>CAJHZI010000402.1:0-252500 GCA_905160935.1 Enchytraeus crypticus
GCCTACCACACTTCCCTCTGCCAATAAAAACTTTGCTTTCCCAATATATGGCAAATATTTTCAATGTAATTTATACAACTCCATTCACCATACGGCAGAATTACCCATGTACCTTTGTACCCTTGTAGTCTTCTACCCTTGTAACCTTCCATCCTTCCACACTTGCAACTTTCCACACTTGCACTACTATAAATATATATATATATATATATATATATATATATATATATATATATATATGTATATGTATGTATATATATATATATATTTGTATATATGACCTCCACGTCCCTAACGTTACCTAAATAAATATTTTCAAAGCATATAAAACTGAAATGAGGATGGTGAACCCTGCAGCACTACATAAAATCCTGCTACTGAAATACGATGTGTGGTTCATTCCAGCGTATCGAAATACTACGGAATAAAATCCCAAAATTAAGATATTCCAGGGAGACTTGTCTATCTGAATTACGCCATAATGTGGCGCATATCACTGTAATGTATTGTATTGTATTGTATTAATAACACAATATATAATATTATATATATATTATAATATATATATATTATAATATATATATTATAAAATATATAAGTATATACTGAATATATATATATATATGTATATGTATGTATATATATATATATATTTGTATATATGACCTCCCCGTCCCTAACGTTAGCTAAATAAATATTTTGAAAGCATATAAAACTGAAATGAGGATGGTGAACCCTGCAGCAATACATAAAATCCTGCTACTGAAATTTGATGTGTGGTTCATTCCAGCGTATCGAAATACTACGGAATAAAATATTAAAATTAAGATATTCCATGGAGACTTGTCTATCTGAATTACGCCATAATGTGGCGCATTTTACTGTAATGTATTGTATTGTATTGAATTAATAACACAATTTATAATATTATATATATATTATAATATAGATATATTATAATATATATATTATAAAATATATAAGTATATATATATATATTATCTCTATATATATATATATATATTTATATAATTTTATATAATAATAATAATTTCAAAATAAAAATAAAAATAATATTAATATTATAACCAATAACCATTTGCACTAAGTGCCAAATGAAATGCTTTCAATATACGGCAATCATATTCAATATAATATATAATTCCAATCACCAGACGACATAAGCACACTTGCACCTTGTGCAACCCATGTACTCTTATACCCTTATACCCTTCCATTCTTCCACCCTTGCACCTTTCCTCACGTCCACTAGTGCGAAGCATAAGCAATTGCATTAAATGCCAAATAAAATGCTTTCAATAGATGGCAATCATTTTCAATGTAATATATACAATTCCATTCACCATACGGCTGAATCACCCATGCACCTTTGCACGCTTGTACTCTTCTACTCTTGTACCCTTCCATCCTTCCACCCTTGCACCTAACCACACTTTCACTACTGACAAATAAAATGCTTTCAATAGATGGCAAAATATTTTCAATGTAATATATACAATTCCATTCACCATACGGCAGAATCACCCATGTAACTTTGCACCCTTGTAGTCTTACACCCTTGTAACCTTCCATCCTTCCACACTTGCAACTTTCCACACTTGCACTACTATAAATATATATACATATATATATATATATATATATATATATATATATATATATATATATATATATATGTATATATGACCTCCACGTCCCTAACGTTAGCTAAATAAATATTTTGAAAGCATGTAAAACTAAAATGAGGATGGTGAACCCTGCAGCATTACATAAAATCCTGCTACTGAAATATGATGCGTGGTTCATTCCAGCGTATCAAAATACTACGGAACAAAATCCTAAAATTAAGATATTCCAATGAGACTTGTCTATCTGAATTGCGCCATAATGTGGCGCATTTTACTGTAATGTATTGTATTGTATTGTATATATATATGTATGTATATATATACTTATATATTTTATAATATATATATATTATAATATATATATAATATTATATATTGTTGTTTATTATGCCAAAAGACAATTACAATACTTACAGTAAAATGCTGCCACATTATTGCCGTAATTCAGATAGAAAGTCTCCCTGGATATCTTATTTTCGGATTTATCCGTATTATTTTGATGGTTACGCTGGAAGAACCACGCATCGATTTCAGTCGCAGGTTTTATAGTATATGTAGTTGCTGCGGGTTCACATCCTATTCAGTTTACCTGACTTTCAAAAATTTTTTAGCTAACGTTAGGGGACGTGGAGGTCATATTACATATATAGATATGTATAAATATATATATTATATTATATACAAATATATATATATCTATATATATATATATATATATATATATATATTTATAGTAGTGCAAGTGTGGAAAGTTGCAAGTGTGGAAGGATGGAAGGTTACAAGGGTATAAGACTACAAGGGTGCAAAGGTACAGGGGTGATTGTGCCGTATGGTGAATGGAATTGTATATATTATATTGAAAATATTTTGCCATCTATTGAAAGCATTTTATTTGGCAGTAGTGGAAGTGTGGTTAGGTGCAAGGGTGGAAGGATGGAAGGGTACAAGAGTAGAAGAGTACAAGCATGCAAAGGAGCATGGGTGATTCTGCCGCATGGTGAATGGAATTGTATATATTACATTGAAAATGATTGCCATCTATTGAAAGCATTTCATTTGACATTTAATGCAACTGCTTATGCTTCGCACTAGTGGACGTGAGTAAAGGTGCAAGGGTGAAAGAATGGAAGGGTACAAGGGTATAAGAGTACATGGGTTGCACAAGATGCAAGTGTGCTTATGTCGTCTGGTGATTGGAATTATATATTATATTGAATATGATTGCCGTCTATTGAAAGCATTTCATTTGGCTCTTAGTGCAAATGGTTATTGGATATAATATTAATATTATTATTATTATTATTTTAAAATTCTTATTATTTTATATATATATATATATATATATATATATATATACTTATATATTTTATAATATATATATTATAGTATATATATATTATAATACATATATAATATTATATATTGTGTTATTAATACAATACAATACAATACATTACAGTAAATATGCGCCACATATGGCGTAATTCAGATAGACAAGTCTCCGGCATTATCTTAAATTTTAGGATTTTGATTCCGAGTATTTCGATACGCTGGAATGAACCACACATCATATTTCAGTAGCAGGATTTCATGTAGTGCTGCAAGGTTCACCATCCTCATTTCAGTTTTATATGCTTTCAAAATATTTATTTAGCTAACGTTAGGGACGTGGAGGTCATATATACAAATATATATATATATATATACATACATATTCATATATATATATATATATATATATATATATATATTTATAGTAGTGCAAGTGTGGAAAGTTGCAGGTGTGGAAGGATGGAAGGTTACAAGGGTAGAAGACTACAAGGGTACAAAGGTACATGGGTGATTCTGCCGTATGGTGAATGGAATTGTATATATTACATTGAAAATGATTGCCATCTATTGACAGCATTTTATTTGGCATTTAATGCAATTGCTTATGCTTCGCACTGGTGGCTTGAGGGAAAGGTGAAAGGGTGAGAATGGAAGGGACAAGGGTGATAAGAAGTACATGGGTTGCACAAGGTGCAAGGGTGGCTTATGTCGTCGGTGAATGGAATTTATGATTAATTATGATATGAGTGCCGTCTTTAAAAGCATTTCATTGGCACGTAGTGCAAATGGTTATGGTTACTAATTAGTATAGTATTATATTATCACCCATTTAAAATTAGTATTATTATATATAAATCATACTTATATAATATAGAGACTGATATATGTGGATAAGTATTATATATTATAATATATATATATTATAATATATATATAATATTATATATTGTGTTATTAATACAATACAATACAATACATTACAGTAAAATGCGCCACAATATGGCGTAATTCAGATAGACAAGTCTCCCTGGAATATCTTAGTTTTAGGATTTTTTTCCGTAGTATTTCGATACGCTGGAATGAACCACACATCATATTTCAGTAGCAGGATTTTATGTAGTGCTGCAGGGTTCACCATCCTCATTTCAGTTTTATATGCTTTCAAAATATTTATTTAGCTAACGTTAGGGACGTGGAGGTCATATATACATATATATATATATATATATATATATATATATATATATATGTATATATATTTATAGTAGTGCAAGTGTGGAAAGTTGCAAGTGTGGAAGGATGGAAAGTTACAGGGGTATAAGACTACAAGGGTGCAAAGTTACATGGGTGATTCTGCCGTATGGTGAATGGAATTGTATATATTACATTGAATATATTTTGCCATCTATTGAAAGCAATTTGTTTGGCAGTAGTGTAAGTGTGGTTAGGTGCAATTGTGGAAGGATGGAAGGGTACAAGAGTAGAAGAGTACAAGCGTGCAAAGATGCATGGGTGATTCTGCCGTATGGTGAATGGAATTGTATATATTACAATGAAAATGATTGCCATCTATTGAAAGCATTTTATTTGGCATTAAATGTAATTGCTTATGCTTCGTACTGGTGGACGTGAGGAAAGGTGCAAGGGTGGAAGAATGGAAGGGTACAAGGGTATAAGAGTACAAGGGTTGCACAAGGTGCAAGTGTGCTTATGTCGTCTGGTGAATGGAAATATATATTATATTGAATATGGTTGCCGTCTATTGAAAGCATTTCATTTGGCACTTAGTGCAAATGGTTATTGGTTAAAATATTAATATTATTATTATTTCTATTTTAAAATTATCATTATTATATATAATTATATAAATATATATATATATGTATATATATATATATATATATGTATATATATATATATATATATATATGTATATATATATATATTTTATAATATATATATATTATAATATATATATATTATAATATATATATAATATTATATATTGTGTTATTAATACAATACAATACAATGCATTACAGTAAAATGCGCCACATTATGGCGTAATTCAGATAGACAAGTCTCCCTGGAATATCTTAATTTTTGGATTTTGTTCCGTAGTATTTTGATACGCTGGAATGAACCACGCATCATATTTCAGTAGCAGGATTTTATGTAGTGCTGCAGGGTTCACCATCCTCATTTCAGTTTTACATGCTTTCAAAATATCTATTTAGCTAACGTTAGGGACGTGGAGGTCATATATACAAATATATATATATATATATATATATACATATATATATATACATATATATATATATATATATATATATATATATATATATATATATTTATAGTAGTGCAAGTGTGGAAAGTTGCAAGTGTGGAAGGATGGAAGGTTACAAGGGTAGAAGACTACAAGGGTACAAAGGTACATGGGTGATTCTGCCGTATGGTGAATGGAATTATATGTATTACATTGAAAATATTTTGCCATCTATTGAAAGCATTTTATTTGTCAGTAGTGGAAGTGTGGTTAGGTGCATGGGTGGAAGGATGGAAGGGTACAAGAGTAGAAGAGTACAAGCGTGCAATGGTGCATGAGTGATTCTGCCGTATGGTGAATGGAATTGTATATATTACATTGAAAATGATTGCCATCTATTGAAAGCATTTTATTTGGCATTTAATGCAATGGCTTATGCTTCGCACTGGTGGACGTGAGGAAAGGTGCAAGGGTGGAAGAATGGAAGGGTACAAGGGTATAAGAGTACATGGGTTGAACAAGGTGCAAGTGTGCTTATGTCGTCTGGTGAATGGAATTATATATTATATTGAATATGATTGCGTCTATTAAAAGCATTTCATTTGGCACTTAGTGCAAATGGATTTCGGTTATATTATTAATATTATTATTATTATTATTTTAAAATTATTATAATTATATATAAATATATATATATATATATATATATATACTTATATATTTTATAATATATATATATTATAATATATATATATTATAATATATATATAATATTATATATTGTGTTATTTATACAATACAATACAATACATTACAGTAGAATGCGCCACATTATGGCGTAATTCAGATAGACAAGTCTCCCTGGAATATCTTAATTTTAGGATTTTATTCCTCATTTCAGTTTTATGTGCTTTCAAAATATTTATTTAGCTAACGTTAGGGACGGGGAGGTCATATATACAAATATATATATATATATACATACATATACATATATATATATATATATATATATATATATATATATATATATATATATATATATGTATATATATATATATATTTATAGTAGTGCAAGTGTGGAAAGTTGCAAGTGTGGAAGGATGGAAGGTTACAAGGGTAGAAGACTACAAGGGTACAAAGGTACATGGGTAATTCTGCCGTATGGTGAATGGAATTGTATAAATTACATTGAAAATATTTTGCCATCTATTGAAAGCATTTTATTCGGCAGTAGTTGAAGTGTGGTTAGGTGCAAGGGTGGAAGGATGGAAGGGTACAACAGTAGAAGAGTACAAGCGTGCAAAGGTGCATGGGTGATTCTGCCGTATGGTGAATGGAATTGTATATATTACATTGAAAATGATTGCCATCTATTGAAAGCATTTTATTTGGCATTTAATGCAATTGCTTATGCTTCGCACTGGTGGACGTGAGGAAAGGTGCAAGGGTGGACGAATGGAAGGGTACAAGGGTATAAGAGTACAAGGGTTGCACAAGGTGCAAGTGTGCTTATGTCGTCTGGTGTATGAAATTATATGTTATATTTAATATGATTGCCGTCTATTGAAATCATTTCATTTGGCACTTAGTGCAAATGGTTATTGGTTATAATATTAATATTATTATTATTATTATTTTAAAATTATTATTATTATATATATATATATATGTATATATACTTATATATTTTATAATATATATATATTATAATATATATATATTTTAATATATATATAATATTATATATTGTGTTATTAATACAATACAATAGAATACATTACAGTATAATACGCCACATTATGGCGTAATTCAGATAGACAAGTCTTCCTGGAATATCTTAATTTTAGGATTTTATTCCGTAATATTTTGATACGCTGGAATGAACCACGCATCATATTTCAGTAGCAGGTTTTTATGTAGTGCTACAGGGTTCACCATCCTCATTTCAGTTTTATATGCTTTCAAATTATTTATTTAGCTAACGTTAGGAACGATATATTCAATATAATATATATTTCCATTCACCAGACGACATAAGCACACTTGCACCTTGTGCAACCCTTGTACTCTTATACCCTTGTACCCTTCCATTCTTCCACCCTTGCACCTTTCCACACTTCCACTACTGCGCAGTATAAGCAATTGCACTAAATACCAAATAAAATGCTTTCAATAGATGGCAATCATTTTCAATATAATATATAATTCCATTCACCATACGGCAGAATCACCCTTGCACCTTTGCACCCTTGTACTCTTCTACCCTTGCACCCTTCCATCCTTCCTCCCTTGCACCTTTCCGCACTTCCACACTTCCACTATTGCACCCTAGCACCCTTATACCCTTCTAATATTCCACTCTTCTACTCTATCTTTCTCTCCTCTCTCCCTCTCTCAACCTCAGTAATTTCTCTATCTCTCTATATCTCTCTCTATCTCTCTCTCTCTCTCTCTTCTCACTCTCACTCTCTTTACTTTTCTCTCTCTCTCTCTCTCCCTCTATCACATTCACATTTATTTCATCTCTCCGCTCACTCTATCTCTCTATCTCTCTCTACTTCTCTTCTCACTCTCTCTCTTTATCTTTCTCTCTCTCTCTCTCCCACTATCACATCCACATTTATGTTATCTCACCTGTCCCTCTATCACTCTCTCTTTCTCTCCCTCCTTCTCTCTCTCTTTGCTCTCCCTCCTTTTATATCATACTCAATGTGTTCTCTCCCTCTCTCTATTTCTCTCTCTCTTTCTCTCTCTCCCTCTCTTTATCTCTCTTTTTCTCTCTCTCTTACTCTCTCTCATCTCTCAATGTGTACTCTCTCTCTCTCTCTCTCTCTCTCAATCCACTCTACTCATCTTCCAATCGTCCACCCTTTCACCGTTGAACACATGCACCCTTGCACCCTTGCACTCTTGTAGTCTTCTACCCTTGCACCCTTCCATCTTTCCACTCTTGCACCTTTCCACCCATACACCCTTCCACCATTACACCCTTGCACCCTTGCACCTTTCCAATCTTCCAATCCTCCACTCTATCTTTATCAAAGCTCTAATCAAGGCTCTAATATTATGATTTTTCAAGATGGTTTCATATTCACGAATTGGCCGGGCTCAACGAAGCTTAACTTCGTTTGTGGTTGCGCAGCTTAACCAATTGCACTAAATACCAAATAAAATGCTTTCAATAGATGGCAATCATTTTCAATAAAATATATAATTCCATTCACCAGACGGCAGAATCATCCTTGCACCTTTGCTTTGCACTCTTGCACTCTTCTACCCTTGCAACCTTCCATCCTTCCACCCTTGCAACTTTCCACACTTCCACTATTGCACCCTAGCACCGTTATACCTTTGCACCCTTGTATTCTTGTACCCTTCTAATATTCCCCTCTTCTACTCTATCTTTGATAGAGTAGAAGAGTGGCAGTGTGACAGTGGCAGTGACATTGGCAGTGTGACATTGGCAGTGACATTGGCAGTGGCAGTGGCAGTGTGGCAGGTGGCAGTGTGGCAGTGGGTAAGTGGGGCAGTGTGGCATTAATAGTGGAAGTGGAAGTGTGGTTGTATGGCAGTGTGGCAGTGGGAGTGGCATTACGGTAGTGTGATAATAGCAGTGGCATTGGCAGTGGCAGTAGCTGTGGCAGTGGCAGCGGGCAGTGGGGAGTATGGAAGTGGGGCAGTGTGGCATTGTAAGTGAAGGTTGCAATGGAATGTGGCAGTGGCAGTAGTAGTGTGGTGGAGTTGCAGTGTAGCAGTGGAAGTTGCAGTGTGGAAGTGGCAGAGTGCCCGTGGCTGTGTGGCAGTGTGGCAGTGTGTCAGTGGGAGTGGCAGTGGAAGTATAGCAGTGGGGCAGAGGAAGTGGCAGTGGCAGTGGTAGTGGCAATGGCAGTGGAAGTGGCAGTGTGGCAGTGGCAGTGTGACAGTGGCAGTGTGGCAGTGTGTGAGTAAGAGTGGCAGTGGCAGAAAGGCAGTATGGCAGTACGGCAGTTTGGCAGTAGAAGTGGCAGTGGCAGTGGAAGTGGCAGTGTGGCAATGTGGCAGTTTGGCAGTGTGGCAGTATGGCAGTGATAGTGGCAATGGATGTGTGGATGTGTGGACGTGGCAGTGGATTATTGTAGTGTGGCATTAACAGTGGCAGTGGCAGTGTGGCAGTGGCAGTGTGACAGTGGGGCAGTGGGAGTGGCATAATGGTAGTATGACAATAGCGGTGGCATTGGCAGTGGCAGTGGCGGTGGGGCAGTAGGAAGTGTGGAAGTGCGGCAGTGTGGCATTGGAAATGGAAGTGGTAGTGGCAGTGTGGCCGTGGCAGTGGAAGTGTGGTGGTATGGCAGTGTGGAAGTGGAAGTGGCAGTTGGGAAGTGGCAGAGTGGAAGTGGCAGTGTGGTACTTACAGTGTGACTGTGTGGCAGTGTGGCAGTGGGAGTGTCAGTGGCAGTGTGTCAGTGGAAGTGTAAGAGCAGTGGCAGTGGTAGTGGCAGTGGCAATGGATGTGTGGCTGTGTGGCAGTGGGAGTGGCAGTGGATTATGGTAGTGTGGTACTAACAGTGGCAGCGGCAGTGTGGCAGTGACAGTGTGGCAGTGGCAGTGAGTAGTGGAGCAGTGTGGCATTGGAAGTAGAAGTGACTGTGGCAGTGTGGCAGTGGCAGTGGTAGTGTTGTGGTGTGGCAGCGTAGCAGTGGAAGTGGCAGTTTGGAAGTGGCAGAGTGGCAGTGGCAGTGTGGCAGTGGCAGTGTGGCAGTGTGCCAGTGGGAGTGGAAGTGGCAGTATAGCAGTATGGCAGTATGGCAGTATGGCAGTGGAAGTGGCAGTGGCAGTTGTAGTGGCATTGGCAGTGGTAGTGGTAGTGGCAGTTTGGTAGTGTGGCAGTTTGGCAGTGTGGCAGTATGGCAGTGATAGTGGCAATGGATGTGTGGATTTGTGGCAGTGGCAGTGGAAGTGGATTATGGTAGTTTGGCATTAACAGTGGCAGTGGCAGTGTGGCAGTGGCAGTGTGGCAGTGGAGCATTTGGGCAGTGGCAGTGGCAGTGGGGCAGTGGGGCAGTGGGGCAGTGGGGCAGTGTGGTATCGGAAATTGCCGTGGCAGTAGCAGCGTGGCAGTGGCAGTGGCAGTGTGGAAGTGTGGCTTTGTGGCAGTGTGGCAGTGGGAGTGGCATTATGGCAATGTGACATTGGCAGTGACATTGGCAGTCGCAGTGGCAGTGTGGCAGGTGGCAGTGGGTCAGTGGGTAAGTGTTGCAGTGTGGCATTGGAAGTGGAAGTGGAAGATTCAGTGGCAGTGTCTCAATGGCAGTGGTAGTGCGGTGGTTTGGCAGTGTGGCAGTGGAAGTGGCTGTGTGGAAGTGGCAGTGTGGTAGTGGTGGTGGCAGTGGCAGTGCGGCCGTGGAAGTGGCAGTGTCTGTGGCAGTGGTATTGGCAGTGGAAGTGGCAGTGTGGTAGTGTGGCAGTGTGGCAGTATGGCAGTGATAGTGGCAATGCAGGTGTGGCTGTGTGGCAGTGGGAGTGGCAGTGGATTATGGTAGTGTGGCAGTAACAGTGGCAGTGGCAATGTGGCAGTGGCAGTGTGGCAGTGTGAGTGGCAGTGGCAGTGTGGCAGTAGGGCAGTGTGGCAGTGCCAGTGGGTCAGTGGGGCAGTTGGGGAGTGTCATTATCAGAGGCAGTGGCATTGTGGCAGTGTGACATTGTCAGTGACATTGGCAGTGCTGTGGCGCAGTGGCAGTGTGGCAGATGGCAGTGTGGCAGTGGGTAAGTGGGGCAGTGTGGCATTGGAAGTGGAAGTGGAAGTGGCAGTGGCAGCGTGGCAGTGGCAGTGGTAGTGTGGCTGCGTGGCAGTGTGACAGTGGGAGTGGCATTATGGTAGTGTGACATTAGCAGTGGCATTGGCAGTGGCAGTGGGGCAGTGGGGAGTGGGGAAATGGGGTAGTGTGGTATTGGAAGTGAAAGTTGCAATGGCAGTGTGGCAGTGGCAGTAGTAGTGTGTTGTGGTGTTGCAGTGTGGCAGTGGAAGTGGCAGTGTGGAAGTGGCAGAGTGGCAGTAGCAGTGTGGAAGTATGGCAGTGGGGCAGAGGAAGTGGCAGTGGCTCTGGCAGTGGTAATGTGGCAGTGGGAGTGGCAGTGGCAGTGTGGCTGTGTGGCAGTGGGGCAGTGTGGCATTGGCAGTGGGGCAGTGGGTATGTGGGGCAGTGTGGCATTGGAAGTGGAAGTGAAATTGGCAGTGGCAGGGTGGCAGTGGCAGCGGTTTTGTGGTAGTGTGGCTGTGTGGCAGTGTGGCAGTGGGAGTGGCTTTGTGGTAGTGTGACATTAACAGTGGCATTGGCAGTGGCAGTGGCAGTGTGGCAGTGGCAGAGGTAGTGTGGTAGTGTGGCAGTGTGACAGTGTGGCAGTGGAAGTGGCAGTGGTAGTGTGGCAGTGGCAGTGTGGCAGTGTGATTGGCAGTTGCAGTGTGGCAGTGGGGCAGTGGGGCAGTGGCAGTGGGGCATTGGGGCAGTGGAGCAGATGGGCAGTGGCAGTGGCAGTCGCATTATGGCAGTGTGACATTGTCAGTGACATTGGCAGTGGCAGTGGCAGTGTGGCAGTGTGGCAGCGTGGCAGTGGGTGTGGCAGTGAAAGTATGTCAGTGGGGCAGACGAAGTGGCAGTGGCAGTGGTAGTGTCAGTGGAAGTGGTACTGGCAGTGTGGCAGTGTTGCAGTATGGCAGTGATAGTGTCAATGGAAGTGTGGCAGTATGGCAGTGGTAGTGGCAATGGATGTGTGGCTGTGTGGCATTGGGAGTGGCAGTGGATTATGGTGGTATGGCATTAACAGTGGCAGTGTGGCAGTGGCAGTGTGGCAGAGGCAGAGTGGCAGTGGGGCATTTGGGCAGTGCCAGTGAATGTGGCAGTGGCAGTGGGGCAGTGGAGCAGTGTGGCATTGGAAGTGAAAGTGGCAGTGGCAGTGTGGAAGTGGCAGAGGTAGTGTGGTAGTGTTGCAGTGTGGCAGTGGCAGTGGGGCAGTGTGATTGGCAGTTGCAGTGTGGCAGTGGGGCAGTGGGGCAGTAGCGCAGTAGGGCATTGGGGCAGTGGGGCAGTTGGGCAGTTGTAGTGGCAGTGGTACAATGGCAGTGTGACATTGGCAGTGACATTGGCAGTGGCAGTGGCAATGTGGCAGGTGGCAGTGTGGCAGGTGGCTGTGGGGCAGTGGGTAAGTGAGTTAGTGTGGCATTGGAAGTGGAAGTGAAAGTGGCAGTGGCAGTGTGGCAGTGTGGCAGTATCAGTGTGGCAGTGTTTTGAAAATATATTATCTAAGATCTACTATATTATCTACTATCTAATACATTATATATATTTTATATAAAAATATAAAATTTATTTTCAAAAACTTTTTTAAGCTATATCTTTTATAAGTATAACTAGTATTACTATAACTGTTATAACTATAACTAGTATTACTGTATCTAGTATAACTATATCTAGTATAACTATAACTAGTACACATATAACTAGTATAAAAATGACTAGTACAACTACAACTAGTCTAACTATAACTTGTATATCTATAACTATAACCATAACTATTACTATAATGTACTTGGCTGGAGCCTGTAGCGACGTCGGTATGACACTTGACCGCGGATCAGTATGTGTGCGGTTCAAATCCTGGGCTCGCCCGTCGTTGACATCGCTTTCGAGTGAGGAAACAGACGTTAACCTTAGCTTTACCAGTTTTATAACAACGACTATAACTACAAGTATAACTGTAACAACGACATAATTATAACAATTACGCAAATAACAGCAATAACTATAAATATTCTCTTAAGCTTCAACTTTATCACAAATTCATTTAAAGACATCAAACCTCGAGATTTATCTTACCGATTGACGATGTTGTATGTACTCAGACAGTGGCAATGTTGCATGGTGGCAGTGGCAGTGTGGCAGTGTGGCAGTCTGGCAGTATGGCAGTGATAGTGGCAATGGATGTGTGGGTGTGGGGCAGTGAGAGTGGCAGTGGATTATGGTAGTGTGACAATAACAGTGGCATTAGCATTGGCAGTGGCAGTGGAAATGGCAGTGGGGAGTGTGGAAGTTGGGCAGTGTGTCATTGGAAGTGGAAGTGGCAGTGTGGCAATGGCAGTGGTAGTGCGGTGGTGTGGCAGTGTGGCAGTGGAATTTCAGTGTGGAAGTGGCAGTGAGGCAGTTGAAGTGGCAGTGGCAGTGGTAGTGGCAGTGGCATTATGGCAATATGGCAGTGGGAGTGGCAGTGGCAGTGTGGCAGTGTGGCAGTGGGACAGTGTGGCAATGGCAGTATGACAAAGTGGCTTTGGCAATGGAATTGGCAGTGGCAGTGTGGCAGTGGCAGTATGGCAATGTGGCAATGTGGCAGCGATAGTGGCAATGGATATGAGGCTGTGTGGAAGTGAAAGTGGCAGTGGCATTATGGAAGTGTGGCAATAACAGTGGCATTTGTAGTGGCAGTCTCAATTTTGCAGTGGCAGTGGGGCAGTGGGGCAGTGCGGCAGTGGCAGTGGGGCAGTGGGGCAGTTGGGCAGTGGCAGTGGCAGTGGCAGTGGCAGTGGCAGTGGCAGTGGCAGTGGCAGTTTGTGGTGGTGAAGTGGGTCAGTGTGGCATTGGAAGTGGAAGTGGCAGTGGCAGTGTGGCAGTGGCAGTGGTAATGTGGTGGTGTGGCAGTGTGGCAGTGGCAGTGGCAGTTTGGCAGAGGCAGTGTGGCAGTGTGCCAGTGGGAGTGGCAGTGGCAGTATGGCAGTGTGGCAGTGGAAGTGGCAGTGGCAGTGGCAGTGGAAGTGGCAGTGTGGCAGTGTGGCAGTTTGGCAGTGTGGCAGTATGGTAGTGATAGTGGCAATGGATGTGTGGATGTGTGGCAGTGGCAGTGGCAGTAACTAACGGAAATCTACCTTGTTCTCTTTTTCTAGAGGCACTAGAGGCAGCCATGCAGCTGCCTGCAGACTTATATCAAGGTATTCAGGTGAAAAAAATTATCGCCTCAATTGTGTTACCCATAAATGGCCTAATAAATCACTAAGTGTAATTTGATAGTCGGAAGTTGTCTGGACTTAATCTACATGTAGGACGTGATGTATAGGAGGACACGATTGAACAGAGAGTAATTACCGTGTCTAGATAAAGAAGGGTTTCTATCCTGATTCTTTTCGATTTAAGCATTGATGGCCTATAACGAATAGTTAAGTGGTTCATTTGATGACCTATATCAAGGTATTCAGGTTAAAATAATTATCGCCTCAACTCTGTCATCCATGAATGGCCTAATAAATCACTTAGTGCAATTTGTTAGTCGGAAGTTGTCAGGAGTTAAACATCTACATGTAGGACGTGATGTATACGAGGACACGATTGAGCACAGAGTAATTATCGTGTCTAGACATAAAGGGTTTCTATCGTGAATCTTTTCAATTCAAGCATTGTTGGCCTAAATCGAACAATTAAATGGTTCATTTGATGTCACATAATAAAGCTATCACACGCTAATAGTCTTGACACTGTGTCTATATCATGAGAGCATGGACCAGATACTTGACTAAATGAGCGAGAGGGAGAGAGAGAGGGAGAGAGAGAGAGAGAGAGAGAGAAAGAAAGAGCATACCAAAGAAGTTACAGACAGAGAGAAACTGAGAAAGATAGATAGGAAATATACAATTGATTAAACATAGTAAGAGAGAGAAAGATAGAGAGAGAGAGAGATAGAGAGAGAGAGAGAGATAGAGAACATACTGAGGATAATGCAGACATACAGAGAGAGAGAAAAAGACAGGGAGATTGAACATACTGAGGATGATGTTCTATCTCTCTCTCTCTTTCTCTCTCTATCTCTCAATCTATCTCTCTTTCTGTTTCCACCTCAATGTGTTCTCTCTCTTTCTCTCTCTTTCTCTCTTTTTATATCTCATCCTCATTATGTTCTTTCTTTATCTCCTTCTCTCTATCTCTCTCTCTTTCTCTCTTTTTATATCTCATCCTCATTATGTTATTTCTCTATCTCCTTCTCTATCTCTCTCTATCTCTCCTCTCTCTCTCTCTCTCTCTCTCTCTCTGTCTCTAACTCAGTATGTTCTAACTCTCTCTCTCTCCCTTTCTCACTCTCTCTATCTCATCCGCAATGTGTCTTATCTCTCTCTCCAGCTCCTCTCTCTCCTCAGTCTCAACCTCAGTATGTTCTCTCTCTCATTCTCACTATTTCTCTCCTCTCCCTCTGTCTCATCCTCAGTATGTTCTCTCTCTTCCTCTCTCTATCTCTCTCTCTCTCTCTCTTTTTATCTCCCTCTAGGTCTCATCCTAAGTATGTTCTCTCTCGCTCTTTCTCTCTCTCTCTCACTCTCTATGGCTCATCCTAATGATGTTCTCCCTATATCTCTTTTTCTCTCTCTCAAACTCTCTCTCTTTCTCTCTCTCTTTCTGTTTCAACTTCAATGTGTTCCCAAGCTACATAGGCTGGTACTAAACCATCAATGAAACATTAAACTCTAAGGCTTTATAACGTGCCTCACATCACCTGTGGATGAGGCAATGGACGCTAAATCTTTAATATTAATATAATTATTATTATTACTATTATTCTTGTTAATAATATTATTATTAGGAGATTTTTCAATCAAGGCTCTAACCTCAAGATTTTTCAAGATAGTCCCATATTCACGAATTCGCCGGGCTCGACGAAGCTTAACTTCGTTTGTGGTGGCGCAGCTTAACCAATTGCACTACATCCCAAATAAAACGCTTTCAATAGATGGAAATCATTTTTCAATAAAGTAAATAATTCCATTCACCAGATGGCAGTCATTTTTGAATCAAGTAATGCGAGTTCGAGGAAACCATTCCACCCTTGCACCCATCCACCCTTGCACCAAAAACCAAAAAGCATCATTGTCCAGTATTAAGCTGAGGTAAGAGCGAGTAATGTGACATCTTTGTCTATTACTGGGTGGAGCCAGTGGCGAAAGTCGGTAAGATACTCGACTGCGTATCAGTAGGTGCGGGCTTCAAATCCTGAGCTCGCCCGTCATGACATCGCTTTCGAAATGAGGAAACTGACGGTAACCATGTCTTTTAGCTTTACAAATTAAAATTGTTAATTAAAGTAATTTAATTAATTGATAGCGTACATCGCACAGGTAAAATGTTTATGTTAAAACAAGTGCAGCCGAGATTGTCTTAGCTTATGAAATTTGGCCGTCTGGTAAATTAAATATGGGAAGTTAAATATTTTGATTGAGCACCAGGGGGCCCCAGGGGATCTGGCTTTCCCTTATGACCGCCAGAAAATGTTTACAATATTTTCATTGTTTCTTTTATTGCATATTTTCACTAAGCCATTTAGGCTGGTACCAAGCAACCCAGGCTGGTACTAAGCCATTTTGACTTTTACTAAGCTATTTAGGCTGTTACTAAACCATCTAGGCTGGTACTAAGCCATTTAGACTGGTACTATGCCATTTAGGCTTGTACTAAGCCAATTAGACCGGTACTAAGCCATTTAGACTGGTACTAAGCCATTTATAATAAGAAATCATAATTGGTCGCTCATACTTCAGATTTTCAGAGTTTTAATAATTAATCGCTGCACCAATTGTGGCATTATATGACCAGGCTACTTGACCTTCACTGTCTATTAAGGGCTACCGTGGCATTTAGCACAGAGCGACGTGTATCCACTTCTTATTATCAATATTACAACATTTAGCACAGAGCGACGTGTATCACTTCTTATTATCAATATTACAACATTTAGCACAGAGCGACGTGTATCACTTCTTATTATCAATATTACAACATTTAGCACAGAGCGACGTGTATCACTTCTTATTATCAATATTACAACATTTAGCACAGAGCGACGTGTATTCACTTCTTATTATCAATATTACAACATTTAGCACAGAGCGACGTGTATCCACTTCTTATTATCAAAATTACAACATTTAGCACAGAGCGACGTGTATCCACTTCTTATTATCAATATTACAACATTTAGCATAGAGCGACGTGTATCACTTCTTATTATCAATATTACAACATTTAGCACAGAGCGACGTGTATCCACTTCTTATTATCAATATTACAACATTTAGCACAGAGCGACGTGTATCACTTCTTATTATCAATATTACAACATTTAGCACAGAGCGACGTGTATCCACTTCTTATTATCAATATTACAACATTTAGCACAGAGCGACGTGTATCCACTTCTTATTATCAATATTACAACATTTAGCACAGAGCGACGTGTATCCACTTCTTATTATCAATATTACAACATTTAGCACAGAGCGACGTGTATCACTTCTTATTATCAATATTACAACATTTAGCACAGAGCGACGTGTATCCACTTCTTATTATCAATATTACAACATTCGTATAATTAGGCCTAACGAAATATCATGTTATCATTAGCAATCTTCTAATCCCTTATTAATTTTAACAACATCCAGACCTGTTAGGCTATATCTAACTATTTATACCAGCCCAGACCAAAACAATAAGAGAGATTTTATTCAGTTAACAATATGACTTGTCAAATGATTATTATGCTTATTAATATGACGCTCTTGATTGCGATAATAGTCAAAACAATCATTACAATAATGTCATTGGACTGGTTTTCTGGATTTTTAAAATTGCTAAACTATCTTCTTCTTCAGTGAACTGCCAAGTGCCAGGTTCATGGTACATTTTCGTTCTCAAAGTCTGTTTTCTCGCTCCAAAGGAGCACTCTTTAGATCAACAAGTTAATCTCTTCACTAAGTCTATGCCTTATTCATTCCATATGTAGCCTATAGCTTGGGAAAAGTGTGGCTTCTGAGGTGATTTCTCGTTGCCTTCCTCAGTTAGATGAATTAATTATCATTTAAACCTGGGTGAAAGTATTTCATGGTGAGGTGGGTCCCTTCTTGCCATCTTCAGCTCCTGCCTTAGTCACCTCTTACGTACACGCGGCATGTTGTTTGCGGTTGCCCTTTTCTGCAGTGGTCCAACAACACATGAGCACAACACGTCATGCTAAGCTATATCTAGTCTAAATTGTTAGACAGGTAGGCCAATAACTAGTTAGACTATGACTAGTATAACTAGCTAGATTATGACTAGTATAACTAGCTAGACTATGACTAGTATAACTAGCTAGACTATGACTAGTATAACTAGTTAGACTATGACTAGTGTAACTAGTTACACTATGATTGGTATAACCAGCTAGACTACGATAGGCACATCTTCCTAACGCGAAGGCTATGTGCATATTCATATTCTATTTGACTTTCTATTCCTCTGTGCTATCTGTCCTCTCAATCCCACACGTGTGGACGCCTCTCTCACTCATCGACCCCTCTATGGAGGGAGCGTAGAATCCCCCAGGCGAGGCCAGGCACCGAGAGCCCCTCGTACAACCCCCTGAGGGCGGCGGGCTGATGAGATCCCGACCTTCAATACAACTAGGCGAGGACGCCATGTCTCGAGAAGGCTTGGGAGGGCTGCAGCAGGGTAGCCCCTGTGCCCGTCGCCAGGTCAGGTCTACAGACTGTGTGGATGGCTCGACCGATGGTGAGAGGGTCGTAGGGACAGGCGAGGATCGTGTAGCAGTCGTACACGGGCTGATCCAGGTCGTAGACTTTGTCCATGTTCATGATGAGCGCGGGGTAGTTAGGGTCGTGAGCTGCCCTGAAGCCACTGCGAGTGCTCGTGTTAGAGGCGTAGCTGCGTTCTAGAGCCTCTGAGGCCGTCGTGCAGAGATCATCGTCCTTACCACGCGATAGCATCATCATGGGCGTGCCCTTGCGTCTCAGTGATCTAAAAAGCTAAGGTTAACGTCAGTTTCCTCACTCGAAAGCGATGTCAGTGACGGGCGAGCCCACGATTTGAACCCACACCTACTGATCCGCGGTCGAATATCTTACCGACTTCGCCACTGGCTCCAGCCAATCTACACATATAGTTATGTATAACATCACATAACATTACAGAGTCAGGAAGCAATTATATGCTTGTTTAAGACTCATCAGGCTCTTAATAGGCGTATCAGGCGTCTGTTTGTGTGGAGTCTGCAAGAGACGTCCCTGACATTGCCTTATGGCGAGGAACCGGACGTTAAATTCTTATTGATTGATTGATTAACTAAAAACAATTAATATTAATGACACATAGTTCACTATAAAGCTGAAAACTACATTATACAAGTACATTTACCAAAAGGAGCCAGTGACCAACTAGGCCTCTAACTATTTATATGAAATTTCAAATATATATTTCTATTTAGGTCTAATTTCACCTATCTGTACATCATAAAATATTTAATTAGTCCTACAGACTTCATGTCAACATGTCAAATTTATACATAGCCTATGTATAACACCGAACATGCAATTAGCATCTTATTTAAATGTTCTTATGTTTATCATATTTATTTTTAAAAGCATTCACTGATTCTGCTTCCACAACTTCGCTTGGCAAACTATTCCAAGCATTTATAACTCTCTGACTAAAGAAAAATTTCCTTAAATCTAGTCTACTTCTAAATTACTAAGTTTATAAATATGTCCCCTAGTGTTTCTGTTGTTTATAAATTAAACCAAATACTATGGTTAACTTTGCTGAAGCCTTTGAGTATCTTAAAAACTTCTATTAAATCTCCTCTAGTTCTTCTCTCACTTAAAGAGGTTAATCCTACGAATTTTAATCTATTCTCATAACTAAGTTTTTGACAGTCAAACACCAACCTTGTTGCTCTGGCTTGTACCCTTTCTAATTTATCGATATCTTTCTTAAGATATGGGCACCAAGTCTGAACGAAAACATGTATGACAAACGTAAATGAGGGCATGCCCTTACGTCTAAAAATGAGGGCCGATAATTACATCTCGACGATCTACACATTTAAATACAAATAAGGGGGTGCATTGACGTATATTGAGTGTACTGACGTCTCAATTAGTTACACATTTAAATACAAATAAAGGCTTTTCACTGACACTGATTTGGAAAATCATGTAAAGAGATAAAAACGAAACGGTGCCGCGTCGGTGCTACAGCCACGTTCAGCTCAGATGATTTGAGTACATGACCAAATGTCAGATCAACACAGAAGTGGAAATAGAAGAAGAAGAGTAAATATCATGAAGAACTGCAAACAGTGGGAACTGCGGAATAGAATGATCATCCGCTGAGTGAGAAGAGAATTTTTGTATTTTCAAGCTGACACAAATCTATAGAAAACATAGAATTGTTCAGCTCAACTGAGTAGCATTGAGCGAGTAAGACTTGTAAGGCTCTCAGATCTCTGGAACCAGTAAACTTGATCCGAGATCTTAATGATGCGAGATAGTGATAGACAACAGTGAATCAACCTAATCAAAAATAGATAACTAATATATATCATTACGAATATTACATTGTTAATTACATTGATTAATTGATCAAATAATTTATTGATTGCATGATTACCTTCGCCGAGCAAAATGAACCGAAAGTAATAGAATCATTCCAATGAAGATACCGAGAGCGACACCCAACAATACGGCCAGAACGATACCTAGGCATATAACCACACACATGCACAAATTCAATTAACGTATGAACTGTTTCGGGCTCAGCATTGTAAATATCTTCTGTAGTCCAATGTGCGATGCACGTCCATTCCCAAGCATAGGATGCCGTCATTGGAGGTTTTTGTTCCTGCTTCTATTTACTTCTACGTGTCTCATAAAATATCGAATAATTTTAAGGTTAATTAAAATACATGAAATTGAGATAACAGGCGAGTCATCTACCGACTCAAATAAACCCACATTCCTGCTGTGAGCGGGAGTTGGTTTAAGGTCTAACCGTCTAAGGTCTGACTTTCAAAACAAAGTAATTTTAAATTTAATTAAATTTTTGTAAACTATCTCTAACCCTAACCCCTTACCATAACCATATTTCTAAGAAAGTAATGAAATTCAGTAAAACTTTAAAAAATAAAATTGACGCGATGCAGATTCGAACCCCGAACACACGATCTAAAGCCTAGCATCTATACCATTGAGCCACCGACGCTTCCGGTAGCACTTAGTTGAATGGACGATGTCAACATATCGTAATACAAAATGCTAATCGCCTATAACTATAATCAAAACAAATCCCGCATAGATTTTTTGATCACCGGACTCCAGTTTTTGATCACCCGACTGGCTTTCGTTTAGGACCTTACTTCTCCTCAGCGCATTTCTTTCGCAGATTGGTTTGGGTGAATTGATCTGTAGTGATGTGTGATGTTGGGGACGTCCCTGACATCATCCCTGGATGAGGAAACGGACGTTAACCTTTATTATTATTATTATTTTATTATTATAGCTGAACTTCAGCAGGGCTTTTAGCTGCAAATTTCCAATTCAGCGTTTACTACAGCGTCGCACAATAATCACTGACAAAGTCTCACATGACACATGAACCCACGCTCTAACAGAAATATTGTTCAACTGACAAATAGCTTCATCTCAGTGAACATCGCCCAGGCGTAATCAGCTCAGTTTGGTATTTATCAACGAAATGTCAACATATGAACCCAATTTTAATTTGCTATAATAAAAACTTTATGCAACACGTAGCCTACACTCGTGCACAAACTATCTACTTACGTAAAAGCAGGGTTGCCAAGTTTTGCCACTAAGTGACAAGTTTTGCCACTAAGTGAAAAAACCGCGTTTTTCCATGGCAAAAACCGTCCCGGCAAAAAAGAAATTTTGCCATGGCAAAAACTGTCTAGTCGGCAAAAACCCTCCTGGCAAAAGTCTTTCTTGTCTAAACCATCAAAACTAGTAACAACTACATTATATTGCAGTCCCATTAATTGGTCATACACAGAGTTATCAAGTTTCTGCCAGCACATGTTGAAAAACTAGTAGAATAACACCCTATAACAAAAGCAAATCCCGGAGGCATTAAGTTAAAAACTTCAAAAACTAAATTACAAAAAGTAGCACACAGTGGCCAGTGGTGACAATAAGAAATGATTTGACTGGCACACTGTTACCAGACTTCTTATTACTGTTCACTGCTTTTATAAATAAGAATTAGAATTAGAATACGAAAAAGAATAAGATTAGGAATATTGATAATGATAATAAGAATAAGATAACAACAACAACAACAACAGAATTAGAGTGCTACTGTCGTCATTGACAACATTGAGCACTGTTGTACCAAATCAAATCAGATGAGCAGAGTGTGGGGTCTAAAAACGGTGCGATCCAAAATCCGGGAGTTCGGTCCGAGGACGGGTACTAGTGGAATGGAGGTTTGCATGTTGGTCTCAGTTCATGTGTAGTGGTTGAATAGGAGAGGACAAAGAGAAAAGAATGAGAATCAGAAAGATCATAAGGATATGATAACGATATTAGTACTATTGATAATGATAATGATAATGGTAATGAAATAGAAAATGATAATGATAACGAATCTGATAACGATACTGCTAATAAGAATAAGAAAAAGAAAAATAAGAATAAGAATATTAATTAGAATAAGAATAAGCATAAGGATATGATAACGATAATGATATTATTGATAATGAAAATAATATAATAATGGTAATGAAAATGATAATGATAACGAAAATGATAACGATAATGAATCTGATAATGATACTGATAGTACGAATAAGAATAAGAATTAGAATAAGAATTAGAATAAGAATAAGAATTAGAATAAGAATGAGAATACGAATTAGAATAAGAATAAGAATATTGACAATGATAATGACAATGACAATAATTACGAGAATTAGAATAAGAATAAGAATTAGAATAAGAAGAATTAAAATAAGAATAAGCAAAAGGATAAGGATAATGATAATGATATGAATAATAGGAATAAGAGTAAGAATAAGAATAATAAAAAGAATAAGGATATGATAACGATATTATTGATAATGATCATGATAATGATATTAATAATGTTAATGAAAATGAAAATGATAACAATAACTATAATGATATTGAATCTGATAATGATACTGATAATGGCTGGAGCCAGTGGCGAAGTCGTAAGATATTCGACCGCGGATCAGAAGGTGCGGGTTCAAATCATGGGCTCTCCCATCACTGACATCGCTTTCGAATGAGGAAAATGACGTTAACCTTAGCTTTTTACTTAGCTTTTAATAAGAATAATAATGAGAATATGAAATAGAATAAGAATAAGAAAAAGAATTAGAATAAGCATAAGGATATGATAATGATAGTATTGATAATGATTATGACACTAATAATGGTATTGAAAATGAAAATGATAACGATAAAGAATAACGATAATAACGATAATGAATCTGATATTGATACTGATAATAAGAATTAGAATAAGCATAAGAATAAGATTAAGAATTAGAAAAAAATAAAAATAAGAATTAGAATAAGAATAAGAATATTGATAATGATAATAAGAATACACTGATAATAATCTTACACCTCTAATGTCGGGTGTAAGACAGGGAGGGATACTCTCACCTCTCCTATTCTCACTATATGTTGATACAATTTTAGAGAAATTGGAAAAATCACGTTTGGGATGCTTTATTGGTCGCAAATGTCATAACAGCTTTATGTACGCTGATGACTTGATTTTACTAAGCATTACCGTAACTGACATGCAAAAACTATTTGATTTATGTAATATGTTATTTTCTTCCTTGGATTTGCCAATAAGTAACTCTAAGTATCAGTGTCTTAGAATCGGTCAAGATGTAAGAATATTTGTAAGAATTGAAAAGTAATTGACATATTTGTACCGTGGGTAAATGAGATTAGGTTTTTAGGAATTACAATTTTAAATAATAAGGTTTTTAAATGTTCATGAGAATCTAGCATAAAAAGTTTTTATTGGAAGTCCAACTCAATACTTAGTCACCTTGGTACATCCGCACCGGTTGGGGTTCTGTTAAAATTGATAGAGTCACAAGCTATCCCTCATATACTGTATGGTATTGCATCTATTGTATTATCAAAAAAGGACATTCATAGGCTAAGTTTTGTATATAACAGCGTTTTCTCTCAGATATTCCATACTCACTGCGATGAAGTAATCTTGAATTGTCAGTACTTTACTAACTCTCTGCCATTCATATATACCTATGATTATCATAGATATAATTTTCTAAATAAACTATATAATTTAAATCTCATTAATCTAAATGAGAATAAGGATGAAAATGACATTATAGATTATATAGAATTGCAACTAGAATATGGTCTAATTCCAAATGATTCAAAAAATCAAATAAAATATAAGATATTGAATAAATTTGAGAATATTTTACGCACTAGTAATTAAAATCGTTTTTAAGTTGTGATAGTTAATGTCGCATGATGTCAACTTGGCTAGTGGTGAATGTGTATATGCATGTAAGTATATAGCCCTATATGCGTGTGAGTTTATATGTACATGTGTATATGTTTATGTATGTATACATATGTGTACGTATGTATGTTGTGTGTATGTATATATGTATGTGTATGCATGTGTATGTATACATTCTATATTGGTCACACATTTTGCTATATTCACTTGATTACTTTTTAATTTTGTCTTTTGTACTTGTCTACCATTGCATTGGTGAAATAAAATAAATAAAATAGGAATAAGAATGAGAATAAGAATAATAAGAATAGGAATTGGCATAAGAATAAGAAAAAGAATAAAAATAAGAATATTGATAATGATAATAATATTGAAATAAAAATAAGACTCAGATAAGAATAAGATAAGAATAAGAATAAGAATTGAAACTAGAATAAGAATAAGAATGAGCATAAAGATTTGGTAACGGTAATGATATTATTGATAATGATAATAATAATAATAATGGTAATGAAAATGATGATGATAACGATTTTGATAATGAATCTGATAATGAAACTGATAATAAGAATAAGAATTAGAATAAGAATAGGAATAAGAATATCGATACTGATAATGACAATAAGAATTAAAAAAAGAAAAAGAATTAGAATAAGAATAAGAATAAGCAAAAGGATATGTAACGATAATGATATTATTGATAATGATAATGATAATAAGCATGGTAATGAAAATGATAATGATAACCATAGGAAGGCTTTTCTCGTTGGTCGCCTGTAATGGCACTGGTTCTCCTGCCTAATTCGTTAATGAAGTCAGGCGCGGCAGAGTTGATATTATTATTATTATTATTATTATTAATATTCTCATTATTATTATTACTGTTATTAGTATTATTATTATTATTATTATTATTATTATTATTATTATTGACTGC
The DNA here is from genome assembly GCA_905160935.1 of Enchytraeus crypticus. Lineage (NCBI taxonomy): Eukaryota > Metazoa > Annelida > Clitellata > Enchytraeida > Enchytraeidae > Enchytraeus > Enchytraeus crypticus. The sequence continues at coordinate 25,528 of CAJHZI010000402.1, forward strand.
AACTACTACTGAGAAGCTGAGAGTAACGTTACGCATGGAGAGACACAGCAAAATAATGACAGATTCCAGTCCTATACATATATATATATATATATATATATATATATATATATATATATATATTTATATATATATGTGTGTGTGTAAAGGATATATAGGACCTCCCCGTCTGTAACATAAGCTAAATCAATGCGATGAAAGCAATTAAAAATAAAATGAGGATGGAGAACCCTGCAGCACCGCATAAAAATTTGCCACTGCAATATAATGCGTGGTTCATTTAAGCGTATCAAAATATTACGGAATAAAATCCTAAAGTTAAGACATTCCAGGGAGACTTGTCTATCTGAATTACGCCATATTGTGGTGTATTTTACTGTACTGTATTGTATTGTATTGTATTTTATTATTATTTTTATGATTATGATGATGATTATTATTAATATTATTATTTTTATTATTATTAATATTATTATTATTATTATTATTATATTAAAATTATTATTATTATAGTATATATATAGTATAATATATATATATTTATATATATATACATGTATATTATACTATATATATAATATTATATATTGTGTTATTAATACAATACAATACAATACAGTACAGTAAAATACACCACATTATGGCGTAATTCAGATAGACACGTCTCCCTGGAATATCTTAACTTTAGGATTCTATTCCGTAATATTTTGATACGCTTGAATGAACCACGCATTATATTTCAGTAGCAGATTTTTAAGTGGTGCTGTTGGGTTCTCGATCCTCATTTTATTTTTACATGCTTTCAATGTATTGATTTAGCTATTGTTAGGGACGGGGAGGTTATATATATATATATATATATATATATATATATTTATATATATTTATATATACATATATATATATCATCATTTCTGTTAATTCACATTATACTTTTTGTGAGTAATACTGCTATAAACAACATTCTTAACTTTCTCTTCTATGGAATCAAATAATGCGGAATTAAATTAGAACAACATTAAACCTGATGCGGTGTTCCACAGTATTGTTTTGTACTGTACTATTTTGTACTCTACTGTTTTGTTCTGTGTTGTTTTGTACCGTACTGTTTTGTACAGTACTGTTTTGTACTGTACTATTTTGTAGTGCACAGTTTTGAACTGTACTGTTTTGCACTGTACTGTTTTGTACTGTACTGTTTAATAATTCATGGAAATTGTCGGTATAAATACTTTAAAATGATTATTTTCAGACTAAAGCAGAAAATGAGCAAGAAAAAGCTTCAGGTATTGTTGTATTTAGGAATATTGTATAAATGACAAAAGAATTTATTATTTAGAAATTATTAGAAATTACTGAGGTTCAGAGAGAGAGAGGGGGGAGAGAAAGATAGAGTAGAAGAGTGGAATTTTAGAAGGGTACAAGGGTGCAAGGGTGCAATGGTATAAGGGTGCTAGGGTGCAATAGTGGAATTGTGGAAAGGTGGAAAGGTGCAAGGGTGGAAGGATGGCAGGGTGCAAGGGAAGAAGAGTACAAGGGTGCAAAGTTGCAAGGGTGATTCTGCCGTATGGTGAATGGAATTGTATATATTATATTGAAATTGGCTGTTGCAGCGTGGCAGTGGCAGTGGTAGTGTGGTAGTGTGGCTGTGTGGCAGTGTGGCAGTGTGGCAGTGGGAGTGGCATTATGGCAGTGTGACATTGGTAGTGACATTGGCAGTGGCAGTGGCAGTGTGGCAGGTGGCAGTGGGTCAGTGGGTAAGTGGGGCAGAGTGGCATTGGAAGTGGGGCAGTGGGAGTGGCAGTGTCAGTGGCAATAGTAGTGGCAGTGGAAGTTTCAGTGTGGCAGTGTAGCAGTGTGGCAGTGATAGTGGCAATGGATGTGTGGCTATGTGGCAGTGGGAGTGGCATTATGGCAGTATGACATTGGCAGGGACATTGGCAGTGGCAGTGGCAGTGTGGCAGGTGACAGTGGGTCAGTTGGTAAGTTTGGCAGTGTGTCTTTGAAAGTGGAAGTGGAAGATTCAGTGGCAGTGTGGCAATGGCAATGGCATTGGCAGTGGCAGTGGCAGTGGTAGTGGGGCAGTGGGGAGTGTGGAAGTGGTGCAGTGTGGCATTGGAAGTGAAAGTGGTAGTGGCAGTGTGGCAGTGGCAGTGGTAGTGTGGTGGTGTGGCAGTGTGGCAGCGGAAGTGGCAGTTTGGAAGTGGCAGAGTGGCAGTGGCAGTGTAGCAGTGACAGTGTGGCTGTGAGGCAGTGTGACAGTGGGAGTGTCAGTGGCAGTGTGGCAGTGGAAGTGGCAGTGTTGCAGTGTGGCAGTGTGGCAGCATGGCAGTGATAGTGGCAATGGATGTGTGGCTGTGTGGCAGTGGGAGTGGCAGTGGATTATGGTAGAGTGGCATTAGCAGTGGCAGTGGCAGAGTGGCAGTGACAGTGTGGCAGTGACAGTGGGGCAGTGGAACAGTGCGGCAGTGGGGAAGTGGGGCAGTGTGGCATTTGAAGTGTAAGTGGCTGTGGCAGTGTGGCAGTGGCAGAGGTAGTGTGGTAGTGTGGCAGTGTGGCAGTGGAAGTGGCAGTGTGGAATTGGCAGAGTGGCAGTGGCAGTGTGGTAGTGGCCGTGTGGTTGTGTGGCCGTGTGGCAGTGGGATTGGCAGTAGCAGTGGCAGTGCGAGTGGCAGTATAAGTGGCTGGGTGGAAGTGTGGTAGTGTGGCAGTATGGCCGTAATAGTGGCACTGGATGTGTGGCTGTGTGGCAGTGGGAGTGGCAGTGGACTATGGTAGTGTAGTATTAACAGTGGCAGTGTGGCAGTGACAGGGTGGCAATGACAGTGGGGCAGTGGAGCAGTGTGGCAGTGGCAGTGGGGCAGTGGGGAAGTTGGGCAGTGTGGCATTGGAGGTGAAGTGGCAGTGGCAGTGTGGCAGTGGCAGTGGTAGTGTGGTAGTGGTTTGTGTGGCAGTGTGGTAGTGGGAGTTACACTGTGGTAGTGTGACAATAACAGTGGCAGTGTCAATTTTGCCGCGGCAGAGGGGCAGTGCGGCAGTGGCAGTGGGACAGTGGGGCAGTTGGGCAGTGGCAGTTGCAGTGGCAGTGGCAGTTTGGCGTTGGTGAAGTGGGTCAGTGTGGCATTGGAAGTGGAAGTGGCAGTGGCAGTGCGGCAGTGGCAGTGGTAATGTGGTGGTGTGGCAGTGTGGCAGTGGCAGTGGCAGTTTGGCAGAGGCAGTGTGGCAGTGTGCCAGTGGGAGTGGCAGTGGCAGTATGGCAGTGTGGCAGTGGAAGTGGCAGTGGCAGTGGAAGTGGCAGTGTAGCAGTGTGGCAGTTTGGCAGTTTGGCAGTATGGTAGTGATAGTGGCAATGGATGTGTGGATGTGTGGCAGTGGCAGTGGCAGAGGATTATGATAGTGTGGCATTAACCGTGGCAGTGGCAGTGTGACAGTGGCAGTGTGGCAGTGGGGCGGTGGAGCAGTGTGGCAGTGCCAGTTTGGCAGTGGGACATTTGGGCAGTGCCAGTGGCAGTGACAGTGGCAATGGCGCAGTGACGCAGTGGGGCAGAGTGGCATTGGAAGTGGAAGTGGCAGTGGCAGCGTGGCAGTGGCAGTGGTAGTGTGGTAGTGTGGCTGTGTGGCAGTGTGGCAGTGTGCCAGTGGGAGTGGCAGTGGCAGTATGGCAGTGTGCAGTGATAGTGGCAACGTAAGTGTGGCTGTGTGGCAGTGGGAGTGGCAGTGGATTATGTTACTGTGGCATTGACGGTAGCATTGTCAGTGTGGCAGTATGGCAGTGATAGTGGCAATGGATGTTTTGGCTGTGTGGCAGTGGGAGTGGCAGTGGATTATGATAGTGTGGCATTAACAGTTGTAGTGGCAGTGGCAGTGTGGCACTGTGGCAGTGTGGCAGTGAGGCAGTGTGGCAGTATGGCAGTGACAGTGGCAATGGATGTGTGGGTGTGTTGCAGTGGGAGTGGCAGTGGATTATGGTAGTGTGGCATTAACAGTGGCAGTGGCAGTGTGCCAGTGGGAGTGGCAGTGGCAGTATGGCAGTGTGGCAGTGTGGCAGTTTAGCAGTGTGGCAGAATGGTAGTGATAATGGCAATGGATGTGTGGATGTGTGGCAGTGAGAGTGGCAGTGGATTATGGTAGTGTGGCATTAACAGTGGCAGTGGCAGTGTGGCACTGGCAGTGTGGCAGTGTGGCAGTGTGGCAGTGGCAGTGGGACAGTGTGACATAGGCAGTGACATTGGCAGTGGCAGTGGCAGTGTGGTTGTAGCAGTGGTAGTGTGTTGGTGTGGCATTGTGGCAGTGTGACAGTGTGGCAGTGGAAGTGGCAGTGTGGAAGTGGCAGAGTGGCAGTGGCGGTGTGGCAGTGGCAGTATGGGAGTGTGGCATTGGGAGTTAGTGGCAGTGGTAGTGGCAGTAGAAGTGGCAGTGTGGCAGTGTGGCAGTGAGGCAGTGTGGCAGTATGGCAATGATAGTGGCAATGGATGTGTGGGTGTGTTGCAGTGGGAGTGGCAGTGGATTATGGTTGTGTGGCATTAACAGTGGCAGTGGCAGTGTGGCAGTTGGAGTGGCAGTGGTAGTGTGGCAGTGTTGCTGTGGGGCAGTGTGGCAGTGGTATTGGGTCAGTTTGGCAGTTGGGCAGTGGCAGTGGTAGTGGCATTATGGCAGTGTGATATTGGCAGTGACATTGGCAGCGCAGTGTCAGTGTGGCAGGTGGCAGTGGGGCAGTGTGGCAGTGGAACAGTGTGGCAGTGGCAGTGGGGCAGTGTGACATAGGCAGTGACATTGGCAGTGGCAGTGGCAGTGTGGTTGTAGCAGTGGTAGTGTGTTGGTGTGGCATTGTGGCAGTGTGACAGTGTGGCAGTGGAAGAGGCAGTGTGGAAGTGGCAGAGTGGCAGTGGCGGTGTGGCAGTGGCAGTATGGGAGTGTGGCATTGGGAGTTGCAGTGGCAGTGGTAGTGGCAGTAGAAGTGTCAGTGTGGCAGTGAGGCAGTGTGGCAGTATGGCAATGATAGTGGCAATGGATGTGTGGGTGTGTTGCAGTGGGAGTGGCAGTGGATTATGGTTGTGTGGCATTAACAGTGGCAGTGGCAGTGTGGCAGTTGGAGTGGCAGTGGTAGTGTGGCAGTGTTGCTGTGGGGCAGTGTGGCAGTGGTATTGGGTCAGTTTGGCAGTTGGGCAGTGGCAGTGGCAGTGGCATTATGGCAGTGTGATATTGGCAGTGACATTGGCAGCGCAGTGTCAGTGTGGCAGGTGGCAGTGGGGCAGTGTTTAAGCGGGGCAGTTTGACATTGGAAGTGGAAGTGGAAGTGGCAGTGGCTCTGGCAGTGGTAATGTGGCAGTGGTAGTGGCAGTGGCAGTGTGGCAGTGGGGCAGTGTGGCAGTGGCAGTGGGGCAGTGGGTATGTGGGGCAGTGTGGCATTGGAAGTGGAAGTGGAATTGGCAGTGGCAGTGGCATTGGTAGTGTGGTAGTGTGGCTGTGGGGCAGTGTGGCAGTGGGAGTGGCATTATGGTAGTGTGACATTAACATTGGTATTGGCAGTGGCAGTGGCAGTGGCAGTGGCAGCGGGGCAGTGGAAAGTATGGAAATGGGGCAGTGTGGCATTGGATGAGGAAGTGGCAGTGGCAGTGTGGGAGTGGCAGAGGTAGTGTGGTAGTGTGGCTGTGTGGCAGTGTGGCAGTGGAAGTGGCAGTGGCAGTGGCAGTGGAAGTGGCAGTGTGGCAGTGAGGCAGTGTGGCAGTATGGCAGTGATAGTGGCAATGGATGTGTGGCTGTATGGTAGTGGGAGTGGCAGTGGATTTTGGTAGTATAGCTTTAACAGTGGCAGTGGCAGTGTGGCAGTGGCAGTGTGGCAGTGGGGCAGTGTGGCAGTGGGACAGTGTGGCAGTGGCAGTGGGGCAGTGGGGCAGTTGGGCAGTGGCAGTGGCAGTGGCATTATGGCAGTGTGGCATTATGGCAGTGTGGCATTGGCAGTGACATTGGCATTGGCAGTGGGGTAGTGGGTTGGTGGGGAAGTGTGGCATTGGAAGTGGAAGTGGCAGTGGCATTGTGGCAGTGCCAGTGTGGCAGGTGGCAGTGGGGCAGTGGGTAAGTGGGGCAGTGTGGCATTGGAAGTGGAAGTGGAAGGGGAAGTGGCAGTGGCTGTGGCAGTGTGGCAGTGGCAGTGTGGCAGTGGCAGTGTGGCAGTGGCTTTGAAAATATATTATCTAAGATTTAGTATATTATCTACTATCTAATGTATTAAATATATTTTATATAAAAATATAAAATATATTTTCAAGTATTTTCTTAAGCTATAACTTTTTCACAATTTCATGTAAAGACATCAAACCTCCAGATTTATCTTACCGATTAACGGCGTTGTATGTACTCAGACAGTCGCAGTGTTGCATGGTGGCTGTGGCAGTGTGGCAGTGACAGTGACAGTTTTAGTGTGGCATATGGCTGTGTGGCAGTGGGAGTGGCAGTGGATTATGGTAGTGTAGCATTAACAGTGGGAGTTCCAGTGGTAATGTGGCAGTAGCAGTGGGAGTGTGGTTATGTGGCAGTGTGGCAGTGTGGCAGTGTGGCAGTGTGGCAGTATGGCAGTTTTGCAGATGACGTGGCAGTGTCAGTGTGGCGGTGGCAGTGGTAGTGGCAGTGAGGCAGTGGCAGTGGTACTGGCAGTGGCAATGGCAATGACAATAGTAATAACAATAGTAATAATAACAATAGTAACAGTATTATAGTCATAGTATTAGCATTAGAATAGTAATAGTAATAGCATTGGCAATAGCAATAGAATAATAGTATTTGTAGTAGGCCTATAGTAATAATAGTATAATAGTTATAGTAATAGCGATAGAAGTAGCAATAGCAATAGTAATGGTATAATAGTACTACTTAAAGCAATAGTAATAATATAATAGTACTAGTAATAGCAACAGTAATTAGTTGTAGCAATAGCAATACAATAGCAATAATAGTAGTAATAGTAATAGAAATAGTAACACTAATATAACTATAAGTGATATAATTAAAACTAGTATTACTATAACTATAAATATAACTAGTGTAACTATAACTAGTATAACTATAACTAGTTTATATATAATTGGTATAACTATAACTAGTTTATATATAATTGGTATAACTATAACTAGTATAACTATAACTATTATAACTATAACTAGTATAAATATAATTAGTATAACTATAACTAGTATAACTATAACTATTACAACTATAACTAGTATAAATATAATTGGTATAACTATAACTAGTATAACTATAACTATTATAACTATAACTAGTATAAGTATAACTATTATAACTATAACTAGTATAACTATAACTAGTATTACTATAACTAGTATAACTATATCTAGTATAACTATAACTAGTACACATATAACTAGTATAAATATAACTAGTATAACTACAACTAGTCTAACTATAACTTGTATATCTATAACTACAACCATAACTATTACTATTATGTATTTGGCTGGAGCCTGTAGCGACGTCGGTATGACACTTGACCGCGGATCAGTATGTGTGGGGTTCAAATCCTGGGCTCGCCCGTCGTTGACATCGCTTTCGAGTGAGGAAACAGACGTTAACCTTAGCTTTACCAGCTTTATAACTACGACTGTAACTACAAGTATAACTGTAACAACGACATAATTATAACAATTACGCAAATAACAGCAATAACTATAAATATTCTCTTAAGCTACAACTTTATCACAAATACATTTAAAAACATCAAACCTCTAGATTCATCTTACCGATTGACGACGTTGTAAGTACTCGACAGTAACTAACGGAAATCTACCTTGTTCTCTTTTTCTAGAGGCACTAGAGGCAGCCATGCAGCTGCCTGCAGACTTATATCAAGGTATTCAGGTGAAAAAAATTATCGCCTCAATTGTGTTACCCATAAATGGCCTAATAAATCACTAAGTGTAATTTGATAGTCGGAAGTTGTCTGGACTTAATCTACATGTAGGACGTGATGTAGAGGAGGACACGATTGAACAGAGAGTAATTACCGTGTCTAGATAAAGAAGGGTTTCTATCCTGATTCTTTTCGATTTAAGCATTGATGGCCTATAACGAATAGTTAAGTGGTTCATTTGATGACCTATATCAAGGCATTCAGGTTAAAATAATTATCGCCTCAACTCTGTCATCCATGAATGGCCTAATAAATCACTTAGTGCAATTTGTTAGTCGGAAGTTGTCAGGAGTTAAACATCTACATGTAGGACGTGATGTATACGAGGACACGATTGAGCACAGAGTAATTATCGTGTCTAGACATGGAAGGGTTTCTATCGTAAATCTTTTCAAATGAAGCATTGTTGGCCTAAATCGAACAGTTAAATGGTTCATTTGATGTCACATAATAAAGCTATCACACGATAATAGTCTTGACACTGTGTCTATATCATGAGACCATGGACCAGATACTTGACTAAATGAGCGAGAGGGAGAGAGAGGGAGAGAGAGAAAGAAAGAAAGAGCATACCAAAGAAGATACAGACAGAGAGAAAATGAGAAAGATAGATAGAAAATATACAATTGATTAAACATAGTAAGAGAGAGAAAGATAGAGAGAGAGAGAGATAGAGAGAGAGAGAGAGAACATACTGAGGATAATGCAGACATACAGAGAGAGAGAAAGAGACAGGGAGATTGAACATACTGAGGATGATGTTCTATCTCTCTTTTTCTCTCTTTCTCTCTCTATCTCTCAATCTCTCTCTCTTTCTGTTTCAACCTCAATGTGTTCTCTCTCTTTCTCTCTCTTTCTCTCTCTTTCTCTCTTTTTATATCTCATCCTCATTATGTTCTTTCTCTATATCCTTCTCTCTATCTCTTTCTTTCTCTCTTTTTATATCTCATCCTCATTATGTTCTTTCTCTTTCTCTATCTCTCTCTATCTCTCTCCTCTCACTCTCTCTCTCTCTCTCTCTCTATCTCTCTGTCTCAAACTCAGTATGTTCTCACTCTCTGTCTCTCTCTCTCTATCTCATCCGCAATGTGTCTTATCTCTCTCTCTCCAGCTCCTCTCTCTCCTCTGTCTCAACCTCAGTATGTTCTCTCTCTCATTCTCTCTATTTCTCTCCTCTCCCTCTGTTTCATCCTCAGTATGTTCTCTCTCTATCTCTCTCTATCTCTCTCTCTCTCTATCTATTTATCTCCCTCTATGTCTCATCCTAAGTATGTTCTCTCTCTCTCTTTCTCTCTCTCTCTCACTCTCTATGGCTCATCCTCATGATGTTCTCCCTCTATCTCTTTTTCTCTCTCTCACTCTCTTTCTCTCTTTCTCTCTCTCTCTCTCTCTCTCTCTCTCTCTCTCTTTCTGTTTCAACCTCAATGTGTTCTCAACCTACCCAGACTGGTACTAAACCATCAATCAAACATTAAACTCTAGGGCTTTATAACGTGCCTCACATCACCTGGGGATGAGGAAACGGACGCTAAATCTTTAATATTAATATAATTATTATTATTACTATTATTCTTATTAATAATATTATTATTAGGAGATTTTTCAATCAAAGCTCTAATCTCAAGATTTTTCAAGTTGGTCCCATAATCACGAATTGGTCGGGCTCGACGATACTTAACTTCGTTTGTGGTGGCGCAGCTTAACCAATTGCACTAAATCCCAAATAAAACGCTTTCAATAGATGGCAATCATTTTTCAATAAAATAAATAATTTCATTCACCAGATGGCAGTCATTTTTCAATCAAGAATGAATGTGTGAAGGAATCTTAAGAAAAAGACATCATTGTCTAGTATTAAGCTGAGGTAAGAGCGAATAATATGACATCTTTGTGTATTACTGTCTGGAGCGAGTGGCGAAGTCGGTAAGTTACTCGATCGCGGATCAGTAGGTGCGGGCTTCAAATCCTGAGCTCGCCCGTCCTGACATCGCTTTCGAATGAGGAAACTGATGTTAACCTTAGCTTTTAGCTTTACAAATTAAAATTATTAATTAAAGTAATTTAATTAATTGATAGCGTACATCGCACAGGTAAAATTTTTATGTTAAAACGAGTGCAGCCGAGATTCTCTTAGCTTATGAAATTTGGCCGTCTGTTAAATTAAATATGTGAAGTTAAATATTTTGATTGAGCACCAGTGGGGCCCCAGGGGACCTGGCCTTCCCCTAGGACCGCCAGAAAATGTTTACAATGTTTTCATTGTTCTTTTGTTAACAACTTTTGTTAACAACTTTTGTTAACTAACTTTTGTTAACACTATAGTTGGGAATGCCAATGAAGTTTCTTTGTGATTGGTTTGCATCAAATAATTTAATCGAAAATGGGGGCGCTGAAGGCCAGTGGGTTGGTCGCAGTGCTGCAGCAGCATATGAATGTATGTAAAATGAGTACAAGCATGTTACGTGTCACACGTTAATGAGAATTTAATTTAAAATAAATGCATTAGAACGAAACAATTAACTCTTCCTTAGTCCTAATCAAGTATAGATTTTCCTATAGTTTACAAATAGCCGATAATAGCCAATAATACAATTGGAAGCTAAAGAAAACAGTTAAGGGTGAATAGAAATAGGAAAGCTCTGGATGTAAGTTTTAACACATGATTACGGTTTGAACACAAAAGGAGTGAAGAAATTAATATCAATGATTTTAAAGGACAATAGCTCGATAAGAATTAATAACGAGAGGCTATACCGATAATGAGCTTCATATGTTCAAATCACTTGATAACATGAACTAGGAGCCGGAGATAAGATTGACAAATGCATAAGTAGCTACAAAGTGTGATAGTATCACTATTAATATCAATATTAATATCAGTATCAAGATAGTAAAATAATTTGCGAGGCCCTAACTCCATTACCACAGCTAAAAGGGGTTTAACTTAACAAAAGAAATTTGAAGCACTCGAAAAGCAACTAAGGATAGGAATTGAAGAGGATTATGTTGATACTAAAGTGGCAAAATGAAGAATAGTAGGCCAATAGCAAGGTTCTAAAAATAAACAGCAGATAAATAGGTGTATGCTTACAGTAAGAAATGAATAGTTGAATGTCACATGTTGTAGAGAGGAAGGTATTTGCATTAGGGTGACAGAATGAAGAATGGAAAGGAAGAAAGTAAGGGAAAGACCCTGACTCAATATACATTAGATGATTTAATAAGATTTTCGAATGCCGGTATGAAAATAAAAGCAAGGGACAGAAATACGTGGAAGAGTTATACGCGCTGGATCTGCAAGCTACACCGTAAACTGAGAGAAAGATCTACACATAATATTAAACTGGTACGTGCGAACACAAGTTTACCGCTACATACAGTTCAGTGGTGACGAGGTCACGTGGCCTAGCAGTTTGGGATATGAATCAGTACTGGTTCTGATTGTGAGAGACCTCAAGTCTTTCACTCAGACCTCAGCTCTCTCGTACATAATTATCTAAACGAAGACGTTAGTATTTAGACCACTTCAGCAGCTGAGTAGTCGCTAGTCTATCCACAGTACACGTATACTGTATGTTACAAATGTAAATGAAGATAAATGTACGACTACTTTAAATTAGACGTATTTATCAAGTTCACTGATGAGAATGAATGAGAAGTATTGTCTAGTGAGGTCAGTTACGTCGACATCGTCGAATAATGCTCGTGAGTGCTCGCGAGCAATGCTCGCCTAAGACCTGACGAGCGTGAGGAACTCCTCTCTGGTCTTTGGGTTGTCTCTGAATTCTCCCAGCATCGTGCTCGTGATCGTCTTACTCTGAACCTTCTGCACTCCTCGCATCACCATACACATGTGCCTGTCACATACACACACATGTACCTGTCACATAAACATGTGCCTGTCGCATACACATGTGCCTGTCACATAAACACATTTGCCTGTCACATACATACACATGTGCCTGTCACATAAACACATGTGCCTGTCACATACACATGTGCCTGTCACATAAATACATGTGCCTGTCATATACACATGTGTCTGCCACATACACATATGCCTGTCACATAAACACATGTGCCTGTCACATAAACATGTGCCTATCACATACACATGTGCCTGTCAAATACACATGTGCCTGTCACATACTCATGTGCCTGTCACATACATACACATGTGCCTGTCACATACACATGTGCCTTTCACATAAACATGTGCCTGTCACATACACATGTGCCTGTCACATACATATGTGTCTGTCACATAAACATGTGTCTGTCACATACATACACACGTGTCTGTCACATACACATGTGTCTGTCACATACACATGTGCCTGTCACATACACATGTGCCTGTCACATAAACATGTGCCTGTCACATACATTCACATGTGTCTGTCGCATAGCATACATTCACATGTGTCTGTCGCACTCACATATGTCTGACACATACATATGTGCCTGTCACATACATATGTCCTTACGGTACACGTGTATGTGTTAACCCTTGCGTAAGAAATGACAGATCCTTAGGTGAACTGAACCCTCGCGGGTTCGAATCCCGGCCTCGCTGATCTGAGAGTAAAGTCTCAGACATTCACTGGGCTGGTTATACGGAGTACGGACTAAATTGCCTAACGGTTTAAACATGTGATATTAAAGGTGATAGATGTCAACATGGTTGATCATTTCAAAATAATGTTTGTTTACCTTTTTACGATAGGTACAGAAGGAGAAATAGAGAGATATTACTAGAGACGTTAACTTAGAAAGAGAGAGAGACAGAGAGAGACAGAGAGAGAGAGAGAGAGAGGGAGAGAGAGAGAGAGAGCGAGAGAGAGCGAGACAGTAGAAAATACGTACGTAGCTTCTATGACCACGCCCACTCCTGTTGGATTGACAGCTCTAAGCAAGGCTACAGCAATTTGTTTCGTCAGACGTTCTTGAACTACAAACAACATAGAGGTTTTCACGATAGAGTCATGCGCTACGGTAAAGATTAGGGTTATGGTTATTAGTTACATTAATTCTTGTAGACACGAGGGATATATATATATTTTATTTTTATTTTTTTAATTTTTTTTTTTTATTGCTTTATTTCAGGCGTAAAAACCCATACATGAATCTTGCACATAGAACAATGCAACAAAAACCAGAAAAGCAAATAGTCTGCGCATAAATTGAGCTATAGGCCTAAAACAATTACTTATACTAGATTAGGCATACAAGGCTATAATAGGCTCAGAACATCAAAACACTTAACTGACATATTAGCAATATCCAGCAAGCGCATTCTAAACTTTAATCTGTAGTTTGAAAGGATAAAAACTATCAAAACTAGGCAATCCGGTTTCCAGCAGCGCGATAGTTAGGCTGACGTTTTTATCCAAAAAATACTTTAATACATTTATTATAGCAAGATCGAAACTTCTCTATTGAACCTATTGTAAACGACGACCATAGTGCCACATCATAGAAGCACATACAATAGGATTTGAACAGTATCTTCTTAACATTAAGAGAGCAATAAGCAAATCTACGCTGTAATATATTCGTACGCATAAACATACCACGTATTTCACGCTGTATATCGTTATTATCACGACCATCATTGGTTATAATATGACCTAAATATTTAAACTGCATTACATAATTAATAAAAGAATTGTCCAACTTAAGTCTTGGAAATTCCTCTAATACACTCCAATTTCGATCCTTAGGAGCAAATATCATGGCGACAGTTTTACTAATATTAAAAGACATGTTAATAACTTTAGCGTTAAACTGAAGCACATCTATTAAATACTGTCAAGCTCTCCACGAAGGAGCAATGAGAACGATATCATCAGCATATGCAAGAATGTTAATTAATCTATTATTAATTGCACAACCAATCCCGGTATCTACTACAGCTCTAACCATATCGCGTCTATATATCTAGAGAACAAATACGGTGAAAGTACACTTCCCTGACGCGTACCATTTCCAATGTGAAAACAAGTAGAAACAGAATTACGCCATCGAACAAAGCATTGCTGTTTAGAATACCAGAATGCAAGAATAAATATAATACTGATGTTAATGTTATCGTCTAATAATTTTCCAAACAATTTCCAGTAATTAACTTTATCGAAAGCTTTAGTGAAATCAACAAAACAGGTAAACACATGACTTCCATGATGTCTCTAATACTCGATAGTCTGCTTTAGTACATGAGTAAATAATCCTGTTGAATGGCCAGACTTAAACCCAAACTGAAAATTATCATAATCAGAAAGGCTATGTATAGATTGCGCAATGAGAGATTCAAACAATTTAGATAATGCATTAGAAATTGCAATTGCTCTGTAATTATTAAGGTCAGATAAATCGCCAGATTTATTCTTAAATAGAGGTATAATTAAAGATTGCATAAATGAATTAGGCAAATGACTAAGTTTTAGAAACAAATTATACAGCATGTTTAAATGAACGTAGAGGGTAGGACACGCGAATGAAATTGCCTCCATGGAAATGCCATCTGGTTCAGGAGATTTTCCATGCTTTTGCAATCTACAAATATCTATAATGTTACTAACAGAAATGACAAAATCATTGTTACGAGAACAGTTAAGGCGATCAAAAAATGCATTTTTATCAGCATTATATTCATTGATTCCTACGGCGCAATCATTATAAACGCTCCACAATGGCGTCATCACCGAAACAACCGTCAATTACATTAGTATGCTTACTGGCATTACTGTTGCTGACCTTGGACAATTGCTTCCAAAAACCACTGTAGTCGTTCTTATACAGAGAATTAGCCTGAGCATCTGCTCTCAAAGTGGCCTCATGCTTCTTACAATATCGCAATGCCAGCTTAAATTGAGCCCTAAATTTCTTCATAGACTCAAATAATACGCCACTTCGAGGCCTTCCTTCATTTATCCAATCTAAGAAAGTTGCTCTTGCATGAACATGGGATTCTCAAACATAATCATTTCAACCTGGTACAACATAGTCTTTACTTGCAATAGTTTTCATTGGGATACAAGTGTTACATGCATACTGTATACAAGAAATAACTGATTTATAGTAATCATCAACAGCATCAGTACAACTACTTCTATCACTATTGAATTCTCTGGTACCATCTCTAGGTGGGGAGAGAGATAATAGGCCTTTATCAAAACACCACTTAGGAATACAAAGTTTGCTAAGCTCTTCACATAGTACAGATTGATATTTACGAATACATACATCATCCGCACCTGACCAATTAGGAACTGTAGTAGGAATAGATGAAGAAAAGTTCTTGCAAAAATAATATATCACATTGTTCACATATGGAACGAATTTCAGTTGTCGAGCTTTTGACCGATCTACAATTGAATGTACAAAGTGTAATATTCTTACTGGGATTTACCATTACTGGGCTTAAAATATCTCTTAAAATATATATATATATATATATATATATATATATATATATATATATATATATATATATATATATATAGACGGCGGGATTAGCGCATTTGGTTCAGTTGCGCGTCAATTATCGAAGTTAAGCTGCATCGACTTCGGTTAGTACTTTGTGGGTGACCACCTTGGAAGACCGAGTGTTGATAAAAGCTTAGGAAGGAAAATATCCCAGGGTGATGGAAGGTTATTCTTAAATCCGCGCCGGCTGCAATTGATGCGCCATCAAAAGGCAACGATTACTAATAACCATGGAGAGGAAGGAGGAAATGGGTCTTAAACAAGCATCTGTGATTCCTGACCCAGTGTGCAGATATGACATAGGTAGGTTAGTCTACTTCCATGTTACCCAGTACGCCACCGTCGGCTACATTTGCCGAAAACATTATAGTTTCTTCATTTACGAAGATATATGGACTAAAACTAGCATGCGAGTCTCAAACTATCTAGTAAGGTGCACACGATGAAGGCATTGGTGTTTAATTTCTTACAATTATTTTTGGAGGGTTATTGGTTTTGAGACGGGCAGTATGCACAGAGAACGATCGGTTCTTACTGAGTTGCTATGACGACTGAATTCACGTGTGTAACAATGTAAGGCAATTGCTATAACGACTGAATTCACGCGTATAACAATGTAAGGCAGTTGCTATGACGACTGAATACACGTGTGTAACAATGTAAGACAGTTGCTATGGCAACTGAATACATTTATGTGACAATGTAAGACAGTTACTTTGACGACTGAATACACCTATGTGACAATGTCACTTACCCTGAAGTCTCCGGCTGAACACCTCGACGATTCTGTAAACAAGAACATGATAGGATAAGAGACAGGGCAAGTACACGGACAAAGATAAGAACAAGATAGTATAAGAGACAGGACAAGCACAACTCTCTCTCTCTCTCTCTCGCTCTCTCTCTCTCTCTTCAGTGCACTGCATATTGGCAGGTTCAAGACACATATTCATACTCAAAGTCAATTTTCTCGCTCCTTAACTTAAGAGCACTCCTAAGAGCACTCCTTTGATCGATAAGTTAATCTCTTCACGAAGTCTATGTCTTATCCATACCTTATGTAGCCTATAGCTACAGGCACGACTATACGTTCTTGAAAATCAGTGAGCTTCAATAGTTTACTATAAGTTAATTAATTTCATGAGTTTAAAATTCGAATTTTAAAACATACGTTGTAGATTAATATTTGCATCGTATTGCATTTAATATAGTTGCAAGCGTAGGACCGTGATATATTTGAGTCGATCTGGCCCATCTGACTGGAAAGAAAATTGTGAGAACAGATCGTTATCGAGTATAAAATTAGAGCAACTAAATTAATAATAAAAAATATATTAGCAAAGCAATCAACTAACCTTGCAAGCTTGCTCAAACCTATAATCTGCTTGGAGGGCAAATACCCAATGGACACCTGCGAACATCACAATTGAATTGAAAACTTCACAGCGACATTTTTCAAACTTATTGACAAAGAGAACTGTAAAATATTGGCAATTTCTATCCCTACAGAGCTCAATAAAAAATAGTAATGATAATAGGACTCCATTTGAAAAAATGACGTCTCTGACGTCATCCTTGGATGAGGAAACGGACGTTAAACCTTTATAATTATTTTTATTGTTTGAAAACCAGATCTGCACATGCCAACATGTATCTAGGCCTAATCAGCTCCATAAAGATTAAAATAAATAGACTACATCTCAACTCCTCATATTCTAATAAAAATGCTAGATTCAACTGAGTAGCAGCTTAGGATAGGCTGGACAGATAAGTGATCGACATTTGGCTTCTACGAGGAACGAATGCTGAACTTTTATAATGTTTCTATAAACATGAAAAAATACAAAATTGTATAGTTTACCTTGCCGATGAAAGGTACTAAATGATGTTCACACATGGAGAAGAGGTCGATATCTTTAACAATGACCATTTCATCATGATCCTCACTGAAGATAGCTCCGTTCAGCACTTCTACACATTCAAGTTCATCAAGGTCAAAGCCCTGAGTTACATTCAAGTTCAACAAGGTCAATTGCAGTGAGTTACTGTAGTAGTGCAACGTTAAAAAAATAAAGAAATAATTTTTTTTAAACAAAATAATGTAAAAGTATAAATTTAGCACGTTCCTGAAAGACTTTAACAGTTGGACAGTGAACCCCAGTATTTGCTGTAGGAGAGAGGGGCACACTCTTAAAGTGTTGTAACTTGCAGAGTTTTAGTCGCTACACCGATTGTGGCATTATACCACCAGGCTACTTGACCTTCACTGACCATTCAGCGCTACTGTGGATTTTAGCAAGAAGCGGCGCTTCATAAGTGTACTTATTATTATTATTATTATTATTATTTATTATTATTATTATTATTATTACTATTATTATTATTATTATTATTATTATTATTTATTGTTATTATTATTACTATTATTATTATTATTATTATTATTTTTAGCAATGGGGCGCACTGCGATGACTGGCATGATGAAAATTTGGAAGAGTAAAGACATAAGCCTCGTTACCAAATGCCGGATAGTCGATGCGATAGTCTTCCCAATTGCCACCTATTTATGCGAAAGTTGGACGCTAAAAAAGGCGGATAGAAGGAGAATCGACGCTTTCGAGCTTTGTTGTTGGAGACGCGTGTTACGAGTCCCGTGGACGGCTAAAGTTGGCAATAGAGATGTGATAGATTGCATATAACTAAGTATTTCTCTTGAAGGGAAGATCACAAAGCAAAGGTTGTCATACTTTGGACATGTCATGCGAGCGAGTTCAATTGAGAAATCAATTATGCTAGGACATGTCAGTGGAAAAAGGAGGAAAGGTCGTCAAAGAACGCGTTG
This sequence comes from Enchytraeus crypticus, assembly GCA_905160935.1. Classification (NCBI taxonomy): domain Eukaryota; kingdom Metazoa; phylum Annelida; class Clitellata; order Enchytraeida; family Enchytraeidae; genus Enchytraeus; species Enchytraeus crypticus. The sequence goes on from CAJHZI010000402.1 coordinate 43,785, forward strand.
GCCTGATACTGTAGAATTTGACCTCAACACCAGCATAGCGGATTTGAGGGAGGCGGTGAGAAATCGTGATACATGGAGACAGATAGTTCATAAAGTGTCCAAGAGTCGGCTTCGAATGAATGGATAACTCATCATTATCATCATCATCAGCTGTATAATCAGTTGTGACATCTCTACACTCTCTAGAGAACAAAGAAGAACAAACCATTCAGATCTTCCTCGTAACCCTTGGTGAAGTAGAGTAGTGCTGCAGCAGCGCGCTCTGGTGTCTTAAGCAGCCCATCACGCGTGGGGTCCTCTCCAATGTTCTCTAGCAGTGACCGGTAGCAGCTGACGAGGCTGTTCTTTGCTTCCAGCTTCAGCTCCTGAGAATCTCCGCCACGCTGTGACGTGCTGAGGCGTCCTTCAGGCTTCGATAGGCTCCTTTCTTCTCTACCACAGCTGTCTGCTAGCGAACAACGTAAAGTACAGCACATCTACGTGAGATATCCCGGTATTTTGGCCTCGGTATCCGAAATACATCTATATGTATTAATATACTAAAACTTGAAACTAGGCACAAGCTATAGCTTGTAATACATCAGCAATGGACAGCGTGGACTAATATTTATACTATATTTATAATAAGTAACTATTATTCAGTGACATTATACATTTGATAAATAAACTGTCTATCATTTGACTTGGTAATCTCGGCAAAGATGTTAAAACTTTTTAGAGAAATTCGATTGGACTGGAGTGATAAAAGGTTAATTGTGAATCTTTACATGAATCAAAAGGGCAATTATCGACTGAACGTCGATAATTGCCCTTTAAAGGAGTTATCGACAGAAGAAGGAATAGAACGGGGAGTAAGACAACGCTGTTGCATGTCACCACTTCTATATGTTTATTATATTTACGCAAAAGCAATGCCGATGGAAGCAATAGAAAACTTTGAGGAAGGAATAAAAATTGATAGCAAAATTATGGAAGATGTTAAATTTTCCTATGATTAAGATATGATTGCTAGTAGTGAAGCGGGATTAGAGAAAGATATGGATGGTCTGAACATTACAGTATTAACGTATGGAATGAAAATTAATAAAACGAAAACTAAAATGATGAAAGTGTCTTGAAAAGGAAGAGGAGTCAATATCGTGAAGGTCGGTGCGACGTTAGAATATGTGAAGAGCTTCAGATAGTATGACACACGATATCGGAAGATGGGAGGTGAGGAATAGAAACTAAATGTAGCATTTTTTCATAAGAAAGGAGGCTTTCAGTAAGAGGGAAGAAGTGCGAACAAAAATTTAGAAAATCCACGAAGATAAACATCGTAAACACTTTAAGTACAGTTTGGACGAAGCACCTGTACGGCTGTAAGACATGGACCAAATTACTGAGAAACTGAAAGCACTCCAAATGGAGAAGAATGGAGAAGATCAAATGGACTGACATACATGAAATTACTAAGGAAGACTTGCTGAATAGGGTTGACATAAATAGCTAATTAATATAGTATATCTTAATTAATAAAAAGACGAACTAGATTGGTCGTGTTCTCAGAGGGAATTATTTTCTAAAACTGGCAATGAAGAAAGAGTGGAAGGAAGGAAAGCTTAGAGAAAGATTGAGACCTTAGATGCTGGATGATTTGATAATCTATTATTAAGTTAATGTGAAGAGAAAAGATAAAAATATGTTGAGTAGTTATATGCCATGAACCAGCCATTATAACAGTGCACAGAGCGAAAGAGAAAGATAAACTCTGTGCTGATTTGATTGACAACCTGAAGTCTCCTCCCACTCGCCTTCAGCCCCGCCCCTGTGATGACCTAGTCGACCATTGCTGGTGTGGACTGAGTGGGTGGCAGCAGATCTGAACGCTGAGGTGTTTGATGTGGAGGTGAAGGTCGACAAGCTGTCATCTGACCTCAATGAACTCTCAACTGATGCTGGGATGTATGAATTCTGTAGGAAACTATTGCTATCGTTGAATTTGCTGTGCAGGTCATGGTCACATTTTTTCCCATCCACTTCACAGAAACTCTGACAGGCAGCTCCTTTCGTTGTCGAATGATTCTCGCAGTCATTCGCTCTCTTCAGGTCACGCTCCTCTGTCGTTGCGCTCATTTTCTCGCTCAGATAATTAGAACAAATCAATCGAGTACTGGAGGTCTGATAACAAGCTACAAAACAATACAGTCACGTATCATCCAGAGATAACAGTTGTATCGAACGTCTTCTAGTCATCTACAATGTATGTTTATCTTACATGTACACATGGTCGTCTTTATCTGACAGCTATTACCACTAGCGTAGTCAGACACCTTACACAATCAGCTCTACCTATATTTATAAAGAGGCCTGTAGAATACTAATCTCAACTGTTGACGCATTGACTGATTGAACTATTGTTTATTTCTTGACCCATCGAAATGTACAAACCTTGATCGAGAATTACTTTAAATGATTAAGTGATTGATCTATTGATTAATATTAAAAGCTGGTAAAGCTAAGGTTAACGTCAGTTTCCTCACGCAAAGGCGATGTCAGTGAGGGGCGAGCCCAGGATTTGAACCCGCACCTACTGATCCGCGGTCGAATATCTTACGGACATCGCCACTGGCTCCAGCCATATGTATCAACCGTTGGGCAATTTAGATTATATTTCGTATAACCAGTCCAGCGAATGTCCAACGATTTAACTCTAAGATCGGCTGGAATTCGAACCCACGAGTGTTCAATTCACCTCAGAATTAGTCATTCATGATTTTTGGTGACATTCATCAAAACTTCATGGTGTTACTTCCGGGCTACTAAGACATTATACATATACATGTATATCACCCAGTCAAAGTCAATAACACTGCATTTTTAAAGGTTAACGATACTTTTCATGATACCAGTTGCATTCAAGTAAAATAAATCTGACTAAAGTTCGATGCAAGTATATAGACATACAAATTCTCGTGTAAACGCGTATTTGATGCCTTACTTATTAATGACACTACAAAAAATTTCAATAAATATTAACTGGTATAATGGTTAAAATACCGAAAATAATCTAATAACATAAAAATTATTATATAAATACTTAGAAACTAAAAATATTGTATTGCGAGTGATGTTATGATATTTTTCAGAACACAAAGATTGCAATACTGCTCGTAACTGCCTATTTGTAGTGAGTTGTAGGCCTAACTTTTTTTTAAAAAGATGCCTGACTATTAATGATTAGACTTCTTATGGATATTCTACTTAATATGGAACCGAATTATTAGACCAACATCACTCTTAATGTAAAAAGCTAATGTTAACGTCAGTTTCCTCACTCGAAATCGATGTCAGTGACATGCGAGCCCAGGATTTGAACCACGCACATACTGATCTGAGATCGAACGAATATCTTACCGACATCGCCACTGGCTCAGCCAAAGTGATATAATACAATTAACCAATCAATTAATCACAATGGAGTATAATAACTTAATTAAATATAATGTACGGTAATGCAATCCATCAGAACAGTGTATGCCTAGTAAATCTCGCATGCTTACTTTCTGAAGTCTGATTCAATAAGATGCGAATCGCTTCTACAATTAAATTCTCTATTAATATGAAGTCAATCAAATTCTATATCATAACCAAAATGCTTAACTATGAAACCTCTACGTACCAAACTGCAAATGCACTAAGTCGTTAATCTAGTCTCACAGAATCGTTCTATTAGAGATAACAACTTGAAGAACTCTGACTTTATACTAGTGTTGAAGAGTGGCGCAGAATTTATTTTCTGCAGGATGGGGGATTACTTCCAAAAATAACGTGGCAACCTTTTTGTGATCCACTCATGACGCGAGCTGGATTATGATGTGATGATGGTTTACATGTTGAAGATGTGGTGGTGTCGATCTACATGTTGATGATGATAACGGTATTGATGACGATGATGATGATGTGATAAAGATGATTATGTGATGATGATCTATACGATGATGATTTTGATGCTATATTGATGATCTATGGAACATGTTGATGATGATGTGATAAAGATTATGGTGTGATGATGATCTATACGATGATGATTATGATGCTATAGTGATGATCTATGGAACATGTTGATGATGATGTGATAAAGATGATGATGTGATGATGATCTATACGATGATGATTATGTAATTATGTCTTAGAGATACTCAGGTTCACCAGCAATACAATAGCCCTAAAACAATATTGCAGTTTTCTGATTTGCTATTAATTTATGACAAATATCTATGAGAGATCCCCCCCCTACCCCTTGGCTAATCGATTAGTGGATCTGCAATATAGGTCTAGAGATAGTGAGAGAGAGAAACAGATAGATAGAGAGAGAGAGAAATAGATAGAGAGAGAGAGAGAGAGAGAAAGAGAGAGAGAGAGAGATAAACCTTGAATGGTCCACAATGCATTGCACAAAACGCATGTGTCATTATTTACTGGGAGGCAGTGAATTATTCCTGATACAACAACAGGCGATGAGAGCAAAGTGCGAGTTGAAATTTTCTGTGTCATCAGCTCAACGCTATCATATAGACGAGCACTCTGTCAACTGGTCAAAGATTTAAATACAGCCCTCCCCCCTCTCTCCCCTCTCTATTAGTCTTTCTTCTTTATCTTTCGCTCAACGTTTTATTAAAGCACTACATGTATATGTTTATAATGAACAATTAACTAGGCATCTTGAGACAGTTAAATTTACATCGAGTATAATATACTACTACTAATAATAATAAGGTTTGACGTCATTTTCCTCGTATAAGGATGATGTCAGGAACGTCCCTCTATCACATATCACTACAAATACATGTAGCGTCATGATTTGAAATATGAGTATGCATGAAATATGATTTATGATCCGAACTGAAAAACCTGTGCTGAAGAGAAAGAAATGGATTCTAGTGCCAGTCCGGTGATCAAAAATCAGTCAGGTAATATAAAATAAATCGTCGGGAGAGAAGATGATTTCAGCCTACTACTAGAGAATATGGAAACAGTAGGCTACATGTAGAACGTAGCGAAGATCAGGTAGCAGAGATTTCCAAACTGTAGGTGATGAAAAGGAAAATGAGCGTCTATAAAATGCGGTGAGAGTATTTGAATTTTGAGTAGGTTACCCTCAGAAGAACGAAGCTCAAGAGAAGGATGATAATGGATTAAGAGACGATAGATAAGAATGTTTTCCAAAGATGTGTGTTTTGAAAGTTTGTAGAGCAATTTTATACTTATCTTTTGAAACAAGCGCAGGAAGGCAGTGATAATTCTTAAGTTGGGAACTAGAGGTGGCCTGAAACCTTGAGGATCGACAGACAAGACGTGCTAGAAACACCTTGTAGACGCTAGAGAGAAGAAGAAGGCCGGACACATCGCAATGAGTGTTCGTATACGCCTATATTGAGTACACGAATATATTGCTTAGTAGGCTCTCGCATAGGCACTAATAATAATAACAATAATAACAACAATTACAGTGCTACAGTCATCAATGACAACATCGAGCACTATTGTGTCAAAATCATGCCGGCGAGCAAAATGAAAGGTCCAAACACGGTGCAAATGTTAAAATCTAGAAATTCAGTCCAAAGTAAAGTGAATTGTCGTAACTCATGGATGGAAAAGAGAGATGGAAAAGATAGCTCTTCGACTACATGTATATAATATATATATATATATATATATATATATATATATATATATATATATATATATATATAAACACACACATATATATATATATAAATATATATACGTATATATATATATGTATATATACATATATATATATATATATATATATATATATATATATATATATATATACACACATCTATATATATATGTGTGTGTGTGTGTGTGTGTGTGTGTGTGTGTATACATATACTGTATATTACTGTGCTATATTACATAGTAATATAGACTAAAGTTGTTCGTTTTACTTTCAATACTAACAATAATCTATTCCTTTTTATTTCCAATATCTATCTGACAAACCGCAGACTGAACCAAAATGACAGATAGCATAGCAATGAAACCGATACAGGCAGAAATGCAACATAAAATTAAAAATATATGATGGAAAATTATAATATAACATACATGTAAAAAATTGACTAAGGCAAACTTATCCTACTTTAGGAGCTCTAAAGTCACATATATCTATCTAAGCATTATAATTTAACAGTATCAGAAAACACTTCCAGCAGTGAAAACAACAGGTAGGTTATGACAGCATGGGCAATGTAAGTTAAAAGTTATTAATTTCTAGCATCATCAAGTATAGTAAGGGCAATAAAGTTCTACTAACTTACATGTAAAGTATTTGTCACCCTGGACTGTGTCTGGCCACTAAAAACTAAATCATCCATAACTACACGTGCTGTAAGAGGTGACTGAGCAAGAACTGAGAAAAGCAAAGGAAAACCACATCAGTAGCCACACTTTCGCAAACTATGGGATATATTAAGGTTAGGATAATGCATGCATAGACTTTTGTTAGATTTACACATGAGCAAGGAATTGTAGAATGGAACGAGAATGGGCTGCAGAAGATAATGGATAAGCTGATTGATACAGTACTTAAATATATGGAACGAAGATTAACATCCAAAATATAAAAGTCATGAGAGCGTCCCAGAATAGAGGTTAAGTCAATAATACAATAAATAGTACGAGATCCGAGAGGTAAGAAGTTTCAGATATTTACTTCACACTATTATAACATATGACAATATACTATGTGAGAGCGCAAAATGCAGTAGGAATGCACAAGCGAAAGGAGCCTTCGGTATTACAGAAAAACCCAATAAATAGTCCACAGAATTAATTAGGCTATTGAACATTGATTACTGCACAACGGTTGTTGCACATTTATTATTGCACATTTATTATTGCACATTTATTATTGCACATTTATCATTGCACATTTATTATTGGACATTTATTATTGCACATTTATTATTGCACATTTATTATTGCACATTTATTATTGCACATTGGTTATTGCACATTGGTTATTGCATATTGATTATTGCACATTGGTTATTGCACATCGATAGTACTAGTTACTGTTAGGCCGAACACTTGCTAAGGTACAAGATGAATACGGTGTAAACTAATGCTCTATTCAGAACTGATTTGTCTCAATTATCTAACAAGTTTTCTACTGTATCGATTGTTTTTAATTTATCAGAAATGCTTCACCATAATGTGTTAAATAGCATAGATTCGGATTAGCTGCTAAATTAGATACATGTATATCTTAACATTTTTAGATAAGTTAGATGTTGTCAGTTAAGTTAGATATGTTTACATTGGCACGGGAAAAATAACGTAAACGTTTAAGTTGTAATTCAGTCATTTACTTCCCAGTAGACAACCAGCCACACGTCAGTATGAGTGCACAGAACCGTGCGGGCAGACAGAATAAAGTTATTGTCTGAGAGAATAGAGGCTTCCCTTAATGCAGGGCTGAGAGAATAAAGGTAGTGTCTGAGAAAGGGTTTCCCTCAACGCGCTAGCAGAGTGCGCATTGCTCGTGTCAGAGAATAAAGGCTTTTCCTCAACGCGCCTGAAAGAGTTTTCTACTAAGCAAGGCCAGCCGCTACAGCAGCGCTGTACACCGCGTACTACACTAAACACGATAGGGCAGCTGCTGTATTGTAAACATGAGATTTAATTATTGATTAGGGAGATTTAACTTAATATTATAATTATTATGTTGTTAAATGTATGACTTGCTCGAGTACGAGGAGAGTTAGGCAACGTATTGTAGACTAATAATTATTTCATAGAAATTATCAGATGAGATACAAAATGTTCAAATATTAACTAAACTACTTCTGATAATGTCAGTAGTATATAACTAGGAAGTGTATGAGATTAAAGCACTATCACTTTGTGAACAAGATTTATTGGAGTCTATAGTAGCCTAAGCTATTTTTAATCTGTATCCGCATTGAATTAGCTTAATCTTAATTATTTATTTTTATAAGAATGTTCATTTAGGAATGTGAAAGAATATTACGTCCCCGGTATCTTGGAATTTAAAAGGACGTTAAATTTATTATACTAATAATATTCTTGGGGTATAAAGTCTTTAGATACTTCCACACTCTTCTTTCTGTAAAACAGGATGCACAACATTCAGTAAATTATTACTATGAATAGTGTGGTTGAATTGGAAATTGAGAGCTAGTGGAACGGCAATCATCTGTCGGGCCCTCTGTAGGCACAGGTCTCCTGGTATCAAATATGGGCCCCTAGCGTGGGAACGCACCTCATAAAAAATGAGAGCTAGGAGGACTGAGTTCCCTAGCTCTCCCACCTTCCCCCCCCCACTTTAACTTCTGACTACGAGGTAAAAGTGATGAGTCTTTCATTTCTTGTTGAAACAGATTGTACTTAGTATATGTACTTAGTATCTCCGAACATTTGTACCACAGTCATTCCACTGTTTAGAGCCTGACGTAGACTGACTGACTAACTAACTCTCTAACTGACTGATTGCCTGATGAACTAATCACTGACTAACTGACTGACCAACTTATAGACTAACTGACTGACTTAATGGCTGACTGACAATGGCTGATTAACTTGTCAATTTATTAATGAATAAATAACTAAATAAATAATTAATTAATTGATTAACTGACCTAAAGCGTTTTTAGTTACAGATTGATTTGGCTAGAGAGAGAAAGTACAATTTATATTTCTACTAAACTAATATTTGATAATTATGATAGCACGCTTGTATATGGATTAGATCATGCATAAGAAGGATTAACGACAGATTGTTATTGGATGTGTTAGAGGGCGTGACATGTCTAGCGCGGCGATCACATCAGTTCCACTGCCTCTGAAAAACGCCAGTTTGTAAACCTCTCAATCAACACCATACAATCGCTTTAAACTACATTTTAATTTAATAATAATAATAATAATAATAATAATAATAAAGGTTTAACGTCCGTTTCCTCATTCAAGGATAATGTCAGGAACTTCCCCCCCATCACATGTCACTGCAAATCGATTCACCCCAAAACGATCTGAGAAGCATGTGCTGAAGAGAAACAAGAAGATTCTAAACGGTGCCGGTCCGGTGATCAACTTAATTTGTTAATAGGTACTGAAAGCTAAAGATTGGTTTAGCGTCAGACTCTAAGCAAGTAAATGCATGGGAAGGCGAGCACAGGATTTGAACCTTCGTCTACTTGTCAACATTACAACATTTAATCTGTCATCCTTTTGGCCCAACCAAACCATTAGGCCTATTTAGAAAATCACAGATCTTATAATTATGCCTCTACCAAAATCATAAATGCAGTTTTTTTAACATTTGGATTTTTAGTTCTGTCTCTGCTGCTTTTTAAAATATTATAACTAAAGCAACCGAAGTTTGATTCTTAGTAGTCCAGTATCAGAAGTAAAGTTTATTTCTACTCCTAGTTATCGCATTGCCACACAGAACGCAGGCTTTTTCTAGGTAGCCACATTATTATTACTTGATGTTTATCTAAAGTTGCTACCTAGTAGGGTTCTTTATTTGTTACATTTGTGCACTCATGTAATGGTTTATTTTAGCTATCGTTTTCAACTTTTAGAATGCCAATGTGAAAATAAGTTCTTAGGTGTGCTTGGATAATTGTGTCTGTATGTGTTTTACGTACACTCAAATCAGATTATTAGAAATGTACACTATATGTACAACTGCTGTTAGCTGAGCACTGGTTGTATACTATGTGTGTACAACAGATTGTCAGCAGCTGTTGGCTGATGATTCAGTGATTCACTATGGGATTCTGAGGAAGAGATCAGCAGTCAACAGGTTGACTCACAATGTCGTAAAGAAAGTAATCAGCTCACCGCAACACATCATGCAGTGTAAGATCTTCAATTACTTGTCTCCAATTAACTCTGTCATAAAACATCACAACAACTATAGAATTATAACTGTAATAATAGCCTCAACTAAGTCAGGATCAACTAGTAATGAAATTTTATAAGTCGTCAGCTTCCAATCTCAAACCTCGAAACATATCGTTGAGCAGTGCCTAATAGCCGGACTGTCAGTGCACTATATCCTGACTGTCAGTGCCCAATAGCCTGACTATCAGTGCCCTATAGCCTGACTGTCAGCGCCCTATATCCTGACTGTCAGTGCCCTATAACCTGACTGTCAGTGCTCTATACCCTGACTGTCAGTGCCATATAGCCTGACTGCCATTGCCCTATACCCTGACTGCCAGTGTCTAGGTTAGGTTGTCTTGGTTAGGTTGTCTCTTCTATGCTCAACTGCCCTATATGTTAACCTCCATCTGGATTAAATCATACGATGAACAAATAAATAAATCATCAGTTGACCTCTTTGCACTCAGTGCTGTCAATGGCACGACTGTCTGGACAGACCTTAGATCTCTCAGTTACTCTGAATCATCTCTCTCTCTCTCTCTCTCTGTATATTCTAGGAATATCAATACAAAGGTCACGATCAAGAACACGTTATATTTCTGTCACTAGATCATGTGATTTCTCCTCTCACCCAGCTAATCGCAGTCAAACCAGTCACCGATTGGATATCGGTTCAATCTTCTCTTGTGTGCTCGATGCTCGATAGTGCTCGATGTTGTCATTGATGACTGTAGCACTCTAATTGTCGTTGTTGTCTACTGAAAGTCTCAAATACGTTTTTTGGTACAGTAATTTCTTTGGAGTGAAATTTCACTTGTAGCAAATATCTACACGACATTATCAACTATTGTTCTTTAAAGTTTCTTTCATAGTACGTTTAGATGAATCACGTAAAAGCCCATTTCAGTGGCTTTGGTTTCGCGCAGTGCTCGATGTTGTCTACAACGGCGGTGAAACTCTGGATAATATTGTTGTTTTAGGGCCCAAGCGTTTTGTGGTGCTGCTGAACGGTTGCCTGTACGTGTTTAAAGAGGAGACATCAAGCAAACCCTGCTGCGCTGTGTCACTCTACGGCTACAACAGGTAACTGTATAACACTGTCTCTCTCTCTATCGAACTCGTCGCTTTTTGAATCAAGTCGAAAAATGGGATGCGACAAATTTGTTATGTATATACATAATAATAATAATAATAATAATAATAATAAAGGGTTAACGTCCGTTTCCTCATAAAGTATGATGTCTGGGACGTCACTATATACATGTCCATGTATATAGTATATACGAGTTTTTGTTGTATCCTAGAGTGTCAGAAAGCATACAAACAATAAAGCAATGCTATATCACAACACACCAGTGCTTTATAAGGAAGTATTTCTATTTGATGATCAGATAAGCGGCTTCAAAAGATTTACATGTAAATTTCTCTCTATCAAGTTGTTACTTTTACAATTTTCCGGATAAACAGGATTGTCTTCTCAGAGAATGACGCCCTAATTGTTAATCGAAGTTGAGGAAGGCATATGGGGTCCACTTCGTCATAGGCAGAATCCCCATGAATATTGCAATCAAAAGGAATGTTATAGATAATTTAATTTAAAGATCCACTCGTTTGTGGGCATGAAGAAGAAAACGGAAAACAGAGAAGAGTGGAGGCGTTATATACTATGGACCTGCCAATTGGCATTGCACTAAGAGAGAGAGAGACAAGTCACTTTTATCAAATTACATGTATGCACAAATAATACTCTGCACTTCACGCTCAAACAGAATGTAGCAGCTTAGAAATAAGGTCACCATCAAATTCCTGTACTTGACAAATACTTCTCATCCAGTTCCTGTCACTGTACATGTAATTTAGACGGTAAGTCCGATGAAACCTTGACTCTAAACAAACAGGTATCGAAGGTCGTTGGTACATGTACGTATGACGAATGAGCTTAAATCTGAGCAACAAACATCAATGCTAAACATTTCATAGAAGTCTAGTGCTCCACATTCCAAGCGATCATCTAATTCTCGAGACGTGCACTGAGCCGCACGTGTCGACTGAATGAGAGTCGAACCTCCGGGCCGCTTGTAATTTTTCTACCACAGTTTTTAACTTTTTACTAATTAATAGACAACCCTATCCTTAACCCATACCCGAAACCTAGCTCTAAATCTAGTCAATGATGCGATTGGTATTCGAACCTAGTGCTAAGGAGCTAAAACCTGACAGCTTAGCCGGTGGAAAACTATAACTCTCGATCAGCTGTGGTTTAATTTTTACTTTAGCCATTCAGCACGCTCTTAATGGAATGGTAGAATTGAGACACACGCAAGGGCCTGCCTGCAACGCTTGGAAGCGTAGCATCGAAAGTACTATCAGGACCTCGAGAGCTTTGAGCCAATACAGTCAATACAGAGCCACTGTGTCAACATACAGCAAGAATTGACTCTAGTTCACAAATCTACTGAATGACTAATGCATTAATTGAATGATAGAATTATTAATTGATTGATTAAATAAGTAATGGAATGATTGATTTAGATTGATTTATTGACTGATTGTTTTATTGATTGAATGATTGATTGATCTATTGATTGACTGGTTAACGGTTGGTTGGTTATTTGGTTAGTTGTTTTCTATGTTGGTTGCCTTATTGACTGACTGACTGACTGACTGACCGACTGACCGACTGACCGACTGACCGACTGACTGACTGACTGACTGATTGACTGATTGACGGACTGACTGACAGATTAATGCATTCTTCTCTGTGGTAGCTCTGAGATTCAGACAATAAAATTTATATCAGCTTGCTTGTACCTTGATTGTAAAAGTGAAATAGATTTAGATTATACTCCTCTAATTAATCTTTCGATGGATTGTTTTATTAATTGATTAATTGATTGACTTCAGTGTTTTGCTCTGCACCACTGAGATTCAGGCTAAGCTCCCTTGGCCGTTCAGAATAGTGAACGCTTTGAACGAGGAACAACACTCGCTGTACTTCAGCGCTCCCACTGAGCGAGATATGAGGGTAAGTACTTAGTACTGAATGAAATATGAGGGTAAGTACTTAGTATACTGAACGAGATATGAGGGTAGGCCTAAGTACTTACTACTGAACGATATATGAGGGTTAGGGTTAGGGTACTTAGTACTTAGTACTGAACGAGATATGAAGGTACGTACTTAGTACTGAGCCTGATATGAGGGTAAGTTCTTAGTACTGAGCCAGATATGAGGGTAAGTTCTTAGTACTGAGCCAGATATGAGGGTAAGTTCTTAGTACTGAGGCAGATATGAGGGTAAGTTCTTAGTACTGAGCCAGATATGAGGGTAAGTTCTTAGTACATAGAATGTAATTACACCAATACACAACGATATATGTAGATAATTACATTAGTACAGAAAGTGCACATTTTTCAAGCCTTCAACTCTCTCGCAATGTGCAAGCTAAAAATTACTTCTTACTATGAAAATCCAACAGCATCCAATAGCACCTTTAGTCTTTCAAAGAGCAATCCGAAACTGTTTGGTATCTAGAATGTAAAAATCACTGTCTTAAAGTTTTACTGGCGAAAACTTTGATTTCATAACGTTTAAAATCACATTTCTGCTGTTGATGTTAAATCTCTGAAATGAAACAGAAACTAGAGTACTGAAACTTCTGCATACAACTAGAATGTGTAATAAAAATACTATATATATATATATATATATATATTATATATATCTATATATATATATAATATATATAGATATTATCTATATATAGATATATATATAGACGTGTAATATATCTATTATATATATATATGTATGTATGTATACATATATATATATATATATATATATATATATATATATATATATATATATATCCATTAGATATTTAACCTAATTTGATTTTAAAAAAAGCTGGTTAAGGTAAGCTAAGATTAACGTCAGTTTCCTCACTCGAAAGCGATGTCAGTGACGGGCGAGCCCAGGATTTGAACTCCGCACCTACTGATCCGCGGTCGAGAGTCTTACCGACTTCGCCACTGGCTCCATCCTGTGGCGAAGTCGGTAAGACAACTAAAATCTATAGTAGCCTTAAACGTACCAGGTAATTGTCTCATGAACCAAAATTTTATTAAATATGTGTCATAGACCTTTTCATTTTTCGCCTGTTACCGTACATTCAGCATACACAGGTTCTAATCTCATGAGATGCTATAGCTTTGTGTTACTATGGTCTACACTATGTTGAATCTGTATTTGTAATCGATAATTGTCAATGAATTAAACACTGAGTCTCTCTCTCAGATCATCTCGTGTACTTCATATCAACTTTGTATAGACTCTTCGAGGTCTTATATTGACTATATCGTTAACTAATAAGAATGAATATTTATTTAATTATCATATAAATTTACACATTAATCACTGCTAGGTCTGATAATTATTTAATTGATTGATAAGTACATGTATTTGAATAAACCACATTGGGCACTGCATGGATCTTATAATTATTACATAATACCGTAAGCTACACCGTTTTGTTTGATCACAGCAGTTGACAGAAGAGCTTAAGCTAGCATTAACCTAGGCTGCTGTGACTGCTTGGAAAAGACTAATTTATTATATTTATTGATTGTTTGATTGATTGATTGATTGATTGATTGTTAACTCAGATATGGATGCAACACATAGAGCAGCAACTTATCTTCGCTAACGGATTCAAGTAGGTTTAGTGACTTAGTAGTTCTTAGTTAGTTTAGACCACGAAGGAAGATTAAAAGTCTAGTTTTAACTTCCTCACAGCGGCACAGGTATACATGTATAAAGCTGTGGAAGTAACAAACCTGCGCTCTGCTTCTCTCTAGACTAATTCATCTAATTGCTGTGGTGCCATTGCATTGCTCATTACAAGATTTGTGGCTATTAATTGTTCATAATAAAGCTAAAACCATGAGTATTGAATATTTCTGTATGTGTTCGTATGTGTATGTGTATGTATGTGTATGTGTCTGTATGTATGAATGTGTTTGATTGTCTTAATTGCTTACGTGTAACGTCATGACGTTTTAAATGATAGAACCTGAGGTGAATTGAACTCTCGCGGCTTCAAATCCCAGCCGCGCTGATCTGAGAGTAAAATCTTGGACATTAACTGGACTGGCTATACAGAAAATGGTATAAAATGCCTAAGGGTTAGAACATGTGGTATTAAAGGTGATAGCTATCAACGTAATTGATCATTTCAATATAATCTGAGTTTACTTTTATTTTTTATGTGTATGTGTATATGTGTATGTGTATTTGAGTATGTGTATATGTGTATGTGTATATGTGTATGTGTATGGTGTGTTCATAACTAGCTTTATTTTTTCTTGGCTCAGTTGTTCAGCGGTCCACTAAATGTGACACTGGATTATATCGGGTTTCTAACAAGATTCATTGATTGCTATTCTTTAAATGACTCTAATAGTAGTCATTTTGCTCGCTGTATACTCAGTCGTCATCATGTGGTGCTTTTTGGCGTCTGTCTATCCCAGGCGCTGCCTTATGGCCACGAACCGGTCGTTAAATTCGTATTGATTGATTGAGTGATTGATTGACTGATTGAGTGAGTGATTGATTGATTGATAAGGCAAAATTGACAAATATGTAAAACTGATAAAATATTAAATAAAATACAGATAAATGTAGATGATGCACTATGTTTTAAATGTATTGATTTCGCAGCAGCAAAATGATCAGGAAAGTTATTATAATTTGATTACACTTGACAGGTCATTACACTTGACATGGGTTCAGTGCACCCAGGTCATTACACTTGACAGGGTTCAGTGCACCCAGGTCATTACACTTGACAGGGTTCAGTGCACCCAGGTCATTACACTTGACATGGGTTCAGTGCACCCAGGTCATTACACTTGACAGGGTTCAGTGCACCCAGGTCATTACACTTGACAGGGTTCAGTGCACCCAGGTCATTACACTTGACAGGGTTCAGTGCACCCAGGTCATTACACTTGACAGGGTTCAGTGCACCCAGGTCATTACACTTGACAGGGTTCAGTGCACCCAGGTCATTACACTTGACAGGGTTCAGTGCACCCAGGTCATTACACTTGACAGGGTTCAGTGCACCCAGGTCATTACACTTGACAGGGTTCAGTGCACCCAGGTCATTACACTTGACAGGGTTCAGTGCACCCAGGTCATTACACTTGACAGGGTTCAGTGCACCCAGGTCATTACACTTGACAGGTTCAGTTCAGTGCACCCAGGTCATCACACTTGACGGGGGTTCAGTGCACCCAGGTCATCACACTTGACTGGGAGGGGGGTTCACCCATGCATTGTAGGGCTGAGGATGGGTTGTAGACCCTCATGTGATCACTGAGTCACACCTCCTCCTCCTAAAGTATTTCAAGTCTGTCAAGTCTCACCCAGGTTAACTCACACGTGTGTTTGCTTGCAGTGCCGCTCAGTATCTAGCGGGCAGAGGGGCGGAGCCTGTGGCGGGCAGAGGGGCGGGGCCTGTGGCGGGCAGAGGGGCGGAGCCTGTAGAGAGACAGAGGCTTTCGGGGGCGGGGTCTAGAGCCTCGAGCAGCGCAGCGGGTTTGATTGACAGCTCAGTTGACTCTGAGCTCATCTATATCAGTGGCGATGATGATGATGATGATGATGAAGAGGCACCGACTGGTTATGATATAGTGGACGAATTACAATTAGAAAAACCTCTGAAAGGTTGACTTGCTCTCTCTTTCTCTCTATATCGCTCTCTCTCTCTCTCTCTCTCTCTTTCTCGCTCTCTCTTTCTCTCTTACTACCAGGCTCTGTTCTTCTATTCCTCCCTGTCCTGAGACTATTTCATATCCGTGTATGCCAAATCCTCCTCTGCTGTTAAAATTTAAACCTGCTTCTCTTGAATAAATCCATCATCTAATACTCTGCTCTACCGACTCATCTTGCTCGCTAGATGCCATTCCAACCAAACTACTTAAATCTTGCATTGATGCCCTCCTACCTCCAATTACCCATCTGGTTAATCTTTCACTTTCTGAAGGAATTTTTCCATTTTCTAATTTTAAAAATGCTGTTGTTTCTCCTCTGCTTAAAATGCAATCACTTCCTAAAGATGATCTTTCTAGCTATCGTCTCACTTCCAACTTAAATTTCATTTCCAAAACCTTGGAAAAAATAATCTAAATTCGCTTATGCAGCCATCTCGAATCTTTTCCTTCTCTATCTTGTTTCCAATCTGCATATCGAAAGCTTCACTCCACTGAAACTGCCTTATTCAGCATTCATAATGACCTTTGCTTAGCCTTAAGCTCTGAAAAGGTATCATCCCTTGTACTACTTGATCTTTCGGCTGCCTTCGACACCATCGATCATAACATTCTTACCAGTAGACTTAAAACGTGCTTTGGTATCTCTGATTCCGCTTTCTCTCTGATCTCCTCCTATCATTCTGGTCGCACTCAACCTGTTAGTATAGACAATGAACGCTCCCCTGAACTACCTCTTCTTCGTAGTGTGCCCCAAGGATCTGTACTTGAACCTTTACTTTTTTCCCTCTACACTACCCCACTCAGTTATGTTTTAGACAATGCTTCAATAAAATTTCATTTCTATGCTGATGATACTCAGCTGTACATCTCATTTTCTAGCTCAGATTCTGACTTGAAATTGCAACACCTTTCATCTGTTCTTGACAAAGTGTATTCATGGTTTTGCAGTAATAGTCTCTCTGTCAACCCCTCTAAAACCGAATATCTTTTAATCGGCACTCCCCAGCAAAGAACCAAAATTGCCAATTCCTCCATCTATTTTCAAAATCTTGCTTCAACTCCTACTCCCAAAGCTGAAAACCTTGGTGTCATGTTTGATGAAAATCTTGATTTTAAATCTCATATCTCATCTGTCTGTCGTTCATCTTTCTTCCAGATTCGTCAAATCAGACAGATACGGTCATCTCTTGATAAAAATTCATCCATAATTCTTGCCAACTCAATAGTTCATTCTAAACTTGACTACTGCAATTCATTGCTGTATGGTTTACCTTCTACTCTCATGCGTTTGCAACGCGTTCAAAATACTCTAGCACGTGTTGTCTGTCGATCCTCGGTGGCTTCAGGCCACCTCTAGTTCCCTGCTTAATAACCTTCATTGGCTTCCTGTAGTTCAAAGAATTAAGTATAAAATTGCTCGTTTAACTTTCAAAACACTCCTTTTTGAGAAACCTTCTTACCTTTCTGATCTCCTAATCCAATGTCATCCTTCTCGTAAGCTTCGTTCTTCTGATACCAAACTGCTCAAAATTCCTAATATTCTCACTTCGTTAGATAGACGTTCATTTTCTTTCTCCGGTCCTACTGTTTGGAACTCTCTGCCTTCTGATCTTCGCTCATGTTCTACTACTTCCACTTTCCGTTGTAAGTAGAAAACATCTCTTCCCACCATAGATTTATTTCATCTTGCCTGACTGTTTTTTATCACCGGACCGGCCCTGTTTAGGATCTTTTATTTCTCTTCAGCACGTGTTTTTTCAGATCGTTTGGGGTGAATCGATTTGTAGTGACATGTGATGGGGGGACGTCCCTGACATCATCCTTGTATGAGGAAACGGACGTTAAACCTTTATTATTATTATTATTATTATTATTATTATTATTATTATTATTATTATTGTTTCTCTCTCTCTCTCTTTCTCTCTCTCTCTCACTCTCTCTCTCTTTCTCTCTCGTGTGTTAAGAAACATCAGGTCCATTGTACACATATTTTACTCTCTTTGCTGTGGATCTTACAGTGCAAATCACAAATAAAAACATTAGGCACTGACAATCTCCACTTTAGCTAATTCTTAATATCTGTAGTACTATTATTCACATTAGCTTTTGAAAATTTTTTGATGGTTTGTTTTCCATTGTATTCATTTGTATTACCGACATCGCCACTAGCTGAAGACACTGGCGATGTAGGTAAGATATTCGACCGCGGATCAGTATGTGCTCTGTATCAGTATGTGATGTGCCGTAGGTTCAAATCATGGGCTCTCCCGTCACTGACATCGCTTACGATTGAGGAAACGGACGTTAACATTAGTTTTACGTTAGCTTTTTTAAAAAATAATTCAGAAATTCTGTACAGACATTTTGTGTGATATTTATGTGACAGAAATGAAATTTGGCAACGCAAAGGCGACTGGGAACTCTGTAACATCTAATGAATGCAGCGGAAAACCATCTGATGCACCTCCAGTGCCAATGAAGAGAGGTAAGAAGATGCAATCTCCCGTAGAGGCGCAACAGTCGAAACCCGTGGCTGTGCTCAGGCCCGCGCAGCCTTCGAAACCCGTTGTGTTGCCAAAGTCAGCCCCACAGTCTAAACCCGCAGCGACTGTATCGAGTAAGCACGCTTCTGATTAGTTGTGACTTTTTTTACTCAAGAGCTGCGTACAAGAATGCTAATTAAGCTCACCCTACATGTTCAACAACTATAGTGGATTGTCGTTCACCATGAGATCTAGCTCGTTTAAGACAACATGCTTTACAACATGTTCTGCTCGATGAGGCTACTGTTTAGAGGTCTGACTGGTTTATACGCCTAACTGTTTAGAGGCCTGACTGGTTTATAGGCCTAACTGTTTGAAGGCCTAACTGTTTAGAGGCCTGACTGGTTTATAGGCCTAACTGTTTGTAGGCCTAACTGGTTTATAGACTTAACTGGTTTATAGACCTAACTGTTTGTAGGCCAAACTGGTTTATTGGCCTAACTGGATTATAGACCAAACTGTTTGTAGGCCTAACTGGTTTACAGACCTAACTGTTTGTAGGCCTAACTTGTTTATTGGCCTAACTGTTTATGGGCCTATCTGAATTACCAACATAATTATCAATGGCTTGAGTAGCGAAACTAGTACGACATCCGATCGTGGATCAGTGTGTGCGGAGTTAAAATTCTGGACTAGCCCGTCACTGACATCGCTTTCGAGATATGAAACTGACATTAACATCACCTTTTAAAAGATCAACGTGTGCTTTAGATCAGAGACGCTAGTTTTGCTGTCGATATATTACAACCATGTGCTTTAGATCACAGACGATAGTTTTGCTGTCGATATATTATAACCGTGTACTTTAGATCAGATCAGAGATTAGATTTAGATTTATATTTAGATCAGAGACGGTAGTTTTGCTGTCTATGAGGTTAGGGTTAGGGTGACGTTAGCATTAAATCTATTCGATACTTGCAGAGCCCAACGCCAGAGTCACGCCGACTCTCAGTAACAGCAACAACAACATTAACTGCAACAACAACAACATCAGTTCTGCTGGAGAGGCTTGGTGGCAGAGGAATATGGCAGATAATCTGGGATACAAAGTTAGCATCAATACATACATATTCACACACCCCCCCCCCAATACATACATACATACTCCCCCCCCCGGGGCAGCGTATATGGCGCATGGGTATCTGGCGCAAGATTATAACCAGCCTAGGAAGCCAAACCGTCAAAGATATTATGACGATCATTATTCCTTGTTCGACGACGTTATGAGAGATGTCGGAAGAGCTGCAATGCCGCATTGCAGTAGATATAGTTTCGACTTAAATTGCGTCAGAGTTCATTTGTCGTAGGAAACAGACGTTAAACGAGGCTTTTATAGGCCTACTTAGTCGCCTAGCGGTTGACTATAGTATTGTATGAAAGACGAGAGCAGCCTGAGCAGGTGTTGAGGTTAAGGTTATACTATCTACTGACACCTACAGATTAGGAACACGATAAATACGAGACAATACACAGCAGCACTTACTGCCTATGTGTGATTAGTAAGGTACAGAAATACGGTATATCTAATAATGTATATTTTAAATCTAATGTACAGTATTAAGTAGGATTCTTATGTCAACTGTCATAGTACAGCACGATCCTCATGGTAAACCGCTTGCAGCGTGAAAAACCAAAAATTTGATTTTAATCTTTGACTCTTGTAAAATATCTGAAGGCTTTTAGCAGACAGTTTAATTAATCAGCATTGGAAATGAATAGAGAGTAATAACATCTGACCTTAGACGAAAAATGTAAACAAACTTTAGTCTACTTTATAAAAAATTATTTTTATGTGACGCATCAAATGTTGAGAGTATGCAATAGGGAGCTGCGCGACATTCACGACCAATCAATATAAGCGACGATAGGTTATCAAGTACAACATCTAGGACGTTAGGCTTGTTTATCTAGAGTTCAAGGTCATCAAGTTCTCTAGAACTAAGTGAAGCTAGCAGCTTTGATTCCGACGAATGTGTACACATTGTGCAGGGTTCAAATCCTCTGTCAGTGTGTACACATTGTGCAGGGTTCAAATCCTCTGTCCGCGTAAATATATCACTGATTTATATCACTGATTTATATCACTGATTTATATCACTGGTTTATATCACTGGTTTATATCACTGGTTTATATCACTGGTTTATATCACTGGTTTATATCACTGGTTTATATCACTGGTTTATATCACTGGTTTATATCACTGGTTTACCTAACTGGTTATATCACTGCGTTACATCACTGGTTTATGAAAACGTTTTCTCCTAGATTTTTCCTATCCTAATGTCCATGAGACCAACACGTAAACCTCCATTCCACTAGTACTCTTCCTTGGACTGACTACTCGAATTTTTGCTCTCACCGTTGATTGACCACCCACATTCTGCTCATCGGTTTTGATTTGATTCAAAGTGCTCGATGTTGTCATCCACTGACTAACGTGTTAAAGTAGGCCTAGGCCTAGTTCGCAACAAATACAATTGAAATTGAAATTCTTTGCTCTCGTATTGCATCTCTTGTTTTAAGTTCCTTACATTGAGAATGAATTGCCGAAGAGTTGCCATGCACTAGTGGAGGTTCTTGTGCAATATTTTAGTATAAAATAGTTTTTTATTAAGAATTTACTGCGTTTTGTTACAAATGAGACTCTCGAGGTCAAATGAGCGATAAATCAGCAAGACTAAATCTTACTCTACAACAAGTCTTCAATTGAACTCTATGGTATAGAAACCAAATTTTAAGAAGGGTCTATTTGAATTTATTTTAAGTATTTAATTTCTGAGACTATTTCAGAATTAACAACAGGCCTTCAATCAATCACATAGTATAGAAACCGAACTTTTACGATGAGTAGGCAAGTGTAAAGTGAAGAAGAATTGATGTGTTTTACTGATCATAAACAAAGTGCTGTAAAAATTCACTAAAATAAATAGTCTGCTCTCTGGAAACCTGGGCCTATATATGACTGCTTGAAGGAAATTAAAAGCAGACTTGTAGTCCTCGAGACATAATCGTGATTTCTGAGGCTGCTTTAGACCGGTCTTACCGGTCTTACGGGTCTTGTCGGTCTTACCGGTCTTGTCGGTCTTACCGGTCTTGTTGGTCCTACCGGTCTTGTCGATCTTACCGGTCTTGTCGGTCTTACAGGTCTTGTCTGTCTTACAGGTCTTGTCGGTCTTACAGGTCTTGTCGGTTATACCGGTCTTGTCGGTTTTACCGGTCTTGACTGTCTTACAGGTCTTGGTCTCCAAGGTTCCGGTTATACTCGTAGTCTGGACTTGAAGCTTCCGGTCTTGGCTTTGGTCTCGAGCGATTTTTCTCTGATAATTTCGAGATCGTTTTATTTTGACTCTTTTGAAGAAGTTGCACATGGGCGATAAAATAATTATAGGCTACATGTCGGTCAAAGATATGTTTAGATGCTTTTTCTTGCGGATCAATTGTATAGGAATACATAGATATGAAATCAGACAAGTGGGAGTCTGTGTAGTTGAGGTATATTTGCTTGTGATATACCGAATTGAAACAAAGACATCATATAGAACCGGCCTATCTAAAAACAGAAAATAGAATCAAGACGAGATCCATCGAGAATAGATATCAATCTACCACAGCTACTATCAATGTATATCACTTTATCACATTGAAAATTCGATATTTCACCACTTTTTGTTACAGAGTTGTACAGTATGTATTATTATAATTTGGACCCTCCAATTGCATTAAAACTATGTGTACGCCTGTTTACTTGTGTCTCTGGCGTAAACCACCTCTCTAATATTTTCAAATATATTCCAAGGTTCCAATTTTCATCTTGTTGCTCGCTTTGTGTCGCTTTATTAGAATGTAAAGGTAACGTCATGAAGTTTATATGACAGATCCCCAAGTGAATTGAACCCTCGTGGGTTCGAATCCCAGTCACACTGATCTTAGAGTAAAATCTGGGACATTCATTGGTTAGAAGGAAAATGTTCTAAATTGCCTAACGGTTTACACATGTGGTATTAAAAGTGATAGATATCAACGTGGTTGATCATTTCACTATAATGCGTGTTTACTTTTTTGTGTGGCAGCAGAGAGAGGATGAGGCGGAGTACGTGGGTGGGGAGGATTATCAGGATGTCGACCAGGTCTGTAGATCAAGCGTGGGCTCTCAATACTCTTGTTGTTGTTGTTCATTTGCTGCTGTCTTTTGAGAAAATGTTGCAAATTTCTTAGTCGAAAGAATACAGGTAATAATAATAATAATAATAATAATAAAGGTTTAACGTCAGTTTCCTCATACAAGGATGATGTCAGGGACGTCCCCCCATCACATATCACTACAAATCGATTCACCCCAAACGATCTGAAAAAACACGTGCTGAAGAGAAATAAAAGATCCTAAACAGTGCCGGTCCGGTGATCAAAAAATCAGTCAGGCAAGATGAAATAAAATCTATGGTGGGAAGAGATGTGTTTTCAACTTAAACGAAAAGTGGAAGTAGTAGAACATGAGCGAAGATTAGGAGGATACTTTTGATACCTCTTGAGAGTTTAAGGCTAAGCAAAGGTCATTATGAATGCTGAGTAAGGCAGTTTCAGTGGAGTGAAGCTTTCGATATGCAGATTGGAAACAAGATAGAGAAGGAAAAGACTCGAGATGGCTGCGTAAGCGAGTGTAGATTTTTTTTAAAGATTTTGGAAATGAAATTTAAGTTGGAAATGGGACGATAGTTAGAAAGATCATCTTTAGGAAGAAATTGCTTTTTAAGCAGAGGAGAAACAACAGCATTTTTACAAGTAGATGGAAAAATTCCTTCAGAAAGAGAAAGATTGCCAGATGGGTAATTGGAGGTAGGAGGGCATCAATGCAAGATTTAAGTAGTTTTGTTGGAATGGCATCTAGCGAGCAAGATGAGTCGGTAGAGCAGAGTATTAGAAGACGGATTTCTTCCAGAGAAGCAGGTTTAAAATTTAACAGCAGAGGAGGATTTGGCATAGACGGATATGAAATAGTCTCAGGACAGGGAGGAATAGAAGAACAGAGTCTGGTAATTTTGTCATCAAAGAAATTAAGAAAATTGCTGGCAAGAGTTGACGGAGAATTGGAATTTGGAAGAGACTTAGGGATAGTGCGACCAAGCAGTGAATCAAGGGTTCCCCAAAGTTTTTTGGGGCAGTTTCGATTCTGCAAGATCAAGTTCTTAAAGTAAGAACTCTTGGCGGAGGAGATCATATGATTAACTAACTTACGTTGTTTAACGTAGTTAGCCTAGATCGTGGGGTTTTGCATTTCAGGAGGACTTTTCTTATCTCTCCTATATTTTGATTCTAGTTTGGCACGTAAAGATTTTTGTTAGAGAATTTCTTCAGAAATAAAGGGTTTCATCGGGTTGGAGCGACAAGAAATAGTTAAGAGAGGAGCGTGCTTGTCTAATAAAGACGAAGGCACAGAGTGAAATTGTTGTGCAAAATTAGCAACAGTTGAAGTTGGACTGGAATATAGTGAAGAAGCCATACTATCGGTAGAAAATGAAGAAATATTGATGGAGGAGAGTTTACGATAGCTTTTAATAGTTCTAGAAGAAAAGGAGTTAGTGACCACAGGCAATTTGCAGAAAATTGCACTGTGATCAGACAATAACAACTCTGAGACTCCGAAGTCAATCAACTTAGTCATGTCACGGGTAATTAACAGATCAAGGATGTGACCAGAGGTATGGGTAGGAGAAGAAATATGCTGCTTGAGGCCAAAAGACTCGAGTGTAGTAGAAGGAGCTGAAGAATAGTGATCGATATGTGAGTCAATATGTATATTGAATTCACCCATAATGATAAGATCAGACGGTAAAGAGGCAATATCCTCAAGAAGTGAGGAGAAGTCAGAAAGGAAGTCAGACTTGGACAAGCAAGGAGGTCTATATACAGTTAGAAAGAGATATGATTTAGAGGCACAAGTAAGCCTAAGCAACATGTGCTCAAAAGATGGAAAAGATAATCTTTTAACGAGGGAAGCAGAAAAAGAGGACTTAAAAATAGCAGCAATGCCACCGCCACGACCAGAAGAACGACCTATGTGCAGAATGGAATAGCCAGGAGGAGTAAGAGAGTTAAGGACTGGGGGTGGAGTGTCAGAAGGAAACCACGATTCAGTTAAAAAGAGAAGATCAATTGACTCATCAAGAATGTACTGTTGTATTAACTTAGGTTTATTTACATTTTTTGTAATTGTGGTGGCAGATCGAATATTGAGACAGTAAGTGGATATGTTAGAGGAAGAAACAGGGCCAGGATTCAATTCAATATCGCCAGCAAGAATTAAGAGAAAGGAAAGAATGAAATTTAAATGTCGTTTAGAAGTGAGATTAAGTGAAACAACATGAAGATAGGATTTAGAAAAGTATGGCAAGGGTAAAGGATCAAGGCATTGACAAACGGAGGCAGCGGTATATGTTGGTGAGTTTGCATGAGGAAGAAATATGGTCAATGGAACTTCCAGTGAAATGGTTGGTCATTTGTAGAGTAGTGAGGGCTAAAACAAGATAAATGGAAAGAAAATGCAATGAGAGTACATCTAGAGCATGAAAAATGGGAAATGATTTCTTTCTGTGGGTGAAGCAGAAAGAAATCAACCAATTAAAATAAAGGAAAAACTTTCTAGGATAAGGAGGTGTTTAAATATTAGGATAAAAAGCGCGGTAAAAAAGTGAAATTTTTAAAACAAATATGTTTAAACCATTATCGTAAATTAGAAGAAAATAAATGTTTATTGAAATTTAGAAAATTATAAGTAATATAGTAGAGTAAAGTATATGAGAAACAATTTAACGAATTAAGATAAAATATTTAATTAAAAACTATATAAAGATATTGTTTGTAAATAAAAGTGTCATCCGTTAGGCTCAGCTTAGGCTCCTGTGTTCAGCAACTGTGAAACTTAAAATTATCTACCGAGCATTTAATAGCAGTTAAAAATATCAAATAATTGTAAACACAAATTAATTCTTCATCTGATTTTAATAAGTTTCTAACTTTCTATATTCATTTTGAGAAGAAAAGTAAAATAATTTTAACTGCATCGTTATCATCAATCAGCTAGCGGGTGTCCATGTTTTAGGATCTATGCGTTATTGCAGTATAGGATAACTTGTTGTTACAATGAATAAAGAACATTTGTTGATTGACACAGGGTGGACCAGTGATAGACTCGACTCTACTCAGCGCTCACTGGACGGGAGACCCGCTACAGGCTGACGAGTGAGTCCATGCACTTGTTAGAGACCCGTGACACAGATTACAACTCTTATCTCTCCTCCTTGATATGCTCATGTTGAGTCACTTATTAGACGGCCCGTGACATACATTACATCTCTTATCTCTCGCTCTTTGATATGCTCATGTTGAGTCAATATTATGAAAATCTCTACGTGTGAACGGGTGATAAAAGCTAAAGGTAATGTTAACGTCAGTTTATTCACTCGAAGGCGATGTCAGTGACGGGCGAGCCCAGGCTTTGAACCCCGCATACATGTATACTGATCCGCCGTCGAGTATCTTACTGGCATCACCACTGGCTCCAATCAAGGACTCGAGGGTTTATATGCATTCATTAAGAGCTGAATACATACACTAAACGGAATATGTTTAAATTAACGAGCTTATCATTCTTTGACTGGTGCATCTAATATTAAGTAACATATTCATTTATGGTAATCTTCATTTCAGTTAAGCATATTAAACGTGTAATATATTAGAGTATATTTCCTGCACTACTATGCATTCTATTCGCGATATCTAACAACTGTTGACAACAACAACATGTTTATGTTTGTTGCAGAAAGATGAAGAAGATCAGTGTGGTGGGCGCTTACATGATCCGAGACTCACAAGAATCTGGCACTCAGGTTATCTCACTTATCTAATTCACTTATCTTACTTATCTAACTCACTTATCTATCTGGCCTATTCTATCACGATTGTCTCGTCACTACTGAGAAGCTCACGGTTGCTTCACCTCACAACTCTTTCATTGATCTTACAGATAAACCACATTTGTGCTGTTATCAACATAAACTTAATGTATATAGTTTTCTTTCCAAAGCAATATTAAATTATGTACAATTAATTGCATTGTTTATAAATAAGTTAATAGAAGTGAGAGCGACACGGGAGGGGGGGGGGGGGCAGAGGGGTGCACTCAACAATAACTCCGTCTGCATGCTCACGAATACACGAGGAGAAGCTAATGATCCGTTCAAAGGTTTACAAAAACAACTAGGGAATGATGGTTACAAGAGACGTTTGATTTAACATTCACTAATTGATTGATTGATTGTAGCGGTTGATCTCACGTATAATGCTGTTTGTGTAGACTCTCGCCGTGAAGGGAGACACAGTAGTGAGAAAATACAAGATACAGCGAAATCCACTGGTTAGTAAAGCAGCGAAACTCTTTATCTGCTAATCTGCTCTCTTATTTTTCTCTTTCAGCTTTCTCTAGCAAGCTTAAGACTTCCCTTTTCCCACCATAGACATAATCAATCTACCCTAATAATTTGTTATCTCCGGTCTAGTTTTCGATTAGGACCTTACTTCTCTTCAGAGCATTTCTTTTTCATAATGGTCTGGGTGAATTGATCTGCAGTGATATGTGCTGTTGGGGACGTCCCTGACTTCAAACCTGGATGAGGAAACGGACGTTAAACCTTTATCATTATATATATATATATATATATATATATATACATATAAATAATTATATAATATAATTCATATATTTACTTATATTATTATATATACATAATTAATTATATATAATTATAATTATATATATATATATACATGTATATAATTATATATATATATATATATATAATTATATATATATATACATGTATATGTACTTGTATGTGTACAGAACGGCAAATATTCGCTGGTGTCCTCGGATCCAGGGTTCAAGACAATCAGTGATCTCATCGACTACTACAAGTCGCACGCGCCTCCTCATCAAAACATTCCATTAACTCTACCATACTCCCTCCTCTAAACCATTCCACTAACTCTTCCATACTCCCTCCTCTAATATATTGTTCTGTGAGAAATAATATCTAATTGCAATTAATTATTAGATCTCTTCAAACAACTAACAACATCTTGTCTACTAAACATATAGAAGAACTAAATCAGGGAGTAGCAGAAGCTTTTTCTAAGTCTATTCTCTTCAAAAGCGATATTTCTGTTCATCAATGTCACATAAGATTCTAGACTAAACTCCAATCCTCTGATCAGAACCAGTATGTTCTGAGAGTCTTCAAGATTTGCAAACGTTTACACTAAGGACTAGACACGCGCACAGTGGACATCTGAATGAATGTTCTTGTTAGGATATAACTCATACTTATACCGACATTTACTAACTTTTCTTTGATTAGTTGTTAATTTACGCCTCTGTTGCTGTTAAACTATTGATCAGAATTGTTGGTATTCACTAAAGAATGTTGCGTGGTTATTAACTACAAGGTCAACCGCCAAAATTATATCGGTCAGCCAATCACAGCGCTGTCATTTAGGCTGATCGACCAATCAGCTTACTTCGTAAACAAAGTCAGAATATTATTTCTTAGTCAGAGATATAACCAATCAACTGTTTTAACGCCCGAAAGACAGGCACGCAGAGCTATGCATTACTTTACACATCGATTCAAGCTTGCAGAATATCAAATTGTGACTAATCAGTAGTTTACACAACTTTTGATGTTTATACACTTGATTATCTTACTAGTAACTACGGCCAATAGACTTCGATTTTCACAAGTCTGTTACCCGATTTATTTAACCAATAGCTTTAGCTGCTCGAAAAATCCTTTGATCTCCAACAATTTACAGGTTCATCAGAATTCGCTGTCAAAATAGCATTACTTGAAGAGCTAACGTCGATAAACAACATCGAGCACCTTTGAACCTAAACCAAAAGTTTAAAAACATGATTCATACAGTGTATACGTGTAGAGATGATTCATACAGTGAAGTAGACGTGTAGAGATGATTCATAGGTGTAGACGTGTAGAAATGATTCATACATTGGTAGAGATGATACGTGTAGAGATGATTCATGCAGTGGTGTGTAGGGATCGTACCACATCACTTGTTTAGATGAGTCGATGGATACTAAAGGTTACCAGTACTGATATCTCTCATCAGAGACTCTATGATTGACTTGAGTTGCTCGTATGTGATTCCTACCGAGAGATCAACATTAGATAACTCCTCCATTCCTCCTCCATCTGTCACATAAACAACACATAACACATTAAACCTCTTTAATGCATTATCACATTATGAGCATTATTTTTTAAAACTTACCTTTTCCCACCATAGACATAATCAATCTACCTTGACAATTTTTTGATCACCGGACTGGCTTTCGGTTAGGACCTTACTTCTGCTCAGCACATTTCTTTCGCAGATTGGTCTGGGTGAATTGATCTGTAGTGATATGTGCTGTTGGAGACTTCCCTGACATCATCCCTGGATGAGGAAACGGACGTTAAACCTTTATTATTATTATTATTTGAATGAACTGAAGTATCAGACAATCATTTAACTCAACACAGGACGCATCTGATCCACCTGTGGAGCAGATCTTATGGAATCATTTAACTCAACACAGGACGCATCTGATCCACCTGTGGAGCAGATCTTATGGAATCATTTAACTCAACACAGGACGCATCTGATCCACCTTTGGAGCAGATCTTATGGAATCATTTAACACGGATCAGGACGCATCTGATCCACCTATGGAGCAGATCTTATGGAATCATTTAACACGGATCAGGACGTACCTGATCCACTTGTGGAACAGATCCTATGTGCTTCCTGCCAGTCCTCTGATGCCAGGAAGCACTGAGAGCTGAGATGTGCCAGTCCAAGGTTGAGGTTTATCAGATCCTTAGAGCTCGTCATCAGCTGTAGCACGTCCAACATGAAATCAATCAATAGACGATCAATCGAGAATCATTGACGAGGAGTTTCTTTTCTGTTTAGTCCACTAGTGCCATTGTCTATCCAGTAACTTTTATTAGGCCTTATGAATAAATGCTGCCAATAAATTTTGGTCATAATATGTCAATGAAGTAAAACTATTGCGACATTTCTACAACATTCTACACTATGCAATATTTTTCCATTATTAAATTATTTTGGCCATATATTCTTGAAGAAATTAAAGTAGTTGCTAGGCTACATAGTTAAAGCAGTAAAATCAGCAGATCTGAATTTAATTCAAACAATCCATGTATCGTGCAATTGCAAGGTGTACCGGCTTTATATCAGTGATGCATTGCAAACAGTCATCAATATGAATTTAACGTCCAGGTCCTCGCCATACGGCAATGTCAGGGACGTCTCAAGCAGACTCTGCATCAACAGGCGCCAAAACACCACACGATGACGACTTAGTATACAGATACCACAACAGAAAGAAAGATAAAAATCAGTACAAGTTCAATTACCAAGGCAAGATGGTCAGAATGAAGGAAAAGATGAGTTTTTTCAGAACATTGACCTATGAAGGAAAAGATGAGTTTTAGTGTGCCCAGGAAAGTAGTAATACAATTATAAGATAGAAGAACTTGTGGCAAAGAATTCTGTAATGTTGGAGCAGAAAACATGAAGCAGCGTCTGCCAATGGAAGTTTTAATATCAGATACAGTATGATGATTTGATATAAAGGTCTCCGTCTTATTACATGTATGTGTTTATAAATAATTTTTTTCTAATTAAATAAACGTTTATTCACTACATAATGTTCATACGGCTCAGAAACCAAATGAAAGCTTAGATACTTCATAAAGGAATATGGAGTAACGGTTAGAGTGTACACCT
Source organism: Enchytraeus crypticus (assembly GCA_905160935.1). NCBI lineage: Eukaryota > Metazoa > Annelida > Clitellata > Enchytraeida > Enchytraeidae > Enchytraeus > Enchytraeus crypticus. Next base: position 74,900 of record CAJHZI010000402.1, read on the forward strand.
CGTAAGCCAGTGGCTTGGGTTCAAAGCCCAGATCTATCAACCTGTAAGTGATCCCCTAAGACAACATATGTCGGAGCTGGCTGCTAATTAGCGATATCAGACTTCAAAGATAAGGTAAACCCAAGGAGAATATAAACAAAAACGTGCCTGGAACCTAAAATAGTCTCGACGTAAATACCTTAACCCTAACCATAACCATCGATGACCTGTTACCAACTTTTAAGAAATATAGCTTCTGGTTTTCTTATACAAATGGTTATTACCTTAGACAGATGGTTTTTCATCTGCAGAGCAGTGGAGTCTGAACTAAACAAAGCTTTCTTAAAGTTCTCCACTACTCGTCTGCGAGGATTGAAGGTTAATCCTGGGGGAAGCTATCCAGTGTCAACAACAACAACAACAGTGACAGGTTAACAATAGGGTTCTTCTACATAGTGTGATAGCAAATTCTAGATTGACAATAAAACATTATGTTTGATACATTATTGTAAATTTAGACAATACAATAATAAACATCACGTGTAGATCACTCTTGCTTTACAAGCATTCTAGTGCTTCTAAATAGAATTCTGCATCTCACAACAACTCGTTGCTGAAGAGAATGAAGTGATAGCGTTGCAGCGATCAGAAGCCGGCTTCAATGGTACAGTGCAGGTAGAATGATACCGACAAACTCTCAGTGTAGGATTAATAGCAATAAAACTTGCGATAATTAATAAATGTCTGGTAGCAATAAAACTGGTGTTAATTAATTAAAGTCTAATAGTAATAAAATTGGTGCTAATAAAAAAATCATTAATAATGACCTGAGATATGAAGATAATGCTATGCAGCTGTTGCAGTATCGAGAGCATAGGATCCTCTATCTGTATGACTCTGTTAGGTGATATACTTACTGTAGCGGAGCTAGCTGTATTTAATCTGTTCGCACTTGCTGCAACATTAGTAAATGTATCTATAGTGAAGTTATTACTTATCCACAATTTGGCTACTCCGAGATACATATAACAAGTTTCGGCTGAACCAATAGATGCTGTTAAGACATACAAAATTTAAACTACCATTTACGATAACAACCAGACTTTCTAAACTAAACCCGAACTTGTGTATTTACAAAATTTAGAAAATTATTTATAAGAAATATTAATCTCCATCGATCTTATCGAGCAACATCTAATGTTTCATATCTATGTGGAATTGCATTCACTGATTGGATTATAGACCTTTTATAAAACGTTTCTACTTTGAAAATCACCCTATATTTTTTCATTTGTTGGAGGCGCCACTGTGCAATCATAAACTTTATTGTTTTGCGGAAGGCAGCTACAATGCAATATATCCTTAAAATGTAATACATCCTCTCTAGATATTCTCTCTAGACATACATTAAATGCAAATTAAGACATATGTTTACAATCATTTCAAAAATAATTTAAATCTAATTTTTTTTTTTTTTTTAAATTAAATTTCTGTTAATAAATAAAGAAATATATAATAAATATATGCGATTATACTGAACATTGCCAGCCCTCAATATAAGCACACACCCCTCTCCACTCTCCCACCACTCCTCCACCAGGCTTTGTTTATTATGTCAACAGAGCTACCACTATATACTATTAAAGGTCCTTAGAGTGGATATAGGAGACTTAACAGACATGCAAAAGATGTGTTATATTAAACAATGCTTCTAGAACATTGTCACTTACCAGATGTGTTATATTGTAAAGTGTTATATTATGTTATACAACTTCTCACTTACATGATCTAGTTCTTAGAGAAGCAGGAACTCGATCTGAAGCTTGATCCTGTGACTCCGCCCATCTACGCGTTGATTGACAGGTGAACGACCTTGGCCTTGCTGATTGCTCGACGTTAGTCTTCCTTCTTAGCAGATCAGCTGCAGAGGAATCTTTGACCTTCAATGGGTGACCTTTGACCTCAAACTCTGAACTCTGTACATCACAAGTTTCCTCAGCTGAGCCACTGGGGTCACTAGGTGCAGGCTTGAATTCACTGGGGTCACTAAGTGCAGTCTTGAGTTCACTAGGGTCACTCAATGCAAGTTTGAGTTCACTGGGGTCACTAAGTGCAGGGTTGTGTTCTCTGGGCACACTTAGCCCAGGAGGCGTGTTTTGTTGTTGTTGTTGGGAGAGCTGAGAATGAAGCAGGTTGGGTGAGATACAAGAAGACGAAGATGTTTGGTGATGCAATGTGGAATGATGAAATAGCTCAGTACCAGAAGACGAGAGCTGATTGGAGCGCCTCTGAGGTAGAGAGGAGGGGGTGAGAGGAGAGTGGCTCTCTGATGTGATACACGAGTTCTCTGCTTCAAATCCCGAGTCAACATTCTCTACAACACATTGTACCATGTGACAATGGCAACCAATCACAGCACGTTATTCATAAAGCTACACCACGTGACAATGACAACCAATCACAGCACGCCATCAATAGAGCTACTGAAAATGGTTGACTAATGAAATGCAATATCAAACCAAACATGAGTGAAAGTCTGTAGAAAGAAGATTATTGTGCATTCATTAAAGAAGGAAGACCGGGTTATATTAGGAGGGCACTTAGATGTTTTTAGATAATTTGATGTAGTAAATGAAGCAGAAGATTGACGAGAGGAAGAAAAGTCTCACCTACAACAGATTCGACTCTTTCAGCTGGCCAGGCTCTACCTTCAACACTCTTTCCATCCTGCAACAGTAACAACATCTACACGATTTACAACTTTACCATCATTTCCCTACACATTACCACAATCAGTGAATATTAATTAATAGTTCAGATTTCATATATATATATATATATATATATATATATATATATATATATATATATATATATATACACACACATGTATATATACATGTATATATACATGCATATATAGATACAGTATATAATTATATAATATTATTAATATTGTGTGCACCAACAGATAACAAATTTTTTTTAAAGTGTTCAAGACGTCAGGAATAATTCTTACAAATCTTCTCAAGCTATTTCCCATGTGATAAGTCAAGTCTATACATATTAGCAAATAAATAGGACTTCAAAACCTAACAAATGACCAGAAATAGTTTATCAAATAACACCCATAGAAGGCTATCGATGTGAATCTATTACCTTATAGAATTCTGGTAAAGAATCAGACGCTGAGGCAGAACAAGGGCTACATGCAGAATCCAGCCTAGAGGCAGCCGAGCCCAATCTAGATCCACTCAATTCCGATGATCTGATACATAGATATTAACATAGCTTAATTAATCAAAGGAAATCTATAGATATACATGTAAGTAAGTGAATATGAAAGAAAAAATAGAATGTCATAGAAGTATTCATCAATGAACATAAGGGTTATCGATTTAAAAACTAACCTACACAATTGCAATACTTAGTTCCATAATACTATTGAATTTGAACAAAGAATCTTAGCTAAACTAAATTTCGCGTTCAGCCTAAAGAACAGAAATGAATGTCGAAGTGAACAAGTCAACCTCAAGTAAACTACAGCCGGTGTAGTACAGTTGCATGTTTCAATAGTAGAAGCAGTATACATGAGCGTAGAACTCCCCTTATAGTCCTCATAAATAACAGTTTATATAATAATAGCAGTTTATGTAATAATAACAGTTTATATAATAATAACAGTTTATATAATAATAATGTGAGGGAAAAGAGAGTTATTAAAGAGTTGTAGTAAGAGCGAAGCATAGAGAAGAAGAGAGAGACCTTTGGTTGGTATATCTGCGAGATTTTTCTCTCTCTAGTTTCTTTTCTAGATGAGCAGTCTGTTTAGAGGCGGAGTCATATCGTGTCAACAATACGTCAGCGACATGGGAGGCCACGCCTATTATGTCCGGTCTGAGATCTGGGTTAGGTTGTAGACATCTACATAAACACACATGTAGACATACACACGCATACACACACATACACACCCAACGACACAGGTACGTGCACAGTTCATATATATATATTCATACAGAACTGGCAATATTTATAAAAGCGAACATTTAAATTGAAATAGAAACTGATGATTTATCTTCAATAATGGATAAGCCACATACGAATGAAACTTCACCTGATACTCATCACAAGAGTTTAAATATTGCGAGAAGCATAGAAAGTTGAGAACAAGTAGAAGTTTTAACAACTGGTTAACTCTTAGAGATGGACGTCTAGTCACTCACAGCTGAACGGTGGAGACGAGCCTGGGAGAGGTAGACCGAGGCAACGGGTCGTACTGAGCGCTTACGATCTGCACACATAGCAACCAATGTTTGTCGTTTAGTCAATAAATTAAATTGGAACCTTTTCGATATGGCTATAAAAATATTGTCTCAAGAAACAGAAGTTACATGTTGGACACCGTTTTACGTCAGGGACTTTCACTTCAAGAGGGGCGAATAAAAACCCGAGAAACTTTTAGGCTGTATCAAGCCTAAGGATTGAGGACCTGAGCGTCCCACTTCCTATTCGAAAACCCAATCCGTGTCAACCTCATTATGGCGGCATAATGAGACATTATTAATAAATAAATAAATTACTCAGTCAATCGTTGTAAAAATTACAATTCAGCAATCCATAAATTCAGGTACAAATAGACGACTAGAGGCAGCTTCTCAAGATCAGAACAAAAAGTACCGCTGCACATGAAGCACCTTTCGTTTACGTTGGTGTAGGAAAGCAAAGCAAAAAAGAGGCCTTCAGTAAAAGAAAAGAACTTCTAACAAAAAGTCTAAAGAAAAACACAAAGATAAAGACAGTGAAAACTTTGGTTTGGACCACGCTATTGTATGGACGTGAAGTATGGACCTTAAGGAAGGAATATATTAGAAAACTAGAGGCATTATAATTGTGGATTTGGAGAAGAATGGAGTGGAGTAGCTGGACTCAAAGGGCTACAAATGAGGTGGGAAGTTCTGGAGAGAGTTGGTGCAGATAGACAATTGAAAAAAGTGTCAAGAAATAGGAAGAAGAGTTGGATAGGACACACTCTAAGGGGAAGGTCTATTAATAGAGGCCAAAGAAGGTAGAATGGAAGGAAAAAGAGGCAGAGTCAGGCCGATATTACTTGTGTTAGATGATTTAAAGATCCACTCATATGTGGAAATGATGAGGAAGAGTGACAGAGAAGAGTGAAGGCGTTATATACCATGGTCTTGCCAGTGAGCAGTACACTAAGAAGAAGAAGGAAGTAGGAAAGCACTACGAACACCTACCTTCATAGCGAGTGTTAACATGTTGTTAGAGCAGAACGGAGGCGACAGTGCACACATCTGATACAACACACACCCGAGAGCCCAGACATCTGCCTTATCAGTGTATGGCATGCTCTGTACCATCTCAGGGCTACATACACATGTACATACACACACACGTACACACACATACTCAGGGCTACATACACACGTATACACACATACTCAAGGCTACATACACACGTATACACACATACTCAGGGCTACATACACACGTACACACACAGTAATGTCCTTGTTTATAACACTTTCATTTTACATTATTTTTATATTTTTTAATTCTACTTGCAGATCATATAAAAGATGTTGCTTTTTAGTTTCTTCCTAAGGTTAAAGTTAACAGCTCTAGATGTTCCTATGTAGTTAGTGTCCCATGGTAGTAGAGTGGAAGAGCACAGCTTGGACTTCAGACTCACTCAGCCGTGACCTAGAACCACATTTGATCCATCATATGCTGCACCGCATGCCGCTTGATTGGTATGTCAAAACTGACGCTAAAAATATTATAAGACTATTTAGGTCTGCTAAAAGAGGAAATAATAGAATTATAGAAGAATTATAGAAGTCAGAATGAAAGGATATAGCGGCAGAGGTAGGCCAAGATTTAGGTATGTTAGATAAAGACCCACCCGAATATGAACATGAAGAGGAAAGCGGAGGAGAGAGAAGAGTGCAGTCATTAAATACCATGGACCTGCCAGTAGGCAGTGCACTAAGAGAGAGATTTAAGACTGATAGAGATAGAATAAGCAGGACAGACCAGGAGTAGAGGATGGTGCCCACCACAGAGTTCATCTCGCTGCAGTTCTTGCTCTTCTGTCGAGCCAATCCAAAATCAGCTGTGAGCAAACAAGATCAGTCGTATCAAGAGCATAGGCTCCCAACAGTAGCCAAACAAGACCATTCGTATCAAGAGCATAGGCTCCCAACAGTAGCCAAACAAGACCAGTCGTATCAGGAGCATAGGCTCCCAACAGTAGCCAAACAAGACCAGTCGTATCAAGAGCACAGGCTCCTAACAGTAGCCAAACAAGACCAGCCATATCACGAGCATAGGCTCCCAACAGTAGCCAACCAAAATCAGTCATATCAAGAGCATAGGCTCCTAACAGTAGCCAAACAAGACCAGTCGTATCAAGGGCACAGGCTCCCAACAGTAGCCAAACAAGACCAGTCGTATCAAGAGCATAGGCTCCCAACAGTAGCCAAACAAGACCAGTCGTATCAAGAGCATAGGCTCCCAACAGTAGCCAAACAAGACCAATCGTATCAAGAGCATAGGCTCTCAACAGTAGCCAAACAAGACCAGTCGTATCAAGAGTATAGGCTCCCAACAGTAGCCAAACAAGACCAGTCGTATCAAGAGCATAGGCTCACAACAGTAGCAGTGTAGGATCATAGTACTGCAGTTTGAGATTTGTGCTTGGTGAAAACTTAGAATAATCCTTAAGAAAACAAATTAAGAATTATTTGTGCTAATCCCCAAGTTGTGTCTGGCCATCGAAGAGAAGACCATTCGTAAACTGCAAGCGCTGTAAGCGGTGACAGAGCAAGAAATGGAGAAAGATAAGGGAACCCCAGAAACAGTTTCTGTTCAAGCTACTGGCTACATAAAGTTGTAGATATGGCGTGGCTTCTTGAAAAAAGATTGCTTTGTTAATCGATGGAGTGCTCTTTAAATTTGATTAAATATCTCCTTAACAGGAGATATATAAACAAATGATGGCAATGCTTAGTTCCTGTATATCATAATTATATGAGATATTTAGGGAGATAAACACGAGACAGTAGACATACTGATGATGACTTTGTGCTGGTCGCTGATCATGATGTTGTTGGGGGTGAGATCACGATGTACAATCATCTTCTCTTTGTGTAGATATCTCAGCGCTAGCATCAACTGAACATATCATAGAAATATAATAGTCTCTAGTCAAAGCCTGTCCTAGTCTCTCTAAGAAAAAAGCTGGTAAAAGTTAAGGTAAACGTCAGTTTCCTCACTCAAAGCGATGTCAGTGACGGGAGAGCCCAAAATTTGAACCCCGTATCTTCTGATCCGCGGTCGAGTATCTTACCGACTTATCGATTGGCTCCAGCAAACAATATCTTAGTCTAAACAATACAAGTGTAAGGATAATACCACAGATAGTATAGTAGATTATGTACATTCTAGAATCTTACATTACCACAACAATATTATAACTAATCATTTCGTCGTTAAGTACTAAAGAAATAACATATTAAAAGCTGTTGATCTTTCATGATTAAAAGTTAATAGGGCTGCAGTAACGCTGCAGTGCTTGAGCATCGACCTTGTCAATAATATTATGACTACAATAGAAATAAAATAGAATGTCTAATACAGAATAGTCTCTCACAATACAGAGACAGCTATAGCTAAATGTAAAGAGAAGAGAGACCTGAAAGAATATGTCCCATACTCTGTCCACTGTGAACGTCTGGTTCTTCTCTTTGAGAGAAGTGAAGTGTTCACCCAGTGTGGCTCCCTCTATCAACTCCATCACTATGTACAATCTGTCAGCTGCACATAGACACATTCATCTCTGTGGTCTATGTGTCACTAAACACATTGAGCTCTGTGGTCTATGCGTCACTAAACACATTCATCTCTGTGGTCTATGTGTCACTGTTACATGTCACATCTTGTCACTATTACATGTGCTGTCACTTTAAGGATTAAGCGTGACGATTTAGCAGAATATGATACAAGAGGGGAGTCAGATCTATTGTATCAAGGAAGTCAGAATATTAACAAGAACCGATAAGAAAAGAAATGAGATGCAAAACACGTTAGTATAATGGGTAAAGATGGGGAATTGAAGACAGAGCTGGAAGAAGTAAAAGAAAGATGGAGATAATATGTAGAGGAATTGTATGATAAGGCTTGGAAACTAGTTCAAGAAGATTTTAAAATAAAAGAAGAAAATATCATAGAAAACGATAAAAGGGGCCCGATATAATGAAGGAGGAAATTTATTCTGCAATTAACAGCATTAAGAAGGGGAAAGCAGCCGGAATAGATGATATCCCAGCATAATTCTTGAAAATGTTGGAAGGAGAAACACAAAATAAGTTAAAGGAGGTATGTATTGAAGTGTTCAATATAGACGTGTTAGTTACACTAACACTCGGTGAAGCTCCGATAGTATCTGACAACGTTGGGATGTCGCAACTGTTCCTCCATCACCTTTAACTCGTTCATCACACTGCCCGCACTCTTCTCTCTATCTCTCGCTGTCTTACATCCAGGTGGCACCACTTGAGTCAAGTTAATCTAAAATATCAACAATTCTATATAGCCTAACTCTTAACCGCTCATATCAGCTATGTTTACTTGCAGCTCTGCTGTCAGGCAGTAAATCAAATCACATCAAGACGTCCGCAGTGATCTCACTTTAGACAGGAAGATCAGGTGTTAATAGAATGTGCAGCGTCTACAGCTATGCTTATACCATTAAATACTTAACTACTTAACCCTAATCCTATACTTTCTTACCAGATACAATAAATAACGTGTTACCGATATTAGACAGACCTCTTTCATAGCATAGTAGCTCTCCCCCATTGATCTCTTCTTCTTCTGAACCTTATAGACAGTACCGAAAGCACCGGCTCCCAGGACCTCAATGATAGAATATTCTCGTATCTGTTGTGCATGCTCTCTCCTCATATTACATAGCTCTATGTTCTCCTGAATTTCCTCCTTCTTGTCAGTCTAACAAACACACACAATGTCATAGGATCTGATACACTTGAGACTGGAGTCACTATTAAAGGCATATGTTTACCAGATGCAACTCAAATATATAATAAATTGTAAATCTGAAAAAAGCTACTGTTAAAGTTAGTTTCCTCACTGAAAAGCGATGTCAGTGACGGGCGAGCCCGAGATTTGAACCCGCACACACTGATCCGGAATCTAATAGCTTACCGACATCACCACTGGCTCCAGCCAATGTTCAAACAACATCAATAGTAATTGCAATCCATATAAACATGAGGCTAAATAAATTGATTTGACGATGACAGACGATGATAATTTTAAAAGCGGCACATTTGTAACAATGACACTAACAGGAAGCTCATTGATGATGTTGACGATACTGATGTAAGCTTTGATGTCCCTGATGTAGTGACCTAAGTCAATGAACTTCTCAAATATTTCAGGAGGAAAAAGTCTCTTGAAGTGTCGCCTGTTCCTCTCTACACTGAAGAGAAACCTCAGAGCTCTCAGAGCACAGGCCTGCAGCAACAATAACAACAACAGCAACAACATGAGCTCTCAGTACACAGGCCTGCAGCAACAACAACAACAACAACAACAACAACATGAGCTCTCAATGCACAGGCCTGCAACAACAACAACAACAACAATAACAACAATAACAAGAGCTCTCAGTGCACAGGCCTGCAGCAACAACAACAACAACAACAACATGAAATCTCAGTGAACAGGCCTACAACAACAACATATGTATCGTACACTTATTCCATATCCATCAGACCATTTAACAATAGCTGTCATAGATTAAACATATAAAAACCAAAGTTATGGTAGCTTTTACCATTTCAATTCAGCCACCTAAAGCTCATTGCTATTCTAATGAAGCAGTGGCCACTAGCAAGTGTCTATACGTTACTACCTGTTCATGGACAATATTCAGCTAAAAAGAAAACATTTACAACAATTAGCGAAAGAAACTCTTCATCACTGTGCGATGGCAGTCGTATCTTAATCAATACAAATACTAATTTTACATCAATGGTTAAACAACTTTTCTAATTTTTTTATGCCATCATCATCATCTTCTGGTAAACTCCAGTTTAACTAGGGTTGGAATATGAATAAACCTTCTTTTGAAGTTTTTCAATTCATTTAAATTGTGTAGTAACTACTGGAGCCTAGTCGATTACCAACCGAAAGTATTTCTGCTGTTGGTTTAAAAGACTTAAATGGCATAATCACGATGAATCAAGCAGCAGAATTACTAAGAATTAGATAGTTTAGTTAATCATCGTTATGAAGGATAGAACTGGTGTAAATGAGTTAACTACCTGAAGATTAACCTTAGCTCTCACATTCTTATCACTATCTTTCTCTCTCGCAGTCTCGTGACATCTCAAGCCTCTAGTCATCACTGCGACATCTGCTGAACTGTGCACAGAATGAATGTTGTTGATGTTTTCTCCACAGCTAGTTACAAATATCACCTCGCCAGGTGTCACGTCTGATCTCTCAAGGCTGGTGTTTAGTGTTGTAGGGCTGGTGTTTAGTGACATACTCGCTTGATCGCAGCCAGATACCAAAAGTTTTTCACCTTCCACCAAGTTCTTACATTTCACCAGTTGCTTACACCCCACCAGGTTATCAGATTCCACCAGTTTATGAGATTCCACCAGATCTCTGCGTGGCATTAAGAACTGCGCTAGGATGTAGATACCGTTGTTGAGCACAACCTGGTGAGCGTTAGTGTCGCTAACCACCAGCTCAGTCAAACATGTGCAGCATGCTGACTGTATCTCAAGCTCTGACTAACAGTCATTAAACATTCACATGTATTTACAATGCATATATCTTTAACACATGTTACACAGGTGCAGCATGCTGACTGTATCTCAAGTAATTCCTCAGACTAACATTCGTTAAACATTCGCATGTATTAGCAATGCGTATCTTTAACACATGTTACTGTAGATATGGTGGCTACAACAGCTCGTTAATCACAGACTCACTCTGCAATTAAATTATCTGCTGGTGTTTACAGCAGAGACTTACGTGCATTGTGGTCACAGTCATTTAAGTGCAATTAGGTTATATTGATATAAATGCATCGAATCTACATGGATACAAAGAGCACTGAGGTTACAAATGTTTTAAGCGCAATGAGGTGACAGAGCAATGTGGTTCATACCTTTACTGAGCTGCCATCTGTGAGCTGATTCTCACCATTAGACGAAGAGCTTAACGCTAGCTTCTGATCCCTGTTAAACAGTGCACAATACTATTAGCGCTAGCTTCTGATCCCTGTTCAACAGTATACTATATTATTAGCGCTAGCTTCTGATCCCTGTTAATCTCAATTTAAAATTATACCCCTGCCTCTTTTGTATGTACAGTTCACCAAATATCACTATTGTTTTTTATTTTTCTCTATTAATTAGAGAAAATTAAAAAAATAATGATATTAGGTGAACTGTAGTCATCATAATTCACATTTAGTTTGTGTCCTTTGTTGCATCTGCTGATTTGTATGTTGAGTATGTGAACTCCACAGAGATGAATGACCCTTTTATTGTGTTCTTATTAAATTGAATTGAATTGAATTAATACAGAACAAAGTGGAGCAGCGTTGTCAAGTTTTATACACAGTAAAAAAATTATTAAACATTCATTGGTTAGATATCTATCGGACAGATAGAATGTTCTAAAAGAAGTAGGTCCAAGGTATATATTGCTACTAACAAGTCATTTACACTCTCCCTAAAGAGTACTCCATCGATTAACGAGTTTTTCCTCTCACAAAAGACTAGTCCTTATCCAAACCGTAATTTGGCCTATAGCTTATGAATAATATGGAGTCTGATCTAACTGTAGGATAGAGAGAAGAAGCAGAATGCCGCCATGTTGTCTTATCTCATCTCTCATCTCCTCATCAGCTGCCACGTGAACGAGGCACCAGACTATGTGCCATAGTAACTCCACATCAGCGCAGTGAAGCAGACTACAACATAAAACATGAAGCAGGTAACAGACTATGTGCCATAGTAACTCCACATCAGTGCAGTGAAGCAGACTACAACATAAAACATGAAGCAGGTAACAGACTATGTGCCATAGTAACTCCACATCAGAGCAGTGAAGCAGACTACAACATAAAACATGAAGCAGGTAACAGACTATGTGCCATAGTAACTCCACATCAGAGCAGTGAAGCAGACTAGAAAATAAAACATGAAGCAGGTAACAGACTATGTGCCATAGTAACTCCACATCAGTGCAGTGAAGCAGACTAGAACATAAAACATGAAGCAGGTAACATAGTTTAAATGTATTAACATAAATTCTAATATTTTCATACAAATCACATAATATGAGAGACATGGCATAGTTGACATGTGACTCAGAATGGTGAGACCAGGTTTCACATTTTAGATCAGTGAGCAATGAATTAACCCTATCTCTCGGTCACCACTTATTATTTACTGCAATGGCCATTATATTATATATCAGTGAGTCTAGAAAGTGACCTAGAACTACCTCAGCAGCAGCGTCACTCCATCAAAGATCTTGAACAACTCTCTCGCCTCTCTCACTCCTAACACGGCTGATAGAAACCTGGCTGCCAGTCTACACGTATAAAAGCACACACACACACAGCTATACAAACATATACACACACGTACAAACACACACAGCTATGCACACACATACAGTATAAACAGTCATTCGACACAATGTTCTAGAACACTGACAGTAACACATTGTTAGACCTCCAGAATCATCCACACATCCTCCTGACTCTCTGTGAAGTTAAATAATAGAAAAATGCAAAGACTTAGTGTTCAACAATAGCAATAGTTGTTTGATTAGATACATGTAGACCACACTGTGTATGAGCATTAAAACAATATATTTATTTAAAATTTATATTATCCAGAGAAGATGACGATGATGAAGATGGTTAAAATAGGCAATATTAAACAATACAAAATAAAAATAATCTAACTTACTGTTTTAGACAACATATATAGATGAGGTATAAGATTTACTCTTTCAGTTATACATCGTTCATATTGCATAATGCGATGAAGTAATTTTCTTAAATCATAAATCTACATTTCACTATTAGGCTGACTAACCTCCTTGATGTGACGTCATAACCTCTCAGTATGTCTATGGATGTCTCAACACAATTTAACTGTGATATCTCACTCCTAGCCCCTACACTACACATAAACAAGTGACGTGACATCTGATATCTATACTACACAACAACAAGTGACGTCACATGTGGTATCTCACTCCTAGCCTCTACACTACACAACAACAAGTGACGTCACATGTGATATCTACACTACACAACAACAAGTGACGTCACATGTGATATCTACACTACACAACAACAAGTGACATCACATGTGATATCTACACTACACAACAACAAGTGACGTCACATGTGATATCTACACTACACAACAACAAGTGACGTCACATGTGATATCTCATTCCTAGCCTCAACACTACACAGCAACAAGTGACATCACATGCGACTTCATAAACAGCAAGACTTCATCATATCGCGATACACAACATAACATTTCACACTTAGAGCTCCACGTAAAAGCCATTTGTTTCACATAGATAAGTTAATGTGACAAGCCAAACTACTGTAAATCAACATTGTCAGGGAATTGTTCTTGAACTAGAAGAGTGAAACCATCATTGTGTGTATAATATTTTACTATAAAAACTTTGTGTTGCATTGTTAACACAGGAAACAACTATCACAAGGAAAGCTAAAGACAGATAGAGAAAGATAGACAGAGAGAGAGACAGAAGGAGCTACAGAGATACCAGTAGGTTAGGTTGTGCAGTATGGTGAGAGCGGAGTGAACGAATGGAAGGTCTGAGGCAGAGAGGAGTAGGACAAGAGATTTGTGTATATCAGTTCTACACACTTCTCTACATACAATCTCATCCCTTCCTGCCGTCAGCTTATCTAAGATATCTACACATAGCAACACATATCATCTAGTGTATCTAAGATATCTACACATAGCAACACATATCATCTAGTGTATCTAAGATATCTACACATATCATCTAGTGTATCTAAGATATCTACACATATCATTTAGTGTATCTAAGATATCTACACACAGCAACACATAAACCAAAAGGTCACAAATGAGGAAGTTCTGGAGAGTGTTGGTACCAATAGACAGTTGATAAATGCATTAAGAAATAGGAAGATGAGTTAAATAGGACACATTCTAAAGGAGGGGAAGTCTATGAAAAGACGTCATTGAAGGTAGAATGGAAGGAAGACATAGGCAGACCGAGATTAGGTATGTTAGATGATTTAAATACCCACTCAAATGTGGAAATGACGAGGAAAGCGGAAGACAGAGAAGAGTGAAGGCGTTATGTACCATGGACCTACCAATAAGCAGTGAACTAAGATAGAGAGAGAGAGTAGCACATACCGTTTAGTATTTCCATTGCAAATAACAGCTATTAATAATTATTGTTATTTCACATCTATGATAGCTAACAGCAATAACATTTATCTATATTACAAATATATCATATATGAAACATAATGACGTCAGTTACTTTAGGATTTAAGAGAGAAGATTTAGAGATGTGAGGAGTTTTAGAGATCTGAGGAGATTTAGAGATGTGAAGAGATTTAGAGATGATAGGAGGTTTAAGCTTTTCTCTTTGACCACTCCTATTCAACCATTGCACAGCAACTGAGACCAACACGTAAACCTACATTCCACTAGTACCCTTCCTCGGACCAAACTCTCGGTTTTTGGCCTGCACCGTTTTTGGACCCCACTCTGCTCATTGGATTGGATTTGGTACCATAGTGCTCAATGTTGTCATATACGACAGTAGCACTCTAATTCTGTTGTTGTTGTTGTTAAGTAAGACTCACACAGCTGATCTCTGATGATACGTGAGAGCTGAGGAGAGCTTGAGAGCAGATATGAGTTCACTGACCTCTTACAACACTACATACAACAACAGCACACATCATCATCATAATCATCAACATCATCAACATTATCAACATCATCAACATCAACATCATCATCATCATCATCATCAACAGCACAAATCATCAACAATATCATCAACATCATCATCAACACACAACATCAACATCATCATCATCATCAACAGCACAAATCATCAACAACATCATCAACATCATCATCAGCACACATCATCAACATCATCATCAACATCATCATCATCATCATCATCATCACCATCATCATCATCATCATCATCCTCACCATCATCACCATCATCACCATCATCATCATCATCATCCTCACCATCATCACCATCATCACCATCATCATCATCATCACTATCATCAACATCATCACCAACATCATCATCATCATCAACATCATCATCAACATCATCAACATCATCATCATCAGCATCATCATCAACATCATCAACATCATCATCATCAGCATCATCATCAACATCATCATCAACATCATCATCAACATCATCATCAACATTATCAACAACATCATCACCAACATCATCATCATCATCAACATCATCATCAACATCATCAACATCATCATCATCAACATCATCATCAACATCATCAACATCATCATCATCAGCATCATCATCAACATCATCATCAACATCATCATCAACATCATCATCAACATCATCAACAACATCATCACCAACATCATCATCATCATCAACATCATCATCAACATCATCAACATCATCATCATCAACATCATCATCAACATCATCAACAGCACACATCAACAGTCCATCATAACATCAAGCTCATCTCTTCACGACAGACCGCTCTTAAGAAATTAAGTTTTAATATTTGAGTACGCAGAACCTCGTGTTAGTTTATTCAGAGTGCATAGATTTAAAGAGAACGTCCCATACATATGATAACAGTAGAACAGGATTGTACTGTACGAGTCGGGCTCTTGTTCTTTAACAAAAACTTCAATGCAGTTTTACTGAAGCAAAATTAGAAATTTCATTGCGTAAAATATAGTAATATTTATTGTCCACAGATTTTAAGTGAATTATTTTAGAAATAAAGAAATTTAAAGTAAATTATACAATGACTTCAGTTAATGCATATTTTGAGTTATTCAAACTAAAGAAGTTTAATATAATCATGATTGTAAACAAACATTCAGCAAATATTCACTGTATGGTCAGTAATGCACCAGTGACTGACTGATACATATAAACAGGTACAGAGAGAGAGGAAGAGAGACAGGGAGATAGAGAGAAAGAGAATAGGACAGATACAGATAGAAGGGGAGAGGGAGAGAGTGAGACAGATACAGAGAGGGAGAGAACAAGGGAACCTGCCTCAGCTAGACCCAGAAGAGCATTGAGGGAGAAGAAGAGGTTGAGTAGAGTTCTCTCTCTAACCAGCAGTCTAGTGACAGACACCAGCTCACACAGGTTATCAACAGGCGCTGACAGCTGCCACTCTCTGTCAATAACAACAACATGATTGTGGAGTGAGCATTGTGTGCAACAACAACAACAACAGGAGTCAACATTGTGTGCAACAACAACAACAACATGATTGTTGAGTGAGCATTGTGTGCAACAACAACATGAGTCAGCATTGTGTGCAACAACAACAACAACAACAACATGATTATGGAGTCAGCACTGTGTGCAACAACAACATGATTATGGAGTGAGCATTGTGTGCAACAACAACAACAACAACAACATGATTGTGGAGTGAGTATGTAGTATCAGCCACACCTAGGAGCAGTACTACGTGCATACAGCTGTCTATATCATTAGCCTGCGTTGTATAACATGATTGTGTACACACAGTGTATACACAATGAACTGGGTCGTTCATACTAAGAGTGGCTGCATGTACATCTGTATATAATCTAATCACTGAAAATAAACTAAACGTACTAAAAACTTATACTTAGTTGCTAATGTTTCAGACATACTGTTTCTTGTCTTTGCACTATTTGTTTATTTTGCTATGTTAACACAGTAAATAACTATCACACAATATTCGATGTAACATGTCTAATCCTAACCCTACAATAACAGGATATCATCATCATCATCTTCCCTTAAATCCTAGTTTAACTAGGGTCGGGAATAACAGAATATCAAAATAGTTAATGTTTAATATGTTGCTCTGATCAGAAGACTATCAAAAGTTCACTATTGAAAGTTTCCTGTAGGAGCGACGTAGGCTCTGAGGTTATAAGTAACAATTAATAAGAGAAATAACTCTAGAGCACCTGGAATTAAATCTTTGTGTAACCAGTAGAGACAGTAAATCATCAATATCTTTAGATCTGATGAGCTGCTGATAGATAGACTTCTTCCTAGCAGCAGATCTATACATACACACACACATACATACACACACACCACACACACAGAGACACACACATACACGCACACATTCTTCATGAAACATCCTCATCATGACATTATTGTGCATGATGTGAAGCTATTTTAAATGAAACATACAGAGACAAACTTCTAATAACCGTAGGAATACAAAACAGATTAGTCAAACTGCATTAGATATAAACAAGTGGAAATATTGTACTGTAAAACTGCAATTAGTACACCAGAATAAAATTCTCAAAGATAATAAGAATCTAAACAAAATGCATCTTCTCCTTCTACACTGTTCGTCGCCACTGGCTAGAACCAGTAGCGAAGTCGGTAAGATTCTCGACCATGGATCAGTATGTGCAGGGTTCAAATCCTGGGCTCGCCCTTCACTGACATTGCTTTCTAGTGAGGAAACTGACGTTAACATTAGTTTTTTTCACAAATTCCTTCTGACTAATGAAGGTATTTAGCCACAGCATAAAGTCAGCACCATGACAGACAGCTATAACACTACTGCACTAAACAAGTAACAACAACAACAACCTGAACAGCTTAAGTGCACTTAGTTCATCCTCAAAGAACAATGACTCATCTGCACTTTGATCTCTGTCGGCAGACCAGTGCTTGACCTCTGAACTTTTAACTTTGACCTAAATAGGTCATTGAAAAACATGCAAAACTTTCATCAAAACTACATCAATTACAAGTTACATTATCTACAGTTACATTACAACAGGAAAATTAAAGTATAAATAAAGTCAAATAAATTATTTTTGTTATATTCATACAGTATGAAACAATTAAATATTTTCTAGCCATATCCATTCATAACACTAATAAATAAAATTTAATCTGCCAATTATCAGTAGAAATTTTATAATACGAACAAAATCAATCTATTACTATTGTTGCTTAGTGTTTGTATTGCATTTATAATCTGTATTTACGTCCCCATCTTAGCTAGTAGGTTTGGAACTCTGATAGTATTAAACAAAATACTAAGTAGCATACAGTATATACTATTATAATAACTGTTCCCGTAGATTGCGTTTAGAGAGTTCTTTTAATTTCATCCACAATCACTTCAGTTTCTGTTGTTCTGTTTTATGGACCTGTATATGTGTCTGAAATAAAATAGTTCAATTTGATTTGATTTCAAAATCCTTCTCTGAATAGAGTAAACAAGAACAAGAGCTCTGTTCACAACCTCGTCAGTGTTGCTATACTTGTGCTGAGTGCGCAGCAGTTCCAAGAGCTTTTTTAGACCTGATCTAAACATAAAACATAAAAACTCTGTCACAGCTGTCAGAATTGTATTATCTGATTATCTCATTGCAGGTATTAATGAACCGCATGACCAACTTCCCACCCAGTGAGTAAGTAAACATTTATCAGTGAAAGTTGGTAGGATTTGAAGAGGACCAATGAGTACAGTTTGACTCATTGGTCCTCTTCAAATCCTACCAACTTTCACTGATATATCTTAAAAAATTGTTTAATTAATACATATAGACGAACTCAAAAAATGTAAACTATATTAGAGAACAACATTGGACATGAAAACACCTAACTTCATAGAGACATGATGAAACATTTTTCTATTTTTACTCTTTACTAAATAATAGTAGCAAACAACTACAAACAAACCTCATTTCAGTGGGGTCACTCCTGCCTGTAATGAGTTGATCCATCTCTTCCAGGTGCTTTCCAATCACTAAATATAACATAACATCTCATAACATCATATAACATAACATCACATAACATCACATAACATCATATAACATAACATCACATAACATCTCATAACATCATATAACATAACATCACATAACATCACATAACATCATATAACATAACATCATATAACATCACATAACATCATATAACATAACATCACATAACATCATAACATAACATCACATAACATAACATAACATAACATCATTTAACATAACATCACATAACAGTACTGAGTCAGTCAGTAACAACTGATGCATGTTTAAGACTTCCTCTATAATTATCAGTATGTCATGCAGTTACACAGTCCCCATATCACGAATAATTCAATTTATAGAATAGTTTCCTACTATAGATCCATAGAATATATACATTTATATATATATATGTATATATATACAGTATATATATAATATATATATATATATATATATATATATATACTGCATATTATATGATGTTATATGATGTTATGTTATATATATATATATATATATATATATTATATATATATATATATATATATATATATATATATATATATATATATATAACTATTAGTATAAAATTTAAAATTTAACAATTCCCTACAGTGGTACAGTGTCTTACAATGAATGCTTTAAGAGTTGATTTGCAACAAGTTAGACGTTTTCTGCTAAATTTCGTTATGATAATTACAGAACTCTGAAGAATACAAAATTTACAGACCTCACTCAACTAGACTCGCACGTTTCGCTAAACACACAAGTATTATTACTAACCCTAAACTATAAAATAATATATATTCATATCTTTCATATAACTTTTTTAACATTTAATAGTATAATACAATCGCCAAATTAATTTAACAAAGGGTTTGTTCATCTGGTAAGTGCTGCTTTTTTTAAATTTATTTATTTTATATATTGCTTTATTTCAGGCGTAAAAACCCATACATGAATCTTGCACATAGAACAATGCAACAAAAACCAGAAAAGCAAATAGTCTGCGCATAAATTGAGCTATAGGCCTAAAACAATTAAAGGGCACTCATAAAATGCTATTATTAAAGAGAAAAATGACAATGTAAAAGTTAAATAAGACACAAAATATAAATGTAAACAAAGATCTTCATTGATTTCCAATTACTTAAACAATGACACTTTTTAGTCTCAAATTTCAATCTTAACCTTTTTTGAAGCTATTAGTCAAATTAATTCAAGAAATTTTACCAGGCCACAGGTTATAGTTAAAGTCATAGTAACAGTTGTGGCAATACTTTTGATAAAGATTGATTTATAATTACAGAAATATCCATAAAGTGTCGTACGTTAATGATATAATTTCTTCACTAGGTCGACAGGTAACCACAGAAGCTAGTAGCCCACCTTGACAACCCAGAAGAGAGAAGCGAACCATTAAATACAGACCTAATCGTAGCGTCCAAAGTCCCTTATATTATCACAACCATAACTATAGGATGCACCTGCATTTGAATATATTCAAACGAAAGAAAATATAGAAAATCAAAACTAAACTACCACACAAAACAAGTTAATATTTAGTGGCATTTCAATGATTTCATGTATCTTCCATATGCCAGATTCTTATGGCCGTGTGTTGGGAAATAAACTGCAGTGGTTAACTTCAACAATGAATTTTGATCTCTAATTGGAAACTATTCATTCTAATTCTATACCATCTCGTGTTTATTGCAACATGTGGGTATATTGCAATAATTACATTATCATAAAATTTAATAAATAACAGTTGTATGGGTATATTCAGAAAGAACTAATTGGCCTATAGATGCTTGTTCATTAAGACCTATTTACATATAGATTGCTTTAAATGGCAGGATATTATAAATCCTTTCCATGATTAATCAAGCTTAGATTTGCTATTGATAGAGCCTGTGCATGGCTTCAAGCTCCGACACATGATTAACCTTCCATGATCTGATTGACCCGCACTTTGAGCCCAGGCAAATTACATCCTATGCGAACATTCTAACCGTTACTCCATATCCCCTCCACAGCTACTTTTCACAGCTGGAGCAGCAGTATATGCCTAGTTTTATATAGAAATTTAGTTGTAGGTTTTGGTTCGAGATATATCTTTCTAACGTGTGTGCTGTACAGGTAGGCCTAAGACCTGTCAGTTCTCCTATCCATCCAATGCACTTGAACTGAGACCAACATCCAAACCCTGGTGCCCTTCCTTCCAGTGCATTCCCGGATTTTGGCTGGCACCGTTTTTCGACCACACTCATGGTATTGGATTTGGTGTCGTAGTGCTCGATGTTGAAGTGGACGACAGTGGAACTTTTAATTCTGTTGTTGTTATTGCTAAGACAGACATTCTGGTGGCCCGTTTCTATTTGCACAGCGTCTAAATGCATCAATAAATTGATTGGATTCAGATACGCCTATCCCCCCTTAACCTATTACGCAACCCCCCCCCCCAAGAATACACATTACGCACCCCCTAAATCTGTATACAAAAATTTACCCCTATATATGTAAAATAATCCCGCTAAGATTTTGACTGCGCTCTCTGCGTAGTCGGCAAGCCCTGTCGATGCCCTTGATTGTATTAAATACAGTTCTAAGAATCAAGTACTTACAACGTCGTTCTGTCGTAGCTATGTCGTGCTTGCTATTAATTGTTGCTGATGTAAAACTAAAATCGAACATATTTTATGTTATTTTTCTCGGTAGTTCTCATTACTCGCATTATATCAGATGTTTGAATCTGCTAGCTTATGGAGATGTTGATAATATTACTAGTTCAACGATCTCCTTATATCATGCATATCATAGAAATGTTCTGCTGCAGATAGGCTAATTAAGAGTTATCAATCTGTATACTGGTTACTTTTGTTCATTACAATATCTAGCACTATCAAGTCAAATACTTAAATTCACAGTACTAATCTAAAATAATGTACAGACGATAGAATTATTATAGAATAGGTTGATAATGTATATAGTTTCATAGATGGGATTGTATTATTATATAATACAAACAAGAGGCCATAGTCATTTAGAGAAGTGCATAAATGTAATAATTCACCTAAGAACTAAGAAAGTAGGCAGAGAGATCCGATGTACAACAAAAAACATTTCCAAGAACAACTGCAACAGAGTACAGTAGTATATTGTCATTATCATGATAGCCTGGTTGCAGCGAGCTAAAGTCCATGCTAAAAGCATTGACAACTCACTAGTACCGACTAACTTAAGTTAATCTCTTGATATCTTATATAGTTTTAATTAACAAGAGTAACTCAAGGAGGAGATTTGCATATTTATTACACAAACTGCATTCAGAATAATTACATAATTACTAAAACACCTAATATCTTCTACTGATAATTGTATATTAAATAAGCTCCCTCTCTCACTCACTCATCCACTCGTTCCCTCACTCATTCATTCACTCACTCACTCATTCACTAGCTTATTCATTTATTCATTCATTGACTCACTCACTCATGGACTCACTCGCTCTTCTCTCATTCACTCACTCACTCACTCACACATTCACTCGCTCATTTATTCATTGATTTACTCACTCATTCACTCACTCATTCCCTCACTCCTCACTTATTCACTTACTCACTCACTCACTCTATTGCTGCAATTAATACAATGCCAATCTAAGCATATAAAACTAGCTGATGCTGCTTTCTTACCAGGCACTATACAGTAAATAAACATTTAGACCCTAGTCTGCATTCAAAAAGCTAAGCCCATACTAGAGATACGTGTGGAGCAGATCTATTGTAACCAAATTACTTGACAAAGCTAAGTTTAACGTCAGTTTCCTGTTCGATAGTATATCAGTGACGGATAGAGCTCTGGATTTGAACCCTGCACCTACTGATCCACTATCCAATAAAAATTTGGTATAACTTACACAATTCACAAATAAATTTTATATAGTTTCAACAACAATTAAAATTAACAGTATACTGTAACGTTAAGTTAAATGATCAACAGAAAGGCTGGACAATAAGAATAGGAGATAATAGCACAGCATAAGGTCAGCTCCTCTCATTGTGCTGCTTCAGTATTACAGGAGAGTTACCAACTCACCCAGTGACTCCCAGTGCTTGCAAGACTTCAATCAGCAGAATTTATTGCAAGGTCTATCATTTGATTATACACGTGTGGCTACAGGTCTATAACAATTCCACCTCACACTGCTTATGTTAGAATTATAATATGTCATTTAAGGCTATTAATATTCACTTAATAATATTTTGGCAAAAATATTAAAAGCAAAAATTATAAAATATAGAAAAACCAATACAACAACAACAAACAAGAAAATTACCAATACTAAACAACATTACAACAACAAGTATAGGCCTACTCGATATATGTGCTCTATTTTCTCTTGATCGAATAGATCGTAGAGTCGTTTTGTTAATTTAGAGACGCTTGAATTTTTAGTTTCACGAAGTTCAACATAAATCTGATATAACCAACCTTTGAGCACTTATATCTACATATAAAATAAATCTCTAGTTTTCTAGCGAGTCAACAGACTTAAATATATCATCAGTCAGTAATTTAACGTTCATCTCAGCATCCCATGGATGCGTTAGGTGGGTACTGATGAGAAAATATGGCTGAATGGTCACAAATACAGACACTTTCACCTCAATGCAAGAGTAAACTGAAGCCAAAATGAAATCTCAAATAGTGCAAAATCAGTATTCAAGAAAAGAAGATCTATTAAATAGACTAACATTCATGTGCAATGGGTAAGTGCGTGTGTTCGTGTGTATTTTTATGATTCATTAAGACTAATATAAAAGCAATGTTAAAATCATCGACACAGAGAGAATACTTATTTAATACTAAACATTGCTGTTATAATCCACCGCACATAACAAATCTGCATTAAACTGTCAGAACATGCACTCAAGCTCTCACTGTTTGCACTTCAATAAGTTTTGATTTTAATAATTGAACAAGCATAATGCGTTCAGTAATTTTACACAGTAACTATGAACACAATCTTTATATCATCCGAGTTGTTCGTGTAAAAGTGGCCAACAACCGAAATCATTTAATCAATCAATCAATCAATCAATAATTCAATCAATCATTCAATCGATCAATCAATCAATCAATCGATCAATCAATCAATCAATCATTCAATCATCAATCAACACTGAACGCCCTAATTCAATGGCGAGGGCGACAACAAGAACATTTCCAGTGACTCTATCAGTAGAGTAAACGAGAGAGCGAGAAACAGAATCTACTGACTGCTATACTGTCAACACTCAACACTCTTCAGAAATCATTCAAAAATATTATACACCTCAGAAATGAGCCAACAAAGTACAGATCTAAAATATCAAGCACTCAATTAATATCTAACGAAATGTCGAACACTGACTACCAGAGAATTCTACAGCAGGCTGAGAAACAGGCAGAGACAGATAGAGAGAGAGAAAGAGAGAGAGAGAGAGAAAGAGAGAGAGAGAGAGAAAGAGAGATAGAGAGAGAGATACCGAGACAGATAGCGATAAAGAGAGAGAGAGAGAGAGAGAGATTAAAGCGTAAAGCACAGAACTATCTAACATACACTACAGCGCCACAGTGACGGGTTTGTGTACATTCACGTCCAGTCAACTCTTGTACCATACTCTCACCAATACTCTTGTACGTCTTACTACTCCAAAGTACCTTCTTATCTCAAACCTTAGTGATGAATAAAATATCATAAGAATAATTAAATGAAACTAAATCAACGATTCAGGGGTCATAAACCCGAGCAAGTCTCTACTTTATAACGAAACATCAGGAAATCCTATAGGGTCTTTAAGTCTACAGTATAGGACAGTGAAAAGCCTGGTTACACGACATTGTGAACAAATAAATGCAGTTACATGGCAAGCAATTCTGTACCGGGATCTGTACAAATATCAGCGAGTCTTCATCAACAGCTGATGTTAGATTTGAGATTACTAAAACTAATTGATCTCTTTTTCCATTATTATTCATAGCGTAGTTACATTCTTTATGTTATCTAAACATTGCTTACAATTGCTTATGAAAGCATTAGTATAAATCACGAAATGTCCCATCAATATTTGTATCAAATGAAATATATACTGCAATATAACATTTGCTACATTATCTATCTACGAATAGAAGGCGAAAGCTTGCACCACAGTAGAGTGTAAGAAAATGAGATGAAAGAATATTCTATAGAGAACAAGACAGTTACAAGATTGAGACGATGCGAGAAAGTCTGGAAGATCTAACAAGAATTAAACGAGAAAGTTTTAAATTTGATTGACCAATCACAGGCCAGTAACGTGGCACTACATATGAATCCACATCAGATATGTATAATGTTCAAACAACAGTATCGTATGTCTTTCTATTAGCCATGAATTCAAATCAACGATTTACTAGTTAGGTTATGAATCAATCTCGGCATGAATGAAGATATATTAAAAATACTCAATACACGTATGTTTGCTCTAATGTAAAATCTTTCAATAGGTTTCACGCACACACATAAAAAAGGATAGCAGCAGTGAAGGTAGATAAACCTGGCTGCTTCCAACTGAACTCCATGTAAAGAATCGACTCTATGCACTTCAACAGAAAATTACTAAAGTCGTAATTCTAATGAATTTTAAAGCCTGTGCTATAATTGACATATCTAAACACCTAGCTCACAGTAAAACGGCTGTGAAGTGATTTCGCCTTGTTATCAATAACACTCTTCCAGATATTTCTTTTACAGAAATAGAATTCTCACAAAACAAGAATTTCTTGCCCAAGAAAGTTCAACTGGAATGTCTCTAGTCTACATTCAATAGTGACCTGCGCTAGGTCAGGAAGGTAAAGGTCAGAGGTCAGAGATAAAGGTCAGGGAGGTCAGAGGTCAGGGGTCAGACTTAAAGGTCACAGGTCGGAGGTCAGAGATAAAGGTCCGAGGTCAGAGATAAAGGTCCGAGGTCAGAGATAAAGGTCAGAGGGTCAGAGATAAGGGTCAGAGATAAAGGTCAGAGATGAAGGTCAGAGGGTCAGAGATAAAGGTCAGAGATAAAGGTCAGAGGTCAGAAATAAAGGTCAGAGGTCAGAGGTCTTTCTCTTGAAGACTCTGAGATGGGCTGTTCTTCATCCACCTCGGCTCTATGCGCGGATACAGCTGCAACAAAATACATACAGCGAAAACTACTCATACAGTTAAAACAAGATACAAACGATGACAGTTTTGTATATATTTACAACAAAATACATACAGAGTAGATAGAAAACTGCCAATACACAAGAGGAACAAATGCATATAACAAATTATCTTACCAGCTTTTTGTTAATTTGATCCAAGACTTCCGTTGATCCGAAATTTATGAATTTCTGAAGCAATTAGCGAAGAGTTGATAGCGTAGAACACTAAAAGGTTAAAGTCAGTGCTAAAGTCAGTTTTATCTCTTGAAAATGATATAAGTGACAGGCGAGTCCCGCATTAGAACCCAGCACGTACTGATCAACAGGTAGGTCTGTAGCAGACGAGCTCCGCCAAATCAATAATATTTATAACTCAAATAAATCAATAAACAAAATTGCACTTTAGATAATTTAAATTACTGTAAGAATGAATGCTCAAGTATTCATTTAAGCACTCTGATACTATTGATGAGATTTTAGAGCTATACAGTGGCAGTACTGATTTTCTATATCAAAACGGGACGTCCCTGTCACAAGGTTAGCTAGAGAACATCTGGGCCTGCACCGATTACTATATTTTTCATTCAGCTCCTCGGTTTGGTACTGGGTCCACAGTGCTCGATGTTGTCGCGGAAGGCAGTAATACTCTAATTTATTTGTAGTTTGTTACTGTTGAAACGACTCAGAGTTAAAATCGAAGTAATACAAACCCTAACACAACAGCATCTCTACAACAGATATACTCACAGCTAGATACGACCTGGGCACGTAACCCTCCCTCTCTCCCCTCCTAGCCTTCCACCACTCCCCTTCACCTTCATCCGACCTTGAGATGACCTTCAGCCTGTCTCCTGCACTGAAGGTCAACTCATCAGAATTAACGGCATCGTAGGACCAAGCAGCATAGACCAGTCCATCGCATTCCACTCCCAGAGCACTGCAGCTATCTGCAGTGATAACAACAACAACAGTGATAACAACAACAGTGATAACAACAATAACAGTGATAGTAACAGCAACATCACACAACCTGAGCACTGAAGCTATCTGTAGTGATAACAACAACAGTGATAACAACAACAACAACAGTTATAAAAAGAATATCACACAACCAGAGCACTGCAGCTATCTACAGTGATAAGCTGTAGATAGCTGCAACAACAACAACAAAATGACATACTGGAGCTCTAAGAGCAGTTAATATATATTATGGCCGGTGAATCATAGTAAATTAGGTAATATAATAAAATAAAATAAACTAACGTAAGATTCAGAATCAAGTACGTTCAGCATACTACTTCAGTAGCTGATAAGCAACAATTACGAGATTACGTATATAAACTTGAGGTTATATTATATAACAAACAGTAGAACACGGCACCAGAGAGAGTGTGTCCAGTGAGCTTATATGTCGTTCCTGTATCTAACGCTATCATAAGCTTGTCAGAGATCAATGGGAGGTCGGAATGTGCTGAGTTTAGAAACCTTTCAGTTAAACAACTCATAGACACTTTCAGCTAGAGGACTAGAGGTGAAATGAGGCCCTGACACAACATGAAATATCAATCAATCAATATTAATTTAACGTCCGATTCCTAGCCATAAGGCAATGTCAGGGACCTCTCTTGCAGACTCTGAAAAATCAAGCGCCAAAACCTCACACGATGATGACAGAGTAAACAAAGACCACAAGAGAAGCGAGATCAAAACAGTGTTTTTGCTCGCCGGCTTGGTTTGTCTCAATAGTATTCGATGTTGTCACTGATGACTGTAGCACTCTAATTGTTGATATTGTATGTTATGTTATGGTATGGTATGTTATGTTAAGCAAGTCCAAAATCCAAGGCCAGCGGGTCCAGGTTTAGACCTATGACGGAATGAGACGGTTTTTGTTTAGAACATAAGTCCACACAGGTTCTATATTCAGCTGCCTATGTCCTAACACGTAGAACTCTAATTCTGTGCTCGATGTTGTCATTGATGACTGTAGCACTCAATTGTTGTTATTATTAACTGATACAAGGTTGATACCATTGATGAGGGTGAGACACTCGACGCTGACATCAGAGGCGGTCAGGGTCTTGCTACACTTGTCTGCGGGGGTTTCGTTGTCGCCGTGTGTTGTGGCGTACAGACTCGCGCCACGTCTGATCAGCTGATCAACCAGCTCTCCGTTGTTACATGAGGCGGCGCAGTGAAGCGGCGTCCTGCAAAACATCAAGTGCACGTGTACTAGTGAGCTGTAAACATCGAGTGCACCTGTACTACTGTGATGTAAACATCGAGTGCACGTGTACTAATGTGCTGTGAACATCGAGTGTACGTGTACTCGTGTGCTGTAAACATCAAGTACACGTGTACTCGCGTGCTATAAAAATCAATTTCATGTTAGCTCGTGTGCAATATACATCAAGTGAACGAGTACTAGTATGCTATTTAAGCATCAAGTGCACTGGTATGTACCAGTATGCTATTTAAACATTAAGTACACGTGTACTCGTTTGCTGCAAACATCGAGTGCACGTGTACTAATATGTTATTTAACTATCAAGTGCACGTGTACTCGTGTGCTATAAAATCAAAGTGCAAGAGTACTATGGTGATGTAAACATCAAATGCATGTGCACTATAACCATTACGTGCACGTGTACTCGTAAATATCAAGTGCACGTGCACTAGGATGCTATATACATCAAGTGCACGTGTACTCATGTGTTGAAAAAATCAAGAGCAAGAGTACAGACTATAGTAAACGTCAAGTGTATTTAGTTGCTGTATTTGTTACATACAAAGTCTACGTGCACTCGCTGCGTTATATGCATACATTACACGAGTATTAGTGATGTGAACATAAAGTGCACGAGTACTCATCAGTGAGTACACACGTATATATACACACGTACACCGTGTACATGTACTTGTACATGTACTAGTGTTTTATAGGCATCATATATTTAACTATCACGTGGCGATGAAGTTATCACAAGACAACGATGACTTGATGATAAGAGATGTGATAAGATAATGACTTGATAATATCATAAAAGCTGTGATAAGATAATGACTTGATAATATCATAAGAGTTGTGATAAGATAATGACTTAATGATAAGAGATGTGATAAGATAATGACTTGATAATATCATAAAAGTTGTGATAAGATAACGACTTGATAATATCATAAAAGTTGTGATAAGATAATGACTTGATAATATCATAAGAGTTGTGATAAGATAAAGGCTTGACGATAAGAGATGTGATAAGAAAATGACTTGATGATAAGAGATGTGATAAGATAATGACTTGATAATATCATAAAAGTTGTGATAAGATAATGGCTTGATCATGTGATAGCATTATCATGACACGAATGACTTGAAGTAATTAAGAAAGTCTTGAGATTCACAAGTTACCATCCATCCATGTCGAGTGCATTCACGTCACAGCCATACTCTATGAGGAACCGCGCCACTCCAGTGTTACCATTACAAATAGCCGTGTGAAGAGCAGTGAAGCGGTTACCAATGCACTGGTTAGGGTTTGGTAGCTGCATTTTTACAAAACAGTGAACAACAGTAACTAACTCATAATAAAATCATTAGTATTACGAAGCCAAATTACTCATTAATTCTAAAGAAATAAAAGATATAATAAAAAATATTTATACGGAAGCAGAAACTTAGAAAAGTAGGTAATTGCTACAGTCTAAATGTATATGCCAAAATATAAGACCTGTATGCAAAACAAAGAAACATTAATAGAAACGTTCTTAATTCATCAAAACATCAGCAGTGTTAAGAAATCAAGTTAAACGTCTAACTAGCTATCTTCGTTTAAAGCCGTATTGGCGTCATGGATTGTTATAAAGATCGCTAAACCAATTACTAGTCGGGCTGATAAGAAACCAATATATTCGACATTTTCAGGACTGGTAAAATGAAGCTACTAAAAATGAAAGATATCATCCTTGCATGTTCAGTCACTGGATAGTGTACTTAACCTCTCTTAAGACTTACACAATAAGTTAAATTAAAAAGTTAAATAATAAAGTTAAATTATAACGTTAGATGATAAAGTTAAATTAAAACGATAAATGATAAAATTAAGTGATAAGTTAAAAATGATAAGTTAAATGATAAGGATATATAAAGTACCCACCCTGGCTATCACAGACATGACAACATCGAGATCTCCCTCAGCAGCTGCGTTGAGTACCAGAGACAAGGGGTCAAAGGTTACGCGTCTCTTTGCTCCCATAGAACTTGATCTCTCCCTCTTTCTGATTGGTCGAACTTTCCTCGTCTCCTCCTCCCCCTCGCTAGTGACGACTATAGGGGCGGGGTTAACTCTGACTGGGTGTGGCTTAAACAAGAGTGACATCATGCCGGACTGGAAGCGTTCATTAGGGGCGGAGCCTGGAGAGGTGGGGGAGGAGTCATCGATGAAAGCAGTGACGACGTCATCAGGGGGCCGGAAGGGGGAGGGGGGTGCTGATGACTCATCACCTGACATCGACGACGAGTCGAGCTCAGAGAGGTCAACGACCTGAGCTCTGAGGGCAGGGACGTCCTCAACATGAGATGACTGCACATCGGTTGTCTGCATAGACTCTTCTCTTACGTCATCAGAGGGCGGTGGCGGGGTGAGGCAGCGGCGGCGAGAACGTTGTGGGGAATCACCACCAGGAATATCCCGACGGGATTTCCCATCAACGGAAATTCCGAGAATGGATTTTCCATCAACAGTATTTTCCATATTGTCAAAGGTTTTACTGGTAACAGCAGAAGGTTGATTAGAGTCTTGAGGACTGGAAGATGATGATGATGATGAAGCTCCATAGAGGATGTCGATGTTCTTCCTGTACTGGTCGAGAGAGCCATCGCTCAGTCTCGCTCTATAGGACGACGAGGACACGGTCCTAGGCACATAGGATCTCGATGTTGTGGTGGACAACTTAGGCTGAGTACTTGTAGATGATGAGGTTGTAAGAAGGAAAGAGAGAGCGGAGTTAACATCGGAGTGATTGATGGACTTAGAGTTATCAATCAAGTCCAACCCTTCCACGGGCTGAACATTCGATGATGACGATGAGATGGGAAGAGTGGAGGAAGTCAACGTAACGTCTGCTGTGGTGCTGGAGGTTAAAGTGGACGACGCTGTGACTAGAGAACCGGTGGTGCGGGTAGATGACTGGATGGATGATATGTTATCTCTGTTAGACGGTGAAGATCTCAGAGAATACGAGAGAACGTTGAGAGAGGGTTTAACGTCTGTCCTTGTGTCTGCAGGAGGCGTTGAAGTCATGACTCCTCGTGCTGCAGGTAACATTGGTGATGACGATGATGATAATGAAGGCGATGATGACGTTATTGTACATGTAGTTAGCACTGATGATGAGGAAGATGATGATAATAATGATGATGATGACGTATTACATGCTGATGATGAGATACAGGATGTATTTAACAATGGGGATGATGAGTTACATGATGCATTTGATGCTGATGATGATGTGTTACATGATGATGATGAGATACAGGATGTACTTAACAACAGTGATGATGAGTTACATGATGTATTTGATGCTGATGTATTACATGATGATGTATTACAGGACGTATTTAACACTGATATTGACGTATCAAATGTATGAGACACAGCAGCTGATCCACTGCTATCACAGCCTGACGAGGAAGATGTTTGTTGTTTAGTGTCTGATGAAGGAAGCGGATTCTCGGAGGAGCTCAGAGCAGATGAAGAGAGATGAGTGGCAGGAGATCTGAGTGGAACAACTGGAACCTTCCTCTCTGGCACCTGAGGCTTGTCCAGTGAACCTCCAGTAGATGAACTAGTCTGTGGTCTGGGCACAAGAGAACTGGGTGAGATAGAAGGTTTAGCCGCCACGAGAGGTTTAACTGTTGATCTCACATTGGAAGGTTTTCCAGCTGAGTGAGAGACAGAGGTCAAGGAGAGATCAGCGGATCGCTGGGATAGGATGGTGGAGGCAGGGGCAGGAGGTGAGGGAGACGAAGTGGGAAGAGATGGGGGAGCAAAGAGAGGTCTTGGGTTGATCCGTGGTTTAGAGGAGGCAATAGTAAGAGATGATGATGTCTTGAGATGACTGGCATCTTTAGATGAGCAGAGAGAAGTGAGGGGAGTTGAGATTATTGAACTTTGTGCAAGTGATAAACTAGACACTGATGGTTTTGTAGATGATGATGCAGCAGATGTTGATGATGATGACAACGATGATGATACACTAGATGATGATGATAGGTTTATTTTACTAGTTGCTACTATAGAAGTTGTCAGCGCAACGTTACTGCCAGAAGCAGCTGATGAAGCCATAGTTTTAAACGACGACGATGACAACGGTTTCATTGCTGATAATAACTGTACAGTTGTAACAGATGATGATGATAATGATGTAGCAGATGATGATGATAGTGATGTAATAGATGATGATGGCAATGCTGTAACAGATGATGATGATAATGATGCAACAGATGACGATGGTAATGCTCTAACAAATGAAGATGATAATGATGTAACAGATGATGATGATAATGATGTATAAGATGATGATGATGATAATGATGAAGCCACTGTTATTGCTTTAGATTCACTGGTTACACTTGACTGAGGCTTACTGTCTATAACATCTGACCTAGTTGAATATGACCTCGTGATCTCTGCTGTCCTTGACCTAGAATCAAGATTGTTTGAAGGTCGACTCAGCGTGATCTTCACATGACTAGAAGCCTGCTGTGGAGCACTAGAGGTCGCTGAAGGAAGGGAGGTGAAGGTCGCCGAAGGAAGGGCAGGTGATGTGACAGCACACCTCACACCTGTGGAATCTCTTCCACTCTGAGATCTCAAGCTCTCACTAGGCACAGGAGCTTGTGGCGTTGAATTACGTGACGTGGTAGACGTGACGAGGTTAAGAGAAGAGAACGTGGGAGTGCTTGCTAAAGGCTGCACTCTATCAGCTGCTCTAGATGACACCAGGGTGTCACTAGAGAGAGAACTTACAACTGCTGGTCTTCTACAGGCAGAACTCTCTGATACTCCACTAGATGTAGAAGTTACTCTAACCGCACTAGTGACAGAACTTGCTCCAGTACTAACAGCCACTCTGCTAAGGAGAGAAGTAGTCTCAGAGTCAATATTGATCTCACTGGCGAGCACGGTAAGTGGGTTTCTTGCACTAGCTGTAGCGTCAATGCTCTTAGACCTGTAGTAGGGCCGAGGCGCAAACTTGCTCATCATCTGAGCGCCACTGGTTCTGCCTCTCTCTCCACAAGTGGCTCGACTCTCTTTGGGAACATCAGCCGATGAGATTGATCGACTTCGCGCCGTGAAGTGAGACCTAGCAGCCGCTCTGTGGTCATCAGAGTGGTGATGTGCCTGGTACACAGCGCTCATCGCTCGATCTCCCAGAGACATCCTGCTGGTCGTATCCCCTCCCGAGCCCACCTCAAACAGCTTCCTTCCTTGTTCTTTCTCTTCAGTGCCTCCAGGTTTCTGGCCAATCACAAGCTTCCTATCTCCCCAGCTTCGTCCACGAGTCCCAGTCTCAGCACAGGAAGTGTCCGAGAGGAATCTCATCCTGTCAGCCTGGATGTCCTCTCGGGTGCTCGACCGAGCCCTCTCGCCGCTCCTCGCTGAGCGAAAAGAACAGTTGAGACCATCGACTGCCGGGCTGCTGAGAGCCTGGGGCAGCTGAGATCTTAATTGGTTGGTTTGGTGTTGAATGCTTGGCCCGCAGTCAGATAATGTAGCACCGTGTTTACTTAATCCAAACCCGGCGCTGGCAGATCTACGGAATGTTCCAGGTGGAGGGGAGTCCTGCTCTGAAGTGTTTGGTAGCACTGGATGAGTGGCTCTGTCGTTAGGAGCCTCGCCTCGACCAATCCTATCACGCTGAGTATCACTTATCACAGACTCAGTTATCACCTTGCTGCACCCATCGCTTCCCTTCAACCCTTCCTTTACCTCAACCAACCCTCCCACACTGGCTGGGAGAGTGTGAGAGCCCCCAGTCTTTGTCTTCCTCCTGTCTCCACTCAGAACTCTCGAATCATCGCTCTTTCTTCCATCAAACAACATGTCATTAATTGTTAAGAGCTTTCCACTCACAGAATGTGACTTGGTATCTCGTCTGTGATTGGCTAGTTTACCCGCATGCTTAGCACTACCATTGTTTGGCTCAAGAGTCAGAGGCTGCTCTGATGGAACATTACCGTTAGATCCATCAGGGCGCTTGTCTTGTTTCCAGTTCTTTCCCTCCTCAGAGCGATGCTCAGCACTGCGTCCCTGCCCGGATATAGACGAGGATCTCTTAGAGTCCGGCTGAGAGCCCGGGAGAAAGTTGACCTTGAGGTAGCGAATGATGGAAGAAGCAGGAGAAGTGCTTGAGGGTTTTGTGGCCTCGAGTGGAAAGGCTGGTCGCGAACTACTGGTGGGTTTTGATGATTTTATTGGCAACACTGTTGTTGTATCTCTCATTCCGTCTTGCACTCCTATACTGAGATCTCTCGCTCTCTGTAATACATCCTTCAGCTTATCACCTGTCTCCCCCACAGAGTTCTCTCTCTCTCCTACCCCTCCCTCCTCCACCCGCTCTCTCGCCACCTCATTCACACACTCTATCGGGATTGGTCGACCCTTCATCCAATCACACATCGACTGGGGGCGACCACACGAGATCTCCGGTCGACCTTTCTCTGACCCACTCGACCTTGACCTACTTACACTGGTTCTTCTTCCTGACTGACCTACGTTAGACAGTTTTGGTTGGTTGACAGATATTGGCACAGACTCGAGACTCGAACCATTGCTGTCAAAGTTTCTAGCAGGGGTATCATTGGGGGAGGGGCTTGTAGGTGAATGTCCTTGACATAGCTGTTCAAGTTGAAAGGTCAGTTCAGCCACGCGGGTCAAGGCCAGGGCAAGTTCTTGTTTAGTAGAGGAAATTAGTGATTCGTTCTCAGCAGCTGCGAAGAAGAAGAAAGAAGAAGAAATATGTTTTATTATTACACAAAGTTTCACAAAATTCACACAGTAATCACATCAATAAACGTGTGACAAATAAAATTAAATAAATGTTATCAGAAAACATAAAGTCATAAATATCTGATATTAGATGAGTAACATAAAGTCATAAATATCTGATATTAGATGAGTAACATAAAGTCATAAATATCTGATATTAGATGAGTAACATAAAGTCATAAATACCTGATATTAGATAAGTAACATAAACATGATATCATTAGATATGTAACATTGATATCTGATATTAATTGTGAATTGGCTATTTTAACAATTGAGTGCCCAATTAATTCCATGTTTGGAAGAAACATGTACTTGCATATATCCTAGAAACGTCTAATTTTTGGAAAGCTAATAAAGTGGTTAAGTTACAGCAACATATACCCAACGATTACCTTGAGACCTATTTTCCTAATTTTCTTCCCTAGAAATTCACACAAAATATGAAAAACCTATAACAACAAACAAGAACACAGTATGAGTGTCAACTATGGAAAACCAGAGGGTCGCTTAAGAATCGCTCTGCAGTGGAAGAAACTTCAAAATTTGTCAAGAAAACAAACAGTAAAGTAACAAAAACATTATTAACAACGGCACAACGCCTCAATCAACATTAGGCTATAAGCACTGCAGGCCTTCCAGTAAACCACGTCACGTTACTTACTGCTGCAGCCCAGGATTAACAAGTTGATGCGCAATAACAAAATAGAATTACCAGTTACATCACGTGTTGTACCGGAGCCCGGGTGCTGCGGACCCAACGACTGATCACCGGACTGTGCTAGGGATTGAAGCCTGAGCTCCTGCAGAGCAAGCTGCGCTCTTATAAACTTGACTCTATCTAGGTCTTCCTCACTCATCTTCCTCTGTCTCGCTCCTGACATCATCACGTCGTGGGCGTGGCTAGCGTGTTCACGTGACGAACAGAGAGTACTGCGATTGGTTGAATCATGATGTGACGTCAGAGAAGAGTGTTTGTGGGCGGGGCATTCAGAGATCATAGCGTAGTCTCCTGCAGTGAAATGCTCTGCTGGTGAGGACTTAGTGAAAAGAACATAGTTCTCTCTCTATCTCTAGTTCTCTCTCTAGCTCTCACAGAAGCTCGTCAAATATCTCTCACTAACCCTTCGTCCAGTGCTGATCCAATCTGTGTCAATCTGAAAACAATGTAAGAGAGGGAGCAATATTTTAATATCACATTACAGATAGTTCAACATCCTACAACATAAATACTGCTGACCGCGCAACAAATGAGACAGTTTTAATAGAACTCTACATCACGTGACACGCACAATATTTAATATCACCGCTCAGAACATCTCAACTAATCGTCTGTTCATACACTGATCCAAAGATAACCTTAGATAAGAGTCACATAACCCTTGTTAACCCTTTGATCAGCTTATCAGTAAGCTAGGATCAGCTGTATCAGTAAGCGAGGATTAGCTGTATCAGTAAGCGAGGATCAGCTGTATCAGTAAGCTAGGATCAGCTGTATCAGTAAGCTAGGATCAGCTGTATCAGTAAGCGAGGATCAGCTGCATCAGTAAGCTAGGATCAGTTGTATCAGTAAGCTAGGATCAGCTGTATCAGTAAGCTAGGATCAGCTGTATCAGTTAGCTAGGATCAGCTGTATCAGTAAGCGAGGATCAGCTGCATCAGTAAGCTAGGATCAGTTGTATCAGTAAGCTAGGATCAGCTGCATCAGTAAGCTAGGATCAGTTGTATCAGTAAGCTAGGATTAGCTGTATCAGTAAGCTAGGATCAGCTGCATCAGTAAGTTAGGATCAGCTGTATCAGCACTTATGTGTACACATTATTACACATGCATGCGCAGATTATGGCATACATTACGTGTATGTATTTGTCGATTATGTATTACACATATATGTGTTGATTCATATATGGGTTGATTATGTGCTTGTATCTATATATTATGTGCTTTTCTGTGTTCATATAATTTATGTGAATATATGTGACTATTATGTGTATGTATGTATGTATACCTGATGTGCTTGTACGTGTAGATTAAGTACTGATATATGTATGTGTATATTATATATAGGTAGGCCTACATGCATGTGTATATTATGTGCATTATGTGTAAACTATGTTCTTGTAAGTTTGTTTGTTTATATTATGTGTATGAATGTGTACATTATGTGAGTGTATGTGTAGAAAAGCGTGAGAACGTATGTGATAAGGTAATGACTCGGTAATTCGATAGCGGAACAAACAGGATCGACCAAAAGTCATTCAAAACAAAATCAGTTGTGCAAAAGCGAATTGCTCAATCAAATGTTCCTGCATAGCAACTAAATTTACATTTAAGAGTTCACTTGTATCTCTCTCTCTTTCTTTCTCACTCTCTCTCTCTCTCTCTCTCTCTCTCTCTCTCTCTCTTGCGTTCCGTCAAATAACCTGTTCGAGGTACATATTCCTACTCGCATTCCACTTCACGCTCCATAAAGAGCTCTCAGTCTCTCTCCATCTATCAAGGAGTTGTTCCATCCCTAATTGTTTACCTTATTCACAACCCAGTATGACCTCCAGCTGCAAAATAATATGACTTCAGGTTTTCCTTAGCATCCTCAGTTTTGGCTTAATCGCCTCTTACACCACGTACAGTTGACGGTTAGTCCATTCCTTAGTATCCCAAACACAAGAGTGTCCCTGCACGTATAGGCCTACTGCATACTTTAAGTACACGTTGAGAAAGGAAACCCAATGCAGCTCTAAAGGCCCATATATCAGCCCTACAATCGTAATCTCTGCCTGCGAGTAACTGTCAAACAACACAGGTTTATCTCGGGCTCTTTGCCTTGTATGTAGAATAGATCAGTTGATTCATTTACTTAATTAACTACACTACAAGCTGTCTACCAGTTACGTGTTGTCGATTAATTTCAGGAGATACTTATATTTTATTATTTAATATTTTAAACAACAATATAAATGCACAGTAATAATGAATATATAAACAATGCAGCAGTGCTGTGTGATAAAGAAAACTTGGGAAAAAAGAGAATTTAGCCAAGGTTATCTATATCGTAATAAGCTATGTCCAGTATAGAATCGGAATGCCAGATCAAGTGCAACAACATTACAATGAAGAATATGGCGCGCCTAACTCTAACATATCTCATACAAATGGCTCATAGCTTATATCAAAGAATCTATATCTGAAACCTGAATTTATAAGTGTAGTTTCAGTATTTTAATATTCTAACCAACAACCTAGATCTCGCCCTGCTATCCCTAACATCATCTTTGGATAGAGAACAGAACGTTAAACAGTAAACACATTGTACACCGTACAGTTAAACAAAAAA
Source organism: Enchytraeus crypticus (assembly GCA_905160935.1). NCBI lineage: Eukaryota > Metazoa > Annelida > Clitellata > Enchytraeida > Enchytraeidae > Enchytraeus > Enchytraeus crypticus. The sequence goes on from CAJHZI010000402.1 coordinate 113,645, forward strand.
CATATAGTACACCGTACAGTTAAACAGTAAACACATTGTACACCGTACAGTTAAGCAGTAAACACATTGCACACGGTACAGTTAAACAGTAAACACAGTGTACATCGTACAGTTAAACAGTAAACACACTGTACACCGTATAGTTAAACAGTAAACACAGTGTACACCGTACAATTAAACAGTAAACACATTGTACACCGTACAGTTAAACAATAAACACACTGTACACCGTACAGTTAAACAGTAAACACATTGTACACCGTACAGTTAAACAATAAGCACATTGTACACCATACAGTTAAACAGTAAACACACTGTACACCGTACAGTTAAACAGTAAGCACATTGTACACCGTACAGTTAAACAGTAAACACAGTGTACACCGTACAGTTAAATAGTAAACACAGTGTACACCGTACAGCTAAATAATAATAATAATAATAATAATAATAAAGGTTTAACGTCCGTTTCCTCATCCAGGGATGATGTCAGGGACGTCATACAATAGTAATACGAAATTGTAAACACATTGTACACCGTACAGTTAAACAGTAAACACATTGTACACCGTACAGTTAAACAGTAAACACATTGTACACCGTACAGTTAAACAGTAAACACATTGTACACGGTACAGTTAAACAGTAAACACATTGTTAAACAGTAAAAGCATTGTACACTGTACATAGAAAAGTGTAGAAGCCTCAAAGCAATCATATCATCCAGCTAAACTTTCTAGTGCAGAATTTCAATCATCACTTGTGGTTGTGGTTAGGAGTGATAGTGATTTATTGTAGAGAAAATTGAGTGCAATACGAAACATAGCGAAAAGTGGAATTCTTTAATTCCCTAGTGAATGCAGGGATAGCATTGGAATATCCAGCAATCCTTCAACAGGCACTGCTTTCCATATTTTCATCGTTCCTTCAGTTCCGGGTAGTCTATTAACTCGATATTTTAGATCTGATAGCATTCAGACATTTCTGATGAGGTTCACAATTTTCTCTACAGTAGAGAATTGAGAAACTCTACGAAATGGCCTATATAGATAGAAATATTCGTAGCTATCAGAAGACAGAGGAAAACCACTTCAGAAGTTCAGACTCTCTCTCTCTCTCTCTCTCTCTCTCTCTCTCTCTATCTTCTCTCTCTCACTTCTCTCTCACTTCTCTCTCTCTCTCTCTCTCTCTCTCTCTCTCTCTGTCTCTGTCTCTCTGTTTTTCTTATTGTCTCTCACATCTTGTTCTCTTCCAGCATGATCTTTTTCCGAGTTCTTCATTTTCAATGAATTATTTTTAAATTATTAATTTAGCTCTAAGAATACTTTAGATTTTTCATGGTTTCGCTTTAAGATCTTTGCGTGGTTTTTAATATTTTAACAAGATAAGCTATTGAGTCTTTTCATACTTCTAAATAAAAAGTAAAAACCAATTTAAATCTTAAAATAGTTTCAAACTTCTCACAACTACCTTTAACTCATAGGCGATGAGGTAACTTGACAAGTATGCTGTAGAATCAGGTTCTAAAAGAAATTGTTCAGTTCGGGAGCGGTGATCGAATTAACACAATAACGACGATATAATTAACGTGAAAAGAATAAAGCCAAGAAGTTAATACTTCTGAAAAACTGATTTATCTAGTGCTACTATTTTTCAATCATGCTGTCAGACGATCAGTTGAAAGCAATTAACCACAGCTGATATAGTTAGTAGCTAATTATACAACACAAGGGTAATGCCAACATTCTCTGCAGTATGACACATGTTACCCGGGGGCGTGATGCTATCAAATTCTGCCAGTATTGAGAGGCTATCATTACTATTATGACACACCGCGCACAGAAACAAACCCAAGGCTACACACACAGTGCCTCCATCTGAAGCTAATTTACAACATATGAACAATCGTGCTGCCTCCAGAGAGCATAAGAACATTCGTGCAGACTAGAGACAGCACAGGAATATTGGTACAGACTAGATAGAGCATAGAAACATTGGTATAGACTAGAGTAAATAAACTTCCGTTTAGCGTGCCGTATATTCCTATTCGGGGTCCACACTTGGGGACTAGATAGGAAATGGAACATTACGGTCGTCTATCCATCGGCCTGACACCACCAAGTGTACACGACTAGGTTTTTATTCGCCCCAAACTAGAGTAAATATATAAAAGATATAATAAATACCTTACATAAGCTAAACAGTACAAGTGACATATCCTACAGATAGTTGCCAATATGGAGATCACAATTGTTCCAGCTGCTTCACTGCTGCAGCAACTGTAGCAGCTGTGAAAGCAGCTTCACTGCTGTCGCTGCTGTAATAGATGTACCAGCAACTTCACTGCTGCCGCTGCTGCAATAGCTGTGCCAGCAGCTTCCAAATTTTAAGGTAATTCTAAACCAGAGCAAAAACATGGCATTAGAACAGAGCACCTGTGTGTTTAGAGACTCCACATAGTGTGGGACTATGAGTGTTCAAAGTGGCAACAACAACAACAATATGATTAGAGTGCTATTGTTATTCGTGACAACATTGAGAGAAGTTAGAGAACTATGTACCCTATCTACTTGACAGCCAGCATTCACGCAAGAACACTTGAGCACTGTGGAACCAAAGCAAAACCGATGAGCAGAGTGTGGGGTCATAAACGATGCGAACCAAAATCCGGGTAATCAGTCCTAGGAAGGATACTAGCGGAATGGAGGTTTACGTGTTGGTCTCAGTCCATAGACATTTGGCAGATAGTCTAAAGTGCTTACCTCTGAGAGATTATCCAGTGGATACGTGCCAGTCAGTTCTCAGAGAATTCTACTCCATCAGATTCATATTCCAAGCGATGAAGCCCAAACTAATTGCTGCCTGTTAATAATCTATGCGCTCAACTTACGATTAATACACAAGTGTTCAGTGTGATTAGTAAGTTAATGCTGAGGAGTTTACGTGTGAATGCGGTTAGTTGGTGTACTCCTTGTTCCTATCAATTGGGTTGCAAGCGATTTCATTACTAGTATATGTTCAAAACTCGTATAACTGCAAACAATTATCACATATATGTTATTATTGATGATTAATTAAAATCATCTTGCAGTCAGTGAGAATTCGAACAAGTATACCTCCATTTACTTGTTCGAATTCTCACCGATTTCAAAAATAAATTAACTCTCTAACGAATAAAATTCGATAATTCTTTGGAAAATTCGTTATTGGCCAACTATAAGTCATCACAAGTACACTTGGGACAGAAAACAGGCTCTAAATTCAGTTTTAACGTTGAATTAGCCGTGCTTAGAGCGTAAGCCTGGCCACTGGAGGTTAAATAGACTAGCAGAGTAAACAGAGCAGATGTGCAGAGCTCTAGCCCAGTACAACATAGACCAGACCTGGGCAACAACTTCTCGTTCACTGTTCATAATGATAACTGCTTGCATCTCAAACATTTAATTGTAATGAACGGTTCTGTATCAAATCACCCATCACAAACTTGCTATAAAAACAAACTCAGCTGCTTTAACAGCTGCTGCAACAGCTGGATTAGCTGTTGCATCAGCTGATCTCTACTAGTTCTAAGCAGCTCTACGCTTGTGTAACAGCTGTACTGAAAGCTAGCAGCAGCTGTGCAGCTGTTTGAGAGATCACGTGACACAGTAGCTACGGCGCACTGATTACTTGACAGACAGGAAGAAATCAACTCATAAATATTTCATCTTCTATTTAACCGCAAGACTCGAGTCTACACGCTGTGACATTTAGCATAGTGCGGCGCTTTTTATACTATATTATTTTAAACTATATTATATTATTATTATTCGGAACGCCTTGCGGCGCAGTGGTAGAGAGCTCGCGACTTGAACGAAAGTTCGCTAGTTCGGGACTGCGTAGCGACGTGGGTATTCTCTTCCGATGGGCGAATAAACACTTAGTCGTGTACACTTGGTGATGTCAGACCGATGGATAGCCGACATTAATGTTCCATTTCCTATCAAGTTCCTTCCGTGTCGACTCCGAATAGGGATATACGTCACACTAAACTAAATATTTTTTTAATTTTTATTGTACATCATTATTGCTAGATGCTGTTACTGTTTTCTACCACAGATCTACCAAACCGCATAGCATGAGCGATTAGCCCAGGCCTAATGTAGAAGCCTAAGCAGTCTACAGTAGCACAGGCTGTAGTAAGACTACCCGTCTAACACAAGCTCTGCTGCATAGTACACTAACGTATCGCTGCTGAGAGTATATCCATATTATCCACTATGTCTGTCTGACTGCATGTGTCCAATGAAACGACTAACGTATGTACTGATACGATCATCTAATCTTATTTAATATAATCCTCATCCACTGATGTCTAAATCCAGTCCTAGCAATGAATAAAATCTCTTCCTCGCATATGATCTCTATGGTTGATCGATGCAGCGATCATTGGCTCACGAATAACAGAGTTCTTATGGCCTGGCAGCAGAAATTATGCAATGGACCAGAACACTGTACAAAATGCTGTAGACACTACCGCCTCTACTCTGCTGTCAGTATAATTACCTCCTCTCATTACTAATTACAAGCTACACAGAGTATTCTACATGCTTACATAGGCTTACAATTAACACACTTCCTTCTTACTCATTCACGTATTAAATCTCGACATTTAGCCCCTCCCTCCGTTGTTAAGACACTACATACACGCCGCAAAGTAGCCTCGGCATCCTATGTTACCTTCGTCTCAATCTCTCTTCAATATTTCCACTGTGATGGCATCATCGTAATTTCAACGTCCATGTTATAAATATTCCTCCTGATAATCATGGTTGAGCCCTTAAACACCACACAACCCATACCCCTCCCCACTAAACACACACACCGGGAGCTCTCTCTCTCTCTCTCTCACTCTCTCTCTCTCTCTCTCACTCTCTCTCACTCTCTCTCTCTACTCCTCTCTCTCTCTCTCTATCTCTATCTCTCTCTCTCCAAATTCTTCTTTCTGTTATTTGTTTGTATTCAGCAAAATAGGCTATATTAATAATAATGTATGTACTAATATCATTACGTGTACTTTGATGCAATATTATGTGTGACTTGATTTCAAATGTTTATATTATTATTGTCAATTTTTGGCAAAATTAAACTATTAGAAACTGTTGTAATTTCAGTATTATATCTGGTGAGTTATGATCATGACTATTTTAAGTTTGTTGGACTGATATGATGATGTTTTATATTTTAAAAGGCATATTAATGATAAATTACAAAAGAAAAATAATCCATTATACTCATTATAAGATGCTCTGAAAATTCACCGGTTTTTTACTAATTTAAAACAAAATTTCACCTTCGGGGAGGGTATTCAGTAGCCCCACTAAAGAGTAAAAACGGCTAGACTAGGATATCTCTGTAAGATCAGTTAAAGAAAACGAAACTATAAATGCCCGACCACTTGACTAGTAAATATAGGCTGAAATCCATTCGAGCATTTATTAGCAGCTACAGTTATACAGATGATTCACAAAACAGCTGCGCTCACAGCTCTCCCCTAGTACATCAGCTGCATTGTACTTGTCTACTGATCTAGTACTCTAGTACTGATCCTCTAAAGTACTCGTACGATGCATTATTATCAATTGTGACACACTGATATACTGCGAGGTTCTATACCAAATCCTGATCCGGTATAGCTAATCCACACAATAACAACGGGATTAATCAGGCTCTAGTTCTCTGTCAGAGTTCAACCAATCACCGACGCCCTTGCAGACGAGCAACCAATAGATGACAAGTTTAGATTCTACATTGATGTAGATTAGAAAACAGTTCTAGCTATTTCTAAAAATCAGATACCATAAGGGAGGTTTTGAGTTCCAACGAAATCCCAACCGAGATACCATGATTGGGATTTTTTTTAAACCAGAGATTGAGAGGCTTCTATGTTAAAATGCAAAACAACAAAGGAAGCCATTGAGAGTTTTTATGTTTACAAACAAAAACGAATCAGGCAATGAATCAGGCAAACGAATCAAGTAATCAGAAACGACATAGTAAGGTTTCTTAACATGTATGTTAACTGAGAATGAGATTTAACGCACTTAGTTTAGCTGCACGTCAATCAACGAAGTTAAGCTATTTGGGACCCGGTTAGTACATAACCGGGCACATTGTAACTAATAATATCGTTACTCGTACGTATTTCCTGTGGTGGTCAGCTAGATGGAGCACCTTGCACCTCGTCTTTCTGATGGCTACAGGATTCAGTGAATAAGATGTTTGGCTTTGGTTTGAGTGATTGATTAGATTTAAGTGTCTGGTACATTCATGATCACTGATATGATGTTAGCATGATATATCTGTATGCTGTGACTTCTTCTCATATTTTTATTTTGGTTCTAATGAACAATATTGCACATGGATGGGTGATCAACTTAGAAGATCTAACGTTGATATATTTGATGAAAAATTCCCAGGATGCTGGAAGGTTCTTCTTAAATCTTGCTCGGTTGTAATGCGGTACCAAAGGTAACGATTACAGATAATCGTGGAGAGAGGAGGAAATAACGCAGTAGCTAAAACCACGGGACTTAAAACAAGCATCTGTGCTTAATTGCTGACATGGTGCGCGGTTAAAAGTTTGTTAATACCAATCTATGGAAGAGCCAGTGTGATAGGATATACCATGTCGTAGGTTTTGTGTTCAAATACAAACACTAGTGGCTTATCGTGTTCAGTTAACTTCACGGTTTTTTAGTAAAGTACAATGAACCTATTCCTGCATTCCTTCGTCATACCTACATTATGTTGGACTGTCAAATGCAACAAAAGAAAAACCACAGAGAACATCAAAATTTCATAGGGTAACACTGCTTGTGACTCAGGGATGCCTTTAATTCTGCTCAATTCTTACAGAAAAGTCAACCCTGAGTTTTTCTTAAACATCTCAACTCTTTTATTATACTCCACTACACTACAATCTTGGGATCTTATTCATTCACAATGTAAAACAAGATTTCTACTATGGACTGCCTTGCACAAACTATAATTATAATACTCAGAAATTTTGGTGTCACATATACCATTATGATTCTAAAAGCAAAAGGGAAGCCAACGACAAACAGCGGCCGTAACAGCGACTACTGGAAATAGTCGGTACATTCAATACAACAAATCAATACGTCTGCGACTAAATACAGTAATGATTCTGATGTCAGCATTTAACGTTCGTTTCTTTACAGTCGCAGTTAACGCACACTTGTGGCTGAAGCTCTATTTATGGGACATTCGTTTCACAATTTTTCTAATATTTTGTAGAAATCAAAGGTCACCTTTGATTTCGGGTAGTAAGAGATAACTCTATTACTAAATGCTGCAAGAAAACCACTAATAGTGAAGATAAGGTTGGGAGAGACGTTATTGTGTGGCGCATTTGTCTACGAACGTGACTTCTGAAAGAGCATGAAATGAAATGAAAGAGGATTCTGATTCTTGAAGAGCTAGAGACGTGTCTATGACGTAGGATCGAGTGGAGAAGAGAAGATGGAGTGACAAAAGTAGAAATGAAGAAAAGCTTAACAGAGTTGGTAGAGATAGCTCGACTACTGATGTGCTTGTTAAGAAATAGAAAAGATCAAGTTGGACAGGTTCTAAGATAGGATTTGATAAGAAATGAATGATGACAGCAGAGGTCAAGAGATTTAATAGAGAGCAAGACTAAATCTCCGAATGCTATATAATTGCTGATATGTGAGCAGAGAGAATAATATTATGTGGAAGAGTTTATGTCGTGGACCTGCGCTTCACTTAACAGTGCACTGATAAATATAGAGTGAGAGAGACACTGAGTCGGTGGTAGAGAGAAAGAGAGTATGAGGAAGAGAGTGAGAATGAGAGATAGGCAGAGAGAGAGAGAGAGAGAGAGAGAGAGAGAGAGCGAGAGAGAGAGAAAGAAAGAAAGAGAGAGATAAATTGAGGGTGAGAGAGATCGAAAGAGAGAGGGAGAGAGAGAAACAGAGAGAGAGATCGAGAGGGAGAGGGAGAGAGAGAAACAGAGATAGAGAGAGAGAGAGAGGAAGAGAGAGGGAGAGAGTGAAAGAGCGATAGTTAGGACACAATGGATAAAAGTAGAATAGCCTCCAGTCAAGTCTTGACTGTTTTATAAACGAATGATAATTATATAATTACATAATTACAGGTTGCCTATATCATGATGATGCATGGACAGCAGATGACGTGACATTTGTTATGGCTTCAGGCTTCTTCACATATCCCCACTGTGGTTAACTAAAAAAACATTTTATTTCTCTCAAAATTAGGGACGATATTAATGTGCATACATGTAGGCTATTAGCATGATCTGAAGAAATCTAAATATTAACATAGAGATTTGATATTTTATTCTCAATCGGCCTTCACATCCAATAGTAGGGTTCCAGTGATCAGGAAATTGTTCAAATCAAAGCTTGTACCGAAACCTAATGTAGCTTTGATCTTTGAAAAGCATCCGAGGAGGTTAGATAGCCCGGTGCTTTGCTCTGTTTCCTGCTTAGCCGCCCCTTACTACATTTGCTGTTTACGATTGATCGACTCTGTGCAGAGTACAACATTGTCATGAAATTATCTAAGATAGCGTAAAAATTGACATCCTAAAACAACTATGTTAGATTTATTGATTGACTGGTTTGTTACATGTAATTTTTTTGTTGACAGCGTGATTGATCGATTTCTTGATTGACTTTTCGATAGATCAATTGATTGATTTATTTATTTATTGACTGATTTATCGATTGATTGAATGATCGATTGATTGGTTGATTGATCGATTGATCAATTTATTGATTGATAGATTGATTAATTGATTAATAGATTTATTGACTGACCGATTGATTAATTGATTGATTGATTGATGATTGATCGATCGATCTATCAATTGATAGAGAGCTAGATTGTAGTGCTCTAAGTAGCATGGGTCGATGTTTGCAATGGCCCGCCTGTCACTTGGGAAGCAATGCATCTCTAGGTCCACCTCAAGCGATGATAATAAAGTTAAGTAATAGAAGGTTTTCCCATGCCGCATAAAACACGCTCCTGTGTCGAGTTGTAATTAATTGTTGTCTGTAAACGTTTGACCCGGGGCGAGCAATGAAATGAGACAATTAATTCACGGGCTCTCGGGTAACGAGTGGGTGTAACATGTGGGTTAGGGGATAGGTGATAGTGGAAGTGAGGTATGGCAGTAATAAAAAATAATGCAAAGGCATAACTTTTATTAGAATCGCTACGCATAGGCCTAAGCGTGAGTTACAGAGTATATATTATAATTCATTTAAAATGTCCGACAAAATCGAAAAATGAATTGACAAAATGTGCTGTGATCATTTAAGGGTTTGATATAAAAATATCTCGCGATGACCTCTGAACACAAAACATTCAGCAAACATTCTTTCATCTTTCAACCAATATAAAATAATTAATCACTCGCTAAATCAATAGTGATGAAGAATTGCGTTTATTCGCCACTGCATGGCTGAAGCCAGTGACGAACAGTCGGTAAGACATTCGACCGCGGAACAGTCTGAGTCGGGTTCAAATCCTGGCCTAGACCGTCACTGACATCGCTTTCGAGTGAGGAAACTGACGTTAACCTTAGCTTTACCAGCTTTTTACTTCTATTAATTTAGTCGATGATTTAGTCAAAAATTGACGATACTAGCAGTAAGCTAGTTTACTAACAAAACTTCGGTAAAACTATAATAATTTCTGTGATACATAGTTTCTATATAAAAAACGCAGAGTGTGTAACTAAAACTGCATTGATAATATAAATGCTAGTATTTTGTTTTTCATTGAAAATCGTTGCTGATTTTGCTATTAGAGTATTCTCTGCAGGCCTCTCAAGTCTCAACAAATGTCAGATTGAAATATGTCTGCCGGTTCCAGCATGGAGTTCAGAGATTTTAGACTAATAAACCAGGACTCCTTGTCTCTTGGCCTATCCTAACCTACGCTACTTCCTGCTACTCTTAGAGAATTTCTGGAAAAGCTTTCGTATCGCAGCTTGGAGAAAACCTTCCATGTTACCATCTCCCACTCTTCTCTCTGTCTCTAAAACTTCTAACTTTGATTAATGACATGCTACTGTTTTACTTGAGAGTCTCGGGTTGAACTGCAAGCAAGTCTGGACTCGAGTGGGTCACGGCTGAGTGGATTAGAGTGGATTGAATGAAGTCTTCAGCCCTGTTGTTGTTGTTGTTGTTGTGTTGTACCTTTATAGCCGCTGAATTATGAATGACTAGAGGTTTTCGTGATTGAAACAGACCACATACCACAAGTATACTAGTATACACTGATACATGTACATGTATATGCTGTTGTTCACTTGATACAATTGAGATGTTTTTTCAATCAGATGGAGTTTTGACAAGTATACTGGTATATACTGTTGTTTACTTGATAGAATTTAGTTGTTTTGATGACCTCAGATCGGGATTGAGTTTTTAAGAGAAAGTTTAAGAAAAGGTCACACAATGCCAAGATGAGTGTGTGTGGTGGCTTGAATCCCTCATCCCAAAATGTATAACCCTGTCAGTTGTATGCATGTATTGTTGTTTGCATTTTCCTGTATGCACTTCCGTAGCACTGATAACTCTGTAAGTGGGACTACAGTCCTAACACTGCATATATTCCTCTTCCACGCACTTTCTTACTTTAGCTTTTATATAGACCTACACCTAGTCCTTAATAAATATATAAAATATGTTGAAATATGAAGAAATACATAAAATATTTTAAAATAAAATTGCCTTTACTAATTATTTAAATGATAAATGTCAGATCCTGGGTTTGAGGTCCAAAGGTTTTGCATTCTCGACGTTGGAAGAGTAGAGCAGATGAGCAAATTTGAAATTTAAATTAATCAATCATTTCTATACGCAAAACCGTTCATTTAATAATTAACAATTCACCGAGCGAATACATTACTCGACTGGGTGAATTAATGTTTGAGTTTAGCGTTAGTTTCCTCTCCGCTGTCGATATCAGTGACGGTACAAGCTGATTTTGGTCGTCTTGAACTGCAGGTGAATCAACCAGTATCTGATGGTTCGGTTTGATTGACAGAATATTCAACATATGAACAATCAGATATCCATAGACTGTTTCATAAAAAGTGTGAGAAAAGTTTTGTTAGCTCTCTGTTCATTGGCTATGTCGAGCCAGGAACAAAATGATCGACCAATGGAAATGCTCGTTCCATAGTTCGTTACAATTTAAATGTATGCTGTCTGCAGTAAGTTTCAATTGACTCGTTGCAGAACTGAGGTGATAACGAGTAAGGCATATCTTCTGTATTTGCCTACATGCTACTAGTAAACATTAGTATAAAAGTTTTAAAGAAGTAAAATATCGCGCATTAATTTACAGCTTAGCACTTCAAATTTAATTATTTTTATGATATATGCCTTTTTAACTACCTGCCTGTAAAACCATAGAGCACATGTTCATGTACATGTAGTGAAATAATCTTCTAATCTCTAATTTAATATATGAGGTTAATTAAATGATTTAGTTTTGTTTTCTACTTTGCAATAGGCTTCAGAGAGGAGATAGTTGAAGAGAGTAGCCATAGATTAGAAAAGTTTGTTATAGAATGATTTAGATTGATATCTCATAGAACAATTGAATGTGGTTTAAGAGTAGCTAGGCCAGGATTTGAGCGTGGGATGTCTAAGTTGACTCAGTCCCATGGTTTGAGTTGTAAGACTTGGGGCTGCGGAGGCTTGGCCATAGCCGTTCAGCTCTTCTCTTTATTTCTAAGCGAGCTCTATTCATGACAGTTGTAATCATTCTACTATTCTACATGTATAGGCTAAGTGTTTGGTCTAAGTTCAATTATTAACGTAACCAAATGTTAGTGCTGATACTGGAAAGCTATTATAGGGCCTAATGTAAGGAAGGTACTGATAAATCACCTAATTCCGTTAAATAAGCAGAACCGTTCAGTAAATTGAGCTGAGTTGTGCATATACATATATAGGTTTTGCAAGTGTTATTAGATATACAAACTTAGAGCCCTCCAAAATGAATGTTGCAGCAGAAATGTTGCTCTAAGTAGTTACCAAGACCTGCCACTTTACTGCATTGTGTACGTTGGAGAGAGGGAAATAACTGCAGTTAATACTTGTATGGCATTAGCAAGAGACAGTGACAAGAGATAAGAGACTCAACAGTACAGCAATCATTGTTTGTGGAAGATAATGAAAAGAAACCTATTGGTGTTGCAATAAACGTGTTGCAAGGGATGGCTGTTGCAATAGTTGGGTGTAGCAATATACTATGAGTGCTGCATTTGATTGGTGCTGTAGTAAATGGGTTCTGTATTACATGGGTGTTACAGCAAGTGGGTGATTCAGTAAGCGGGTGTATAAGGTTCAGCAGTAATCGATACTGCATTACTGCGTGTTGCAGTAAATGGGTGCTGCATTAGATGGGTGTTGCAGTAAATGGGTGCTACATCAGTTGCTTGTTGCAGCAAATGGGTGCTGAATTAGATGGGTGTTGCAGTAAATGGGTGCTGAATTAGATGGGTGTTGAAGTAGCGCTGGTGCGACATGGGTTGTTGACAAGTGAATGCATCAGTCAATGTTGACACTAGAGTTACTAACATCTCAATCCTCTACAACCAATTAGACGTAACATCTCAATCCTCTCAAACCAATCAGACGTTACATCTCAATCCTCAAAAACCAATTAGAGTTAAAATTTCAATCTTCAACCAATCAGACGTAACATCGCAATCTTGCACAATCAATAGAAACATTATCACATTCCACACAACTTTTTTGCCAAACATAAATTGACTGAGAACAAGTGTTGAGCACCTCATGCAGTGGACAATAAGAGGTGATCAATTCTCTCATCCACTCTTAATCAACGACTGAGACTGAAGGATGATGATATAGGACTGAAGTGAAGACGATGAAAACTGGTTAATTATTGGGGTGAAGACGATGAAAGCTGATAGAGTATTGAAATGAAGATGATGCGTCTCAAGACTGTTTGCATAATGTTGCCTGATGAAGATTATACCAAGAGATTTCACTGAAGGAAATTAAGACGACGAATTAAGTTCAGAGCCGCTCTGGGAAATGGATCGATGTTATTCTCTGATGTTGAGGAGTTGTGAGAGGGGATTAGAGATTGTAAGTTAACATAGTCCCAGGCTGTGTGATTGTGTGACCCGGGACTACGCTAGCTTCCAGTCTCTTCTCTCCACTAAAAGTCTATAGCCAGTCAGTCTGTATCATCAATTGAATTGTATTGGGCGAAATCATTCAGACTGAACATAGTGTAATAGTGAGATCAGCTAGATTGAAGTGCATTGGGTGTGATCAGCTAGCCTGAACATAGTATAATACGGTTGAGACAAATATCAAGAGAAGCGACTACTGAAAGTCGATTACCAGTAGGTAAGATTAACTCAGTTCTCCTCTCTATGAAGAGATGAGCTCGTCTCATACTGTAGACATAAGAAGAAGCTTGAACACGCTCAGTGTTGAAGGGACCTGTGACAGTTCTATGCCAATCCAATGAGAGTCCGCTGAAATGAATGTCTGGTTAAGTTCAATTGAAGAAAATCTGCAGAACTACAACGAGTGATCAAGTCATGGCTGACAGGAGCACAGGAGACACAATTCAGAGGATGGGGGCGGGTCGTGAGTCAAGCCACATGTGCATAAATATACTGTGGATTTCTCATGATCCGTAAACCAAACTCTAACCAATCTTCAATCGATCCTGATTTGTACTATCATGATTTGTCAATCTTGATTTGTACTCTATCGAATATTCAATCAATAAAATCAGGGTCAAGCGTAGGCCTACTATATATTTATTTAGCTAGTCTTTGATGTCCCTCTCTAGTGAACCTTAAAATTCAAAGTCAGATACCCGAAAGAGAAGGATCTAACTTCATGCTAATTCGTTTAATCGTGTTTTTATTTGGATGATATTGAACGTAAGAGCTTTCACTTCTTCATAAAGAAGTTATCCCAGGTCTTTATTGCTCAATTAACATCATCACTATCGTCACTATAGTGAGTGGCATAGTTCCGACTTGAGTGAACGTATATAATACTAGGAAATGCATAGAGCATTTAACTTAAACTCGCTTGTAAAGATTAGTGGTAGCTAAGTTCCTAGGCGACCACAGAGTTACTAGACTACCTCTGAAAAATTTTGATAACGATAATAATAACTGCATATACACTATTTAAATCAATTAAGAAAATTGCCATCTTGTTTCGACCATCACCCACTGCCGGATTCATCACAAAGAATGACACTTTCTAACGATTCGAAACAAGTAGATCGAGTGTCTTTCTTTGGATAAAATATTAGCAGTATGTTAATTGTACAGCTTTTGAATGAAGATCATACTTAAATGCGCTGAAGAACAGTTATCAACTACCGCAGTGTCATAAAGAAGTAACGATAGAGAGATGCACGTGTGTAGTACTACACAACTGTATAAAAGATTCACAACAAACGGAATTTACAAATAGATATATTAAAAGTTGATGCAGGCAGTGTATTGAACGCCGTTCATAATTCAACTAGTTCATTAATTCAATCAAAAATTACACGAAACTTTACTATAAAGAAGACAGCATATCATCCTGATTGTAATCATTTTATCCTTGTGATGGGACTGCATGTAACTCTGGCTCTAATACTTGGTCTAATGTCTGGTGCTTATGTCTGGGTCTAATGTCTGGGTCTAATACTTGGTCTAATTTCTGGGTCTAATGTCTGGGTCTAATGTCTGGTTCTTATGTCTGGGTCTAATGTCTGGGTCTATTGTCTGGGTCTAAGTTCTGTGTCTAATGTCTGGGTCTAATGTCTGGGCCTAATGCTTGGTCTAATGTATGGGTCTAATGTCTGGGTCTATTGTCTGGTTCTTATGTCTGGGTCTAATGTCTGGTTCTTATGTCTGGGTCTAATGTCTGGGTCTATTGTCTGGTTCTTATGTCTGGGTCTAATGTTTGGTTCTTATGTCTGGGTCTAATGTCTGGGTCTAATGTCTGGGTCTAATGTCTGGGTCTAATGCTTGGTCTAATGTATGGGTCTAATGTCTGGGTCTATTGTCTGGTTCTTATGTCTGGGTCTAATGTCTGGTTCTTATGTCTGGGTCTAATGTCTGGGTCTAAGTTCTGTGTCTAATGTCTGAGTCTAATGTTTGGGTCTAATGTCTGGGTCTAATGTTTGGTCTAATGTCTGGGTCTAATGTCTGGGTCTATTGTCTGGGCTGAAATCGCATGAGATGAGGTTTGGCTGTCATGGCTCTCACAAACATTGACTCCTCCCTCACCTTCTGCTCGCCATCTGGTGGCAGAATCGTGAACTGCTGCAGGATTGCAGAGAAAATGAGAAAAAACTCTTGTCTCGCTAACATCTCCCCCAAACACTGGCGCTTCCCTGAGCACAACAACAACACAGCAGTTCTTAATTAGAAGTGCACAGGACTCTATCATAACAGTGTCAGTAATAGTCTAAGGTAATCTTAATTATAAAGAAACACCACCTTGCTGAATAGATCATCACACGCAACATTCGTGTCTTGATCATTTCTAACTCTCTTTTCTCGGATTGGCTTCAAGCAGCCTCGTCGATTGGTAATATCCCCCTGACGATCCATATGTTCCTGCCAGTGGCATCACGACTGATGTGGGTTAAAACTTAGGAAGAGATACTCTGGGAATGAGGAACCTGGATAAATTATAATATCCGAGATAGAACGGAAACAGCTACTTTAATAGGACCTAAGTCCAGACATACATCGTAATTACTGGTTATATTCTTAAACATGCTCATAGTTCGCATACAATGTCGTTATGTAAGACTCCTGCAACCTGTCTCTCACTAGCAGACTCTGTAATTATCATCTCTTGTCAAGTTTAACGTCCCGTTTCCTGCCTTGAATACATGTCAATGTCGTGGATAGCAGTGGAAAACATCTCAGTGTTGTAGCAAGCACTGGAAAAGATGTCCGTAGCGTGGCTTGAATACAGTACAAGCAATTATCAGCAAAACTCTGGAGAATTATTGAAAGAGCTCCAGAAAGATCCACCGTCACCTAACTTACCCAGAGAGAAAGGAATGACGAGATCTCTCTTCTGTACTCTTCCTTCAGAGTCCAAGAATCTCTCCGGATCAAATCTCTCAGGATCCTCCCACGTGATCGGGTCCATGTGAGCCGACCACAAGTTCACTACCACCATTGTATTAGCAGGAACACGATGGCCAAGTACCTCGGTGTCATTTAACGTAACATGTGGGGCAGCGAGAGGAACAGCTGTCTTTAGTCTCATAACCTCGAGTAGAGTGGCCTCAACATAGGCGAGTCTCGGCTTATCATCTAGTGAGACAAATCTGCCCCTAGCCACCTCGTCTAGCTCCCTCTATCAATCAATCATACAATAAATCAATTAATCAGACAATCCGCCAATCAGATAATTAATCAATCAGACGATCGATCAATCAAATTCTATTTTATTTGCTACATTAGAACTTCTTTTCTTTTACAATTTCTTTTTACAAGTTTAATACCAGCTTTATCTATACTCTCAGATGCTACTTTCATCCGATTGGAATTCTAAATAAATGAATCAAGCGTCTTGCGGGTCGTGTGCATAAACATGAGTGTATAGTTACTTAGCTGTGTTTCTGTTTTGCAGCTTTGCTTGTATCAAGTTGTATTTCTTAGTATCTGTTAGTATCTGTCATAGCCCTGCTCGTATGTGTTGCGTATCTATTGTGATGTTTACCTGTATTCTTGCTTGTACGTGTGGATAGTTAGCCATGAGTATTAGAGCCCAGTTGAGTTGACCTGCTGTTGTTTCTGTGCCAGCCAGTAATAGATCTCTAATAATCACAGCTAACTCTCTCCTGTCTGCGTTCTCTCTCTCTTCTCTGATATCCACACTCTCTCTGTCCTCTCTCCTATCTCCGTTCTCTCTCTCTTCTTTCTTATCAGCACTGTCTCTAATCTTCAGGTACTCCTGGATGAAGTTGTCTTTGTCCATAGGGCACGCCATGCACTGCTCTATCTTATCCTCATACAGTCGCAGCAGTCGCTCGTAAGTATTTCTCACATTCGCCAGATGACGCCAGACATTGGGCAGGTACGTGACGACGGGCATCAAGTCATAGATGACCTCGCAAGAGTCCGCCAGCATTCTGTTAGCTCTCATCACGAACTGTCCCGTGGTATCGTCGTGGTCGAAGCGCTCGCTGAACATCACGTTGTAGATCACGTTGAGCGTGGAGAACTCTAGGATCTCAGCGGGGTGCCACGCCTCCCCGTCACGTGATCGTATATAGGTCAACAGGTGTTCCAGTTCCTCAGTGATCTTTGATTCCATGAGAGTCTTCTGGCCGTAGCCGAAGTTCTTAAGCACGGCAATCCCGTGGGCACGCAGTCTCTTGTATCGCTCTCCGTAGTTCCCGAATAGTATACCTACACACATCATCATCTTCAGTGCTCGGTCTAACAGTAGGCTCAAGGCACATTTATCAACTTTATCTGTTGACTGCTTCTCTTAATACTATAATAACAAAGTTTGGTGTACTGGTTACGATTTATTTTATAATATCGGCAAAAAAGTTAGAGGGTAGAGAAACATATGTATAGCAAGTAGCAATTTGATAAACAATAAAAAATTTGAAAGTTGCTACTACTTGTATAAAAGATCCTAAATATACTAGATATAGTTAATTGTAATTCCGTAATATAGACCTAAAACCGAAAATACAACAATGTTAGCCTTCTACTCTAATTAAAAACAGTGATATCTCAAATGATCTCCTAAGTGCTTCGTAGATCGATTGAATGAGTTAATGATTGGCAACTTGATTGATAGCTTGATTGATTGATTGATTAATTGAATGATTGATTGATTGACTAATTGATTGATTGATTGATTGATGGATTGATTGATTTATTGATTGATTGATTGATTGATTCATGGTACCTTTGCCTGGATCAGTCCAGACTTTATCGACAGCGTGCATGTGGCCTCTACCAGCGAAGTCGACGGCTCTCTTCACTAAGCCGTCTCTCAGAGCGGCGTAGCCGTTCAGTACCAGCGTGAACCTGTGCGTACAGTGCTTAACATCAACATCAGAAGCTAATCGTTCAGTACCAGCGTGAACCTGTGTGTACATTGCTTAACGTTAATATCAGAAGCTAACCGTTTAGCACCATGGTGAACCTGTGTGTAGAGTGCTTAACGTTAATATCAGAAGCTAACCGTTCAGTACCAGGGTGAACCTGTGTGTACAGTGCTTAACGCTAATATCAGAGTTCAGTACCATGGTGAACCTGTGTGTACAGTTCTTAACGTTAATATCAGAAGCTAAATGTTCAGTACCAGCGTGAGCCTGTGCGTACAGTGCTTAACGTTCATTCGACAGACAAACAGGCTGACAGACAGACAGACAGACAGACTCACTGATTGAACACGTAGAAGCCGAACACGCTTCCATACTCATGAGATTTCTCGGTGAGGAGCAGATGGAACTTGTCGACGGTCGTCAGGTAGGGCAGGGACCCCACTAGGGGCAGGCGAGGTAGACAGGGTATCGAAGAGGCCTGGCCGCATCTCCCTGAGTTCTCTGAGACCTTCCTAGATCTGCTGAGTGAGAAATAGATCACCGTCAACAGGAACAGAGCTGGAGCGGCAACAACTGAGACCATATCCATTCTATAGGCTTTATACGAGAATCGCGCTGCTATAGATTTCAGTACTTTTGAAATCAGATGATTCAAATACTTTTGTTAATGCCAATAATCTAACAGACCTCTACAAAAAGGCTAACATTGAATGTATGCGAATTAACGAATGGAGTAAGGCTAATAAACTAACTATTAATTGCTCCAAATCTGTCCGCATGCTCTTCTACCCATCCAAATGTAATGAGGATTATATGTTAGCTAATAACCTTTCTGTTACTGTTAATGGAAATGCTCTGTCAAGAGTTAAACTTGTTAAGTTTCTTGGTGTAAATATTGATGATAATTTAACTTTTTGGGAACATATCAAATGTATAACCTCTAAAATCAATATCGTCTGTAGTATGTTATACAGACGCAGAGAGCTATTGCCTGCAATATGTCGTAAAAATTTATATTTTTCTTTGATGTTCAGTAGAATTTCATACGGCCTTATAATTTATGGAAATAATTCGGAAGAAGCACTTCATCCTCTGCATGTAGCGAATAATAGAGCCCTTAGGATTCTCCAGGTTCAAGACAGACGATATAAAACCAAGCTCCTTTATGAGAACTGCAGTACCTTGCCGATACATCTGTTGTATAAGTCTATGACTGCCAATATGATTTATAAATGCTTATATCACGAAGGATTCATGTCTAAAGTTATAAAAGATATGTTTATATCTAATCTTTTAAATAGCGGCTATCAGGCTAGGCTTTCGGTGTCCAATTCTCTTTCTTTGCCTGCGAATCGTTCTAACTTCTCATCTAATGTATTTGAAGGATGCTCAATATGGAATGCTATACCTATTGCAATTCGCAACTTAAACTATTTTAATTCTTTTAAGGTGCCATGCAGACTTTTTCTTATGGAATCTTAGTAATTATTGAATTACTATTTAAAATCTGATATATATTAGATAATCGTATCATATATTATTTTGGGTAATCTATTTACAATCCTAGTGACATAAACGCAACATATTACTGTTGTCATGTTTTAGACAAAACTTTAGTGTTTCTTCGATTTCCTTCTTTCTTTGTTTAATGCGGTGGTCAGCTCGATAGGGTACTTCAGTACCCTCTCTGATGGCCGTGGTGAGCAAATTTTAGTGTTTGTTTGATGTTACATATGTTGATTCTCACTTTTGTCTGCTGATTTATCTGTTTTCACAATTATTTGTCGGTGTTTGATGAATTTCTAAACTAAATAAACATATGTACTACTAGATTTAAAGTTTCGCTTAAAGATTTGATTCTTAACTAAATAAAATATAATTTATATTAGTAAATATTAGACCCTACTCGGCGACTAGTTCAAATATAAACTGTCCTACTTCAGACTTTCAAGCGTCAGCTATTGACAGATAACTGACAAGTAGGGTAAGTGAACTGTCGCTATGTTATTTACAATATTTTGTTACTCGTTTTGAGACACTCAGCGTTTACTGGATTCTTTTTAAAGTTCATTTTCTTGGGGGGAATCAAACTTTTTAACTAAAGTGTATTGAAGAGTAAAGAGATCACTATATAAATGTAGCCTATACAGAGTGGTAAGAACCATACAAATGAACTACAAATTAACTAACAAATTCAAATTAATTAGGCATAAACAGAAAGTTACATAATAATTTCATTCATCAGCTGTTGGTAGGCCTATCACTTTTACAATATATTTAACTTCAGTAATGTCAGTGTCTCAAAGATTTTGTCTGACAATTTGTTATGTAGTGGAGTCACTATAGGACTACAGAAGAGTCACCAATACAGAGGAGGGAATAGCCGCGTTGTACATGAAAGCTTCATATTTTGTTTTTAAATGATCGTATAGATTAAATTGATGTTAGAAAATCTAAGTCACACAAATCTTGATTGGAAATCTTAATAAGTTAACTCTCATGAAATGATTTCAAAATCATATTAAAATTATGCTTTTGATTTTGATTTAAAATCAAATGATTTGAAATCAAATCCAATACGCGGTTATCCACTCAGATAAGATGGAGGAATGCATTGCATGAAGGCATGAGGGAGGTAACCCAGTTAGCTCGATATGAGAGTTAAATCAGGAGAGGATTTTGAGGTATGCCTAACTGAATGGGGATTTTCAGGGGCATTAAATGTCATGGACCTGCCAGTATGCAGTACACTAAAAGAGAGAGAGAGAGAGAGAGAGAGAGGGTGGGGCTTGTTTTACCGCTACACTACATGGATTCTTGTTTCAGAACAACAGCGCTATGGGTCTGAGAAATCTGTGCACTGTGGTGAAGGCGACGAGAAATGCAACATTAACTCAATCTCGGCCTGTAGTGTAGTAGTGTCAGTGTCTATATAGACATGACAGGTTCAACAAACTTGAGATATGATCTCACAGCGTAACACCCAGCCTTACAATCTATCAATCTAAGTGACATCACTGAACAGCACTAGATAGGTGAATAAATCATCTACAAAAGAGTTGCTCGATATAACTCAGCTCTGAATCTATAACAACAAAACCTTTCAGCACTCGACACAGAGCGTAACATAGTGCGACAGGCTTTTAACTGCCTGGCACAGCAAATGCGCAATAGAAGACATAGCACAACGTTCTGGTACTGGCTCTATTTAAATCCATTATTATAATTGATTTATACTATTTACTATGCACAGCCCAAGCCATGCTTTAAATTTAGGTTTGTCTGCTTGAAAACCAGCCAGCCTGGTTATTCCACAGTTCCCTGCTATGACAGACTACATGTAGCACTATTACTGATCTTACTTTCTCAAGCTTAATGCACCGTATGATCATTGGGAGTCATTGAATAATGTTAAAATGTTTGCAAATGATCACTATTGCCTTTTATGTATAATAATTTATTATTATTATTATTATTAACAACGAAAACCTATATAGCAGTGTCATGGCCAAACTCGGGCTTCGAGACTACTTTACAGAAAGAGTTCAATAGTAATAATAAGCTAAATAACAATTACACTTAAATTAATATCTAAACTAGTAAAAATGTACACATATGAATTAATACATAAGTGTCTTAAATTGTGTTTATAGAGGTGTGTAGTGGAAATGAAGTACTTGCTAATGTGTCTTTAAGAGCACTCCTGTCTGATCCAATCAGCTTCAGTGTTGTTATGTTAATTACTGGTGAGCCTAGAGCGTGATCTATGAGGAGTCTGATGCTAAATAATAAATGAATTTATTAATATTTTATTTTGCCTCATAACTGGTGTTAAATTGGCATGGATTTAAAAGGGCCTAATTATTACGTATTAATTAATTGTTTAAAGTTATACTAGAATGTACCCCTGTACATTCTAGTATAAACTACACACATCTAGGAAAAATTGTCTATTCTAACTGAACCTAGATTTGAACTCTAACCTCTCAATCCTAAGGTGACGTTCTACTAATGCAGCATACGACTCTTAATAAATCACCAAGCTCTAAAAGTTGTCAATATAGGCCTATTTTTTAAATTGAATAGAATCAGTCATGGCCTATTAATAAATATTTTAAAAAATCTATTTAACTTTAATACTTGGGACTGAGAAGTATGACATCGAGAAAAATGTAAATATATAGCAGGCCTAACGGACAGAGAGTATAGTCGATAAATGAGAGCTGCATTTAGCATTATGACGCTGCTATGAAATTGCAATAAGTACATACTGGATATATGAATTTAAGTTGATAGTGAACAAATGACAAAGATGAAATTAGAGTAACTATTGAGAAATTTTCAATATGACGTAATGATGCTCCGGGGTTACTTCAGAAAGACAGACAGACTGACAGAACTGGCTCATCATATTATTTCTTTCACATCCGCTTTAGGTTTAATGTACTTATTTGGAAGAACAGTCGTCCACGCTTCTGCGAAACAGTGCTTTCTTCTTCGTGCTATGTCCGTCACTGACATCGCTTTCGAGTGAGGAAAGGGATGCTAACATTAGCTTTTTCTTTTTCTGTTAGTTTAAAAATATTAGGAACCTTTAGTTGACGAAGTTTGGTCTCAGTGGTAAGATGTGTTTCGAATCATAAACACACGAAAGGCAATAAGTAGTAGATAATTGAAAGTTATCAAGCTATTAATTTATTACATGATCTCTTAAAAGTATGCACTACTAGATCACTAAAGTCATTACAATAGAGAGTCGCATAATTTCTATTGAAAACGAGTTAATAGGAGAATTTAGCATGTAACACTAGGAACAGATAGCTGCCATTCCTCGCACAAATCTTCAGTAATCAGCTTACTATGAATCATTAAAATTCACTGAATCTCTCGAGGCTTTGCTGACACAAAACAAGAAGTGAAGTTAATGACATAACACAGAGATTTCTTTAAGCTCTTTCATTAATTAACTTTACCGCAGCAACAGTTCTATAAGCTACCGAGAGTAGACGAAAATGTGCTAAAAGTATTAGAGATAAAGAGACTAATGAGAGATTCAGAAAAACATTTAAAAAGATTAAAACATCTTTCAAATTTGTGTTAAATTGTATTAATTTGTATTAAGAAGCTCTATCAGATTAAGGGAGATGGACTAAGAAGATCTAGAATGATTAAGGGAGATGGATTAAGGATTGATGAGATGGATTAAGAAAGATTAATGAGATGGATTATAAGGATTGATGAGATGGATTAAGAAGGATTGTTGAAATGGATTAAGAAGGATTGATGAGAGGGATTAAGAAGGATTGAAGAAATGGATTAAGAAGGATTGATGAGATGGATTAAGAAGGATTGATGAGATGGATTAAGAAGGATTGATGGATGGATTAAGAAGGACTGATGAGATAGATTAAGAAGGATTGATGAGATGGATTAAGAAGGATTAATGAGATGGATAAAGAAGGATTGATGAGATGGATTAAGAAGGATTGATGAGATGGATTAAAAAGGATTGATGAGATGGATTAAAAAGGATTGACGAGATGGATTAAGAAGGATTGATGAGATGTTTCTTGCAGGACATGATCAGCTGATTCTGATGACAAGAGAAGATCCAATCAGGTCTGACAAACAGCAGAGCAGAGTTCTCTGACCTAGCCTACACACACACATACACACATATTTACATGCACACATATACACATACATACACGCACATACACACACATACATACACAAACACACATACATGTAATAATAACAATAACAACAATTAGAGTGCTACAGTCATCAATGACAATATTGAGCACTATTGAGACAAAATCAAGCCGGCGAGCAAAAAGAAGGTCCAAAAATGGACCTTCCGGAATGTAGAGATACACACACACATATACATTCACATACATACACATACACTTACACATACACATACATGTAGAGATACACATACATACACACACATACATAGAAATACATAGATGTAGAGATACAAGATTCCGACTGTTAACGTATTCTAACGCAATATATCAAACTATATCGTTACATACACTAAACAAAAGAAATCATATCAACCAGTCTTTAGTTTTAAAGACTCAAGCCATCTATTAGTTTAAAACCGATCACAGCAGCTTCTTCTAGGCTAAATGCTGTAGAGACTATAGAAACAGCTGCGACATTGTTACCAGTACTGATGAAATAAAACAACAACAACAGACAGTGTTACCAGTACTGATGAAATAAAACAACACAAGAGAGACAGTGTTACCAGCACCTGATCAAAGTTCTCATCCCAGTCTTCGTTGCTTACAACATAGTCAACCTTCTTGTCCATGTATTCCTCCACTGTCCTGTTCAACAGCAACAACAACAACATCAACAACAGCAACAACAACGTCATCATAATCAACATCATCATTAACAACATCATAAACAGCATCATCAACAACAACAACATCACCATCATCAACATCGTCATCAAATTATTAAACATTTTATTAAAGCACCAAATTAACTTCTAACTTTACCAAGTTCATTGAAATGGTTAGAATTCGAAATAGAGACAAATATACGAAGAGACAGATGAGTTAACAAAGAATGCATCCTAGACACACACGAGCAAGCTACAAATAAACTGAGAGATATTCACACAATGCAACAGCACGAGAGAGAGAGAGAGAGAGAGAGAGAGAGAGAGAGAGAGAGAGAGGAAGAGACATACAGACACACAGACAGGTAGGTATCTAACCCAGCATATGCTGTTATATATCTCACTAAGGCTCGCCGCTGAGATGTTTCAAACTTTCCATAGAGAAAGAAAAATTTTCCTGAGAAAAATTCTGGCAGATCTGGCAAGCTGCCAGCAGAAGTGTCCGCCTTACTGGTGGAAGGGGCGTGGCTGGAGGTTTGATCGACAGTTGACTCATCGTCAGTAGAAGCATTAAATGGATCGTCATCAAGGGGCAGAGTGGCATCAGCAGCTGTAGGAGGCGTGGTCACTGACGTCATTCCATTCTTCTTTACTGAGCTGTCGCACACATTTACACATAATCGTAAACTAACAAACACACATACAACCACATACCATCATGCCACAGACACAACATCGCAAATTACGTCTGTCAAATAATAGATTTAACTAGATATCAGTTTAATGAAGAAAACATCTCACATCCTTACCGGTTGATTGATTGATTGATTGATCAATCCTCTCACACATTAAGTCAGTAAATAAGTATAATAAAAAATAAAAACACACATATACAGATGCATGAGCAGATGCCTACATAGGATGCACACATACACATGCACAGAGACAGAAACAACAACAACAACAAGCGGCTTCACCTCTGCTCAAAACTGTTATCCACACTAACATCACACAACAACAACAACAACAAGCGGCCTAACCTTTGTACAGAACTGTTATCAGGTTCTTCGTCTGTAGAAGCTTCAAACAGATCAGTTGCTGGCTGCTTAACAGCTGCTGCCTGCTGCTGATTGGTTGTCTCCTTAGTTGCCTTGTTCTGATTGGTTGTCTCCATAGCTGCCTTGTTCTGATTGATTATCTCTTTAGCTGCCTTGTTCTGATTTGTTGTCTGCAGTTTAGCTGGCTGATGTTGCTGTATTGTGATAGATTGCTGATGACTGATAGACTGCTTGACTCCGCCTCTAACTGGGCGTGACTCAGAGTCGCTCTCGCTGGACTCTGAGTCTGTGGGGGGAGGGGAGGCGGCTCTACCCAGTCTATATCTACAGCAATCATCAATCAGTCGATCAGTCAGTCAATCAATCAATCAATAATAATCTCTCAGTTTATATCTAGATTAATCAATCAGTCAAACAATCCATCAATATTGATCTCTCAGTTTATATGAAGAATAATAAATTAGTCAATCAATTAAGCAATCAGTCAATCAATCAATCAATCAATCAATAATGATCTCTCAGTTTATATGAAGAATAATAAATTCGTCAATCATTCAATCAAGCAATCAGTCAGTCAGTCAATCAATCAATCAATAATGATCTCTCAGTTTATATGAAGAATTATAAATTAGTCAATCATTCAATCAAGCAATCAGTCAGTCAGTCAATCAATCAATCAATAATGATCTCTCAGTTTATATGAAGAATTATAAATTAGTCAATCATTCAATCAAGCAATCAGTCAGTCAGTCAATCAATCAATCAATAATGATCTCTCAGTTTATATGAAGATTAATAAATTAGTCAATCATTCAATCAAGCAATCAGTCAATCAATCAAGCAATCAGTCAATCAATCAATCGTAATCTCTCAGTTAAGGACTTAGTAAATGAATGAATGAATCAATCAATCAGTCAATCAATCAATCATGATCTCTCAGTTAAGAAAGCAGCATAGGACTGAGAAGAGTTAGCACTAGTAGAGAACTGACTTGCGCCACGGCAGCTTCTTCTGTTGCTTGTCACAGTCTATGATCCATTCCTTCGTCACAATACGACCCTGACCTTTGACCTGGTTATACTTGGGTGTGTTCTCAAAGGCACAGCTACAACAAACATATCACTAAGTTCTAAATCAATCAATCAGTCAATCAATCAATCAATCATAATCATTTCAAAATATGTAACCATTTACTTTTGCCCAAGTCTTATTTATCAAAATACTACGCTCTCCAAATTTTACACACTAATTAAAAGACCACTAAAGTGTCTTAAAAATATTTCTTTTGATGACTTCCAAAGAGCTTTACACTTGTTACTTATGTGCTTGAGACTTTCTGTATCTTTATTTATAGAACAGAATATCGCTCATAATGAAATTGAAAAATAAAACAACAGAGACAGCATAACATATAAGATAACATATAAGATAACATACACTACAAGATAACATAGAAGATAACATACACTACAAGATAACATATAAGATAACATTAACTACAAGATAACGTGTAAGATAACATTAACTACAAGATAACGTGTAAGATAACATACACTACAAGATAATATATCAGAAAACATTAACTACAAGATAACATATAAGATAACATACACTACAAGATAACATATCAGAAAACATTGACTACAAGATAACGTATACGATAACATGACTAGGGGGTGGTACTAACACAAGATGAGTACATCTCTTATCCCAGTCAGGTTTGTAGACGGCTCCCATCAGTTGAGCCTTGTCTCTAAGCTGTGTCCTCAATGGGTTCTCTATACCACTGATCACAAACCTTACCCCTCTCAATATCTCATCTATCAATCAGTCAATCCATCAATTAATCAATCAATCAATCAATCAATTAATCAATCAATCAATCCATCAATTAATCAATCAATCAGTCAGTCAATTAATCAATCAATTAATCAATCAATCAATCAATCAATCAATAAACAGTGTATTTAACTACGACTTTATCAATAAATGTTTAGAAGGAGTTTTGTGAAATAAAGTCATATACAATAAATAAGCTTCAAGTCACTGGACAGAAGAAAATTTAATGATTTATAAAAGATAGAAATATCAATAAGTGATTGTGATTCTAATCAATGATTTAGTTTAATCATGTCAACTCTCAGAATAATTTGAACAATCATTTGAGATGATTTCTAAGACGTCCATCCATGTTAAGCTCTGGACAGCTTAGCAAGCATCCATTTACCGGTCCAGGGTCAGTACAAGTCATGACGACATCTAACGAGTTAACAAAGTGTGCAGAGACACGTAATCATTGTTTAATAATAATAATAAAGGTTTAACGTCCGTTTCCTCATCCAGGGATGATGTCAGGGACGTCCCCACAGCACACATCACTACAGATCAATTCACCCAGACCAATCTGCAAAAGAATTGTGCTGAGGAGAAGTAAGGTCCTAAATAAAAGCTAGTCCGGTGATCAAAAATGGTCAGGGTATACTAGTTACATAAATGGTGCTATTTATCAATACAGAGGATGAGAGTGTCAAGTAGTAAACAGATCTACGCCACCTGGCGAAGCCTTGTCTGTCCTCCGGCTTCTTCTGTCATCAGTGGAACTCGTGGCTGCTGATGAGCCTTTAGCAGGCTCTGGTTTAGCCGCTTGTTTAGCCGGCTCAGGTTTAGCTGATTGTTTAGTCGGCTCAGGTTTAGCCGAATGTTTAGTGGGCTCTGGTTTAACCGCTTGTTTAGTGGGCTCAGGTTTAGCAGATCGCTTAACATCTGATGACTCATCAGAAGCTGAACTACTAGTTGAATGAGATCTCTTCTACACAGTCAATAGGTCAATATATTGACACTAGTCATCAGTCAATAGGTCAACATATTGAAACTAGTCATCAGTCAATAGGTCAACATGTTTACACTAATCATCAGTCAATAGGTCAAAATATTGACACCAGTCATCAGTCAATAAGTCAACATATTGACACTAGTCATGAGTCAATAGGTCAACATATTGACACCAGTCATGAGTCAATAGGTCAACATATTGGCACCAGTCATCAGTCAATAGATCAACACACTAACACCAGTCATCAGGTCAACATATTGACACTAATCATCAGTCAACAGATCAACATATTGACACTAGTCATCAGTCAATATGTCAACATATTGACACTAGTCATAAGTCATACAGAACCCAAGACTGTGAATGACTGGACTGCACAACAGTATGTACATTGTAGAAAAAAGAACATCAGAAGAGTGAAAGAGTTTTATTCCATAAATAAATTATGCAGCAGCATAGAGCAAGATATGAGAGAAGAGAGGAGGGGAGAGAGACAGAAAGATCTTTCATATGATAAAGCAGATGACCTACTTTAGCAGGTAGTGATTGGCTGGTAACTAGGGCAGCAGCGTCAGCTGCTCTAGAAGCAGCTCTGATGGCTGCAGCACCTAAAGCAAATAGCAAAAGATTAGCAACATCTCACTGACACATATGATTAAATCAACTGATCAGATCTTCATTGAGTTACCCTATTAATAGATTTTCATAGTTTTGAGCTCTGAAATGACTAATCAAATAAATAAAATAAGTTACGGCTTATAGTAAATGATATCAGCAAAAACTAGAGATAAGGTCAAGACTCAAGAGTTGATTTAGATAGGATAGGAAACTAACCAGTGAGAGGGGCAGGGTCTGTCTTCTGTCGACTCTTCTCGAACAATGAGCCCGCCCTGATTGACTCACTCGCAACGTCCAACTTCAGGGTGAACGCTCCGAGCTTTCTCTTTACACACGTCATAACAACTTATAAACAGATTAGGCTCGGCTATAAACAGCTCTTTACACACGTCGTAACAACTTATAACTAGACTATGCTCTACTACATACATGTCTTTAAAACTTATCAAATTAGGTTCTGTTGTACATATCAATGTCAAATAGGACAACGACGAATGATCATCTCGAATGAAAGACTAGGTAAACAGTGAGTTGTTGGCTTAGAGATAAAACTGCTTCTTACAAAAACCGTAGCAGACCGCTTACTGCACCACTAATAGAATAGCCGTACCACTGACATTGATATAAGGCATCATTTGACACATAAATGAGCACACAGCACATAATAACAGGAGTTCACACATACACTGTACCAATAAAACCTCATCAGGCCTGAATATCGCATCATAGCACGGCAGTGACAAGTAGACATACATACACACAGACACACACTCACAGTATCACTGTTGGCTGGTGCGATGGTGTTGGACACAGACGTAGAGGCAGACAGAGAGAGAGACGAAGGATCTGACGTAGAGTGAAACTTTATGAACGACAGTCCGTACTGCATTGTCTAAAACACATTAAAATACAATACACTATAACACAATACAATATAATACACTATATTACAATACAAAACAATGCAATACACTATATTACAATACAATTACTGGCTGGAGCCAGTGGCCAAGTCGGTAAGTTACTCGACCTCGGATCAGTTGATGCGGGTTCAAATCCTGGGCTCGCCCGTCACTGACATCACTTTCGAGTGAGAAAACAGACATTAACCTTAGCTTTACCTGCTTTTTTACAATACAGTCTAATACAGTCAAATAAAATTCTATACAATTCAGCAAAATAAAGTAAAAGCTGGTAAAGCTGATGTTAACGCCAGTTTCCTGACTCAAAAGCGAAGTCAGTGAAGGGCGAGCCTAAGATTTGAACCTCACACATACTGATCCGCGGTCAAGAATCAACAACACAGTAAATTCAATACAGACAATGAAGTAAAATATAATAAAATATACTAACATTCAGAGCCGTAAATGCTGAGGCCCAATGCAATAAATCATAGTACAGTGATGAAATATTACTGTAAATGCTGAGGCATAATGCAATAAATCACAGTACAGTGATGAAATATTACTGTAAATGCTGAGGCACAATGCAATAAATCACAGTACAGTGATGAAATATTACTGTAAATGCTGAGGCAAAATGCAATAAATCACAGTAGAGAGATAAACTATTACTTTATTAAAGGGCTGAGTACAGATGACCTTGACCTTGTTCCACTTCTGCCCTAGGGCACTCTTAGAGAGAGCATCAGCTCCGAACATTCTCACCTTGTTCAAGTTCTGCGCATTCCTCGAATCCTGGGGGCTCATGAACGCTGAGGCCACGAGAATCACCTGTAGTAAATCAATCAATATATCAGTAAGTCAATCAATCAATCAACCAATTTATACATAAATCAACCAATCAGTCATTCATTATATTCAAGCAATTCAACAGAATAGTTCGAATTTAAAAATTAAAATCAATCTAAAACTTAATATTTTATAACTCTATGTATGCTACTTACAAAAATTTTAATAAATATAGAATTAGCAATGAAATGAAGATCAGACATGTATGTGATTAGAGTTGTCTAAATGACAAAGCTTTACCAGTCATCACTCTCGTTCAACACCAGCCACTAGACTAGCCACAGTCGGTCTTATACCAGTATTTATAGAGCTAGACTAATCAGCAGTTCAGACAATGGCTGATTTGTAATCCATGGATTAAACCTCTACATAAATACAGCATTGAAGAATATTAATATCTATAATCAGCATGATTGGCTTTTAAAATGCAGGAGACAGAAAGTTTTGATAGCACACCTGATATTCATCATCCTTGCAGGAAGCCTTGCCTACCAGTACTTCAACAAAAGCTGAGCCTTCATTACCAATATCAATCTGAGCGATGTCACAGTCCTTATCAAACTACCAATCAATAAATCAATCACTTAATCAATCAATAAATTAATCCATCAATATCAAATAATTAATCAATAATTCAACCATTTAATCAAACAATCCATCAGTGCATCAATATCAAATTGAGTATCTCACTGTCTTTATCAAATGATATGTAAATCAATTCATTAATGTCTATCAAATCAATCATATAATCATTTGATCATTGAATCATTCAATCAATTAATCATTCAGTCAATTAATCATTCAATCAATGACTCATTCAATCAATTAATCATTCAGTCAATGAATCATTCACTCAATGAATCATTCAATCAATTAATCATTCAATCAATGAATCATTCAATTAATGAATCGTTCATCTATGACTCATTCAATCAATGAATAGTTCAAATAATGAATCATTAAATCAAGGAGTCTTTCAATCAACGATTCAATCAGTCAATGAATCATTAGATAAAATCTCTATCTAGAAGTCAATAGCCTATGTCTAGTTGAGAACATTAAATTAACATTTTGTTGAAATCATCAAAGATCTTAATTTGTACACATTAACAATGATTTCATACACTGCAGACAACAGATGCATAAATATAAGTAAGATCTCATACTATCTAACATTCATAGTTAATTCTAGGCTTTGCAACACTTTAATAGAATCCAGAGAGCTACAGAAATTTCATAAAAACAATGTGTACATTAAAGGACTTTATATTGACAAGTTTTAAACTCTTCTAGCCTAAAGTTTTATTAAATCCAGAAAACTTAACCTCTAAGACTCAAAAAATATAATTAATTTTAAGCAAGTTGCACTGTCATAACAATCAGTCAATAGAGCACAAAGATGCTTTCAGTTAATTTCAATACAACAGCAGATCAGCATTAGTCACCTCTCAGTATCACCTACAGCTATTCAACATTCAAACACTCACCTGCAGCACTACAACTCCACTCTTCTCACCAGGCAGACACTTCCACTTCTTGAATCCATTTCCCTTCACAAGATTCTCCGCAGGGTATTGCTGCGTACACATCAAATGATCTCATATGTTTAGTGCCGTTGCTGGTATCATTTTCAGGAACTGAAAGTCCTCATTTAGAGATTAAGTACAGGTACATTTGATAACAGATAGTAACAAATTTTAATGTGTAAATTACACAAAGCATGAATTGTTTTAAAGTTTATTTTAAATGTCGACAACATATCCGATAGTTTATAAAAAAATAGCTACAAAATAAATAATATACATTTATAATACTAAATAGTTCGAAGTTCCTACCAAAAATTTAAACAAAATTAGTGAAATTAATTGATCTTATCACAGATAGATAAAATTCATACATTTCTAAACTGACAAATTATATGACAAATTTACACTATGTCATTTTAAAAATGTATGGAAAATTTATAACAAAGTAGCTCATATAATATGAGCTACCTTGTTTTAATATAAAAATTAAGTAGATCTGGTAACACTAATGTAGTTGACAGTTACCTTATCTTCACTTGACACAGAAACCACATGTTCAATTTTGATCTCAGGCATTTCTCTTTCTGTCTTTTCTCTCTTAACCTTTCAGTATTTTGTCTGAAACATCAATCACTAGTTTTATTTAATCATATCATTCGTATGCAAGAGAAACATAGGCTTGCATTTAAATGCAACGCCATGAGGTCTCAAATATTCACAATTATAAAACCACTCAGGACTGCTATTCAAACTGCTACTTTAGCAAAATGGAAATCACGTATGACCGTAGTTACTAGTGAGATATTCGCAGTTTAAACCTCAACTGAGGAGTAAACTACGAATTAGTCACAATTTGGTTTTCTATAAGCTTTAAATCGTGGTTTAAAGTACGGCATAGCAACGCCTCAGTTTTTTAGGCTTATGCCTCAGTTAACTTTATCCATAGATTATGGCGTTTTATTTACAAAATAAGCAGATTGGTTGATCAGCCTGAAGGACAGCGCTATCATTGGCTGAGCGCTAGAATTTTTGGCAGGTGACCTTGAAGTTAATAACCACTCAAAACTTACTAGTGAATACCCTATTTTCTGATTCATAGTTTATGCTGCATTAGAAGTGTAACTGATTCGCGGATCAAGGAGAGTTTAGTAAATGCTAGCATAAATATTCTTATATATATATATATATATATATATATATATATATATATATAAATTTAATTAATACAGTTAATACTTAATATTAACAGTAGTCATATTCTATTAAAAGGAGTTTCGTCAGCAAAAATTTTTAAAACATTTCATGTCAGCATTTTTACTATGATTCACAGGCAATATCAAATCAATCAAACATAAACTCATGAACAGTTAATTCAGTGACCAATTCCCATCGTCGTTGAAATAGTGAACCCACTACCCAGGAGTAAGTAGTAGTCATCTGAATCACCTAACCCGGGAATAAGTGGATCCTCTCCATATAACATGAAATTAATATTTTACACATATTATTAATCATAAGAATTTAAACAAGAATACCTTATAAGTATCTGGTTGATCCTTTCTTTTTCAAGTAAGGCAGTGGATGATGAAGAAATGCAGATGAAGAAATTACAGTCTCAATTTTCATGCTTAAGCTTGTTTATTTGTATTTGTTTACCTTTCAAAAAAATCTAGGTCAAGTAAGTGCCATAGAGAAATAAAGAGCGACAATTGCCGACAAAGTTTCTTCTTTATCTAAATAACAATTAACCATCATCCATGGCAACATTGAGCAATATTGAGATAAATCCGAGCCGATGTGATTGAGATAAATCCAAGCCGATGAGAAAAATAAAGGTCCAAAAAGGTGCAAATTACAAAATCCAGTAAAGTAGTCCAAACATGAGACAATATAATTTTTCTAAATTTTGCTTTTACTAAGTCACAGAAGCTACAATGCTTTAATATTAATCTGTAAAGTTCATAGTATATGTATTTAGGGTCTTCTGACACTGCAAAACTACAAAATATAGCGCTACAAGTCTCTCAACTAACAGTTTCACGAATTCATTAACTCGTTAAAATTGTATTGTTCTTTAAAGAGAACCTCCGCAATCTTTAATAGATTCTATTTTGTTAATAAAACATTAGTCAGCAACTTCCTGAACCTGTAAAATTAAGTTAAGGAAGTTATAATTAGTAAATTAAGTTAATTCTCTTTATCTTTGGACTGATTTTCTGTATCTTGAAATTTGTGTTGTTTCTGGACTTTCTTTTCACACGCTAAAAGAGGTCGTAGAGGGTAGAATAGAAGTAAATAGAGCAGAGGCAGATCGAGATTGGGTATGTTAAATGATTTAAAAATCCACTCATACGTGGACATGAAGAGGTAAATGGAAGAAAGAGAAGAGTAGATGTGCTATATAACACATCATGAACCTGCCAGTAGGCAATAGACTAAGAGATATATAAACCATTAGTCAGCTTAATCAATCATTATCCAAGTTACCAGTCCTGTGAAAATCAAAGTCTTCATGTTAGTCCATACTATCTGATCAGCTCTACCAGGAATTGATCTCAGGACTTCAGAAACAGCCGTTAAATATTTCACGACGTTACCTGATGCAATTATACCCACTGATCTATTTAGATATTCTAAATAGCTCAGAATAATAGCTGAATAGCTTACAATACGCTTTTCATACCTTAGACATGCGATCATGACATTTCAGTATTCTAGAACTTTGAAATATTAATTTGACAGAGCTTTGTACAACTACGCAGATGATTATTTTGAATCACTTATTAGAAATACAGAAGAATATTCTAGAGAAAAGTAAGATTTGGTTCTTTTGTAAATGCTTCGTTTTAACTACGTTTAAAGTAAGATTCAGTAAGGCCCTGTCTTAAGCTGCTACACAAACGTTGACAGCTTCTGGAATATCTAGAAACAGGATCAATTGGTAGGCTTAAATAAATAAAACTCAACAGATATTATAAATTTCATGGATGATCGCTATAAGTTATAACTAAAAACAATAAATATAACACCATTTAGTTTTAAATTGTTCATTTTCACACAACACAAGAAATATTCGTAACTTCGCAATTGCTGACAGTGCAGTACTTGGTGCTGGGAACGTTCTGTCACAACAGATCACACCAACGACATGCATCACACAAGCTTAGAGGTCAGATAAGTATTAATTACGCTACCCCAGGCTGTCACAGGCTGGTGCTCCATGTACTTGGCAGAAGCTTCTGAGCTTATCGTAAGACATCTCGCATCTCTCTGAGTCATGTCACTGAGTGTAATGCTGCTAGATAATGTCTTCCCATTATCATCAAAGGCACGGCTTATATATATATATATCTGTTGGTGTGCGGATATAAATGCGCATGTTGGGACATAGGTGAAGATATGACGTGTGTATGCGTTAGCACATGTGTTAACAAACAACATAGGTGTATTTGCTACGACATGCTTAAAGATATAACACATATATGCGTGTTAGCACATGTGCTAGGATATAACATAATATGTACGTGTTAACACACGTACATATTATGTTATTATGTACATATTAGCGCACGTGTTAGGATATAACACAGGTGGATGTGAGCAGCTTGCTATCGTCTATGCGGGGTAATCTCCTATGATTGATGTTGTCTGGGAGGGGTTTGTTCCAGTCAGGGGGTGGGGCTGTTCTGTACTCCCACACATCGTTGTGCTTAGCTGCTGCTATCCTCACTTCTCGTCTTCTTCTTTCATCTCTCAACACCTTCTCCTGCAGGATGACAACAACATATGCCTGTGTTTAACTAAAGGTTAAAAGATGGCAGTAGTTCCTCGTGTAGAATGCACATCAGTGATGGGCTAGCACTAGATTTGAAGCCAGCACCTACTTCTTCACAGCAGGAAAGTAATAATAACATATTATAGGCTTTGCTGTGGTTCTCCATAGACATACAGAGAACATACTTAGAAAAATCAAAAATAACACAAACAAGATTTCAATGAGTAACTATATTTTACCACATGCACATGTATGTCAGATAATTTCTTTGATTATATGATCATTCTCCATCTCTCTTAGTGTAATGCCTACAGGCAGGTCCTTGGTATGATCACACAACCAATTAGAACCTCTATCAAACAGGGAAACATAAAATGAGGGAAGGGAGAGGTTAACAATTGACTTAGTCTATGGGTCATAAATGAAGTTCTAAAACGTTGGGCTCAGTTACTACATGGATTGGAGACCACTTTGTCATGACGAAAGCTGACAGATAAAAAACTCTTGAGTGTTGAAAGATTAGTCTCAAATACACGCTATGTGTATTTTGCTCAAATACACGCTATGTGTACTTTGCTCAAATACACGCTATGTGTACTTTGCTCAAATACACGCTATGTGTACTTTGCTCAAATACACGCTATGTGTACTTTGCTCAAATACACGCTATGTGTATTTTCAAATACACGCTCAAATACACGCTATGTGTACTTTGCTCAAATACACGCTATGTGTACTTGGCTATGTGTACTTTGCTCAAATACACGCTATGTGTACTTTGCTCAAATACACGCTATGTGTACTTTGCTCAAATACACGCTATGTGTACTTTGCTCAAATACACGCTATGTGTACTTTGCTCAAATACACGCTATGTGTACTTTGCTCAAATACACGCTATGTGTACTTTGCTCAAATACACGCTATGTGAATTTTGCATTAGCACGAGGCAAAGCTTACTGATATTCATGAAAAGATGAGAAAAGAGTGAAAACTATGTGAATAAGAGGTTAAAAAGAGCAATTGAGCAAAGAGCAGGTGTTGTTGTTGTATGTCCTGTGCTAAATTAAAGAAAAATGCTAACAAAACATAAAAATAGCAGAACTCTTAGAATATTTACATTATGCTTTAACTAATACATAACATGAGTACTAAAAGGTAGTTAGGTATACCCTTACTGGGATACTTTTACACTACAAGTACGCTAATAAGTACTCACAGTGTATTCAGATAAGCCCTTGCTGTGGTACTTTACACTACTAGTACTCTTGTAAGTACTCTAATAAGTACTCACAGCGTATTCAGATAAGCCCTTGCTGTGGTACTTTACACTACTAGTACTCTTGTAAGTACTCTAATAAGTACTTACAGCATATTCAGGTAAGCCCTTGCTGTGGTACTTTACACTACTAGTACTCTAATATGTACTCACAGCGTATTCAGGTAAGCCCTTGCTGTGGTACTTTACACTACTGGTACTCTAATATGTACTCACAGCATATTCAGGTAAGCCCTTGCTGTGGTACTTGATGCAGTTCTCATAATTATCTCTCCACTGTTCACAGTCTAACATCTCCCCATCTGTGTACTTCTGATGAAACCTTCCCCGTCTGCCTGCATCAATCAATCAATCAGTAAATCAATCAATCAGTAAATCAATCAATCAATCCACCAATCAATCAACTCGTAAAACAGTGGTTAACGACAACAGTTTCTATGCAGATATTATCTTGCCAACATCGAGCACTATGAAATTACTGCAATCCAAATTGATGAAATAAATCAAAGATTGGAAGGTAAATTAATCCTCAAGTAATCACACACTCACTGCAGGGCAGCCAAGGCACAAGCTTCAACTGTTTCAATATAATATAATAATCCTGGCCTCGCCCGTCAATGACATCGCTTTCGAGTGAGGAAACTGACGTTAACCTTAGCTTTATAAGCTTTTATAACCACTCGCGTTTTAGCAACATAGGCAAAGCTAACAGTAACTTTGCACAGCAAACTTTTGAAGTATATGACCAATAATTAAACAACCTAGAATACAAACAACCTAGAATACAATCAACCTAGAATATAAACAACCTAGAATACAATTAACCTAGAATACAATCAACCTAGAATATAAACAACCTAGAATACAAACAACCTAGAATATAAACAACCTAGAATACAATCAACCTAGAATACAATCAACCTAGAATACAATCAACCTAGAATACAATCAGCCTAGAATACAAACAACCTAGAATACAATCAACCTAGAATATAATCAACCTAGAATACAATCAACCTAGACTACAATCATCAACCTACAATACAAACAGAGTAGACAATACTTGTACACTCTATGCATTCACTGTTGTATGTGTATTTCACTTACTTGTACACTCTATGTATTCACTGTTGTATGTGTATTTCACTTACTTGTACATTCTGTGTATTCACTGTTGTAGGTTTCACATGGTCTCATCTAAAAATAACGATACATAAACTACAAATTAAATATAAAAATGCTAGGCATGATAACATTGAGCGATAAATGATGAATTCAACAACACTCACACGATGAGATTTAGTTAAGTGTGCAACAGTTGATCAATTAGGATTTAGTTAAGAGTGCAACAATTTATCTGATGAGATTTTGTTTAGAGTGCAACAGTTGATCTGATGAGATTTTGTTTAGAGTGTAACAGTTGATCTGATGAGATTTTGTTTAGAGTGTAACAGTTGATCTGATGAGATTTTGTTTAGAGTGTAACAGTTGATCTGATGAGATTTTGTTTAGAGTGTAACAGTTGATCTGATGAGATTTTGTTTAGAGTGTAACAGTTGATCTGATGAGATTTTGTTTAGAGTGTAACAGTTGATCTGATGAGATTTTGTTTAGAGTGTAACAGTTGATCTGATGAGATTTTGTTTAGAGTGTAACAGTTGATCTGATGAGATTTTGTTTAGAGTGTAACAGTTGATCTGATGAGATTTTGTTTAGAGTGTAACAGTTGATCTGATGAGATTTTGTTTAGAGTGTAACAGTTGATCTGATGAGATTTTGTTTAGAGTGTAACAGTTGATCTGATGAGATTTTGTTTAGAGTGTAACAGTTGATCTGATGAGATTTTGTTTAGAGTGTAACAGTTGATCTGATGAGATTTTGTTTAGAGTGTAACAGTTGATCTGATGAGATTTTGTTTAGAGTGTAACAGTTGATCTGATGAGATTTTGTTTAGAGTGTAACAGTTGATCTGATGAGATTTTGTTTAGAGTGTAACAGTTGATCTGATGAGATTTTGTTTAGAGTGTAACAGTTGATCTGATGAGATTTTGTTTAGAGTGTAACAGTTGATCTGATGAGATTTTGTTTAGAGTGTAACAGTTGATCTGATGAGATTTAGTTAAGAATGCAATAGTTGATATGATGATGATTGAGTGCAGCAATATATACTGAGTGCAAGAGTGTAACTATGTATATTACTAAGTAATACGGTCAAAATCTACAAATATTCTTAGTAAACTGACATGAACAGGATTTGATACCTCCGAACTTGATAACTCAGAGATTTAAAACTAAAGACAAATAACAACTAATTAAATAGAAAAAAGTCAACACAACAAATACAGACTGACTGTATCTTATTTATGTACTAACATGATGATGACAAGACAACCCTATTGAAAGGTATCAGAGAAAATAACAGTAGTGTAAACATCTAGATATCACCCACTGCCTATCACGAGCTCAAATGTCAGACATGAAATAATATCCAAGTGGAAATCTGATCCTAACCATCCATATATCTGCCGGTGTCTGATCTAGCTCACCACTCTTAGAGTCTTTATCTTCAGGCATTTCTTTTACAAGTCCCATTCTTAAAGTCCTGTTTGGTAGTTTAAAAATTAACTTTACAGTGAAATCCAATTTTCTAGAAAGAAGTACCAAACTAGGTCCCAGCCTAAAAATATCATAATAACGAAACGTTCCAATAAATCACAGAAAAGATCATTTATAGGCTGCAACAGGTTTTCGTGATTATAGTAACTTCCAGGACATAGACCCACTAAGGATCCCGCTAAATAGGCACTCCAGTGAAATGATCATCCCTAATTACATCCATTCTTTTCATACCTAATTTAACCTGACCTTGAACCGGTTTAATTAAGTTAATGTGACCTAGCTGGGTTATGCTGACCCAGCTAGGTCACATTCATGCTGGGTAATACATCTCAAAATTAAGCAAATCGAGTCTAGTGTGCTCGACCTCATCTATGTATTTTTGATTTCTATATTTAGGCCTATATTTTTGAATAGGGCTAAGGTTACAATAAGAGTCACGATTATTAATGACTACAATGTCTCAATAGCGCAGTGGCTAGAGGAGTCAGTGAACGTCATGACGTTTTAAGTGACAGATGATGAGGTAAGTTGAACTCTCGTGGATACGATTCTCGGTCGCCTGGTTTGAGTGTCAAATCTTGGACATTTATAGGACTTGTTACACTGAAAATGGACTAAATTGTGTAACGATTTAAACATCAGATATTAAAAGTAGTACGTATCAACACGGTTGATCATTTCATTATAATGCATGTTATTATCATTTTTAATCCAAGCGTTATACACACACTTTTTGAATTTGAATGTCTTAATAGCGTAGGGGTAACTTCATGAAATTTTAAATGACAGATCCTGAGGTGAATTGAACGCTCGTGGGTTCGAATCCCGGCCGCGCTGATCTGAGAGTAAAATCTCGGACATTCACTAGACTGGCTATTAGGAAAATGGACTAATTTGCCTAACGGTTTAAACATGTGGTGTTAAAAAGTGATAGATATCAACATAGTTGATCATTTCACTATAATGCGTGTTTACTTTACACACATTACAGATACACACAATACAACTTAATATCGCTCAAGGTTAAACTGTGTTTACAACACTTTGTTTACATGGACATGCACAAATCGAACCAAGATTCAAAATCAAGAAACTTAAACACGCACTAATGAATTAATCAACTATGTTGATATCTACCACTTTTTAACACCATATTTTTAAACCGCTAGGCAATATATTCTGTTTTCCGTAAAACTATTCCAGTGAATATCTGAGATTTTGATCTCAGACCAGCGGGGCCAGGAATCGAACCCACGATAATTCAATTCGCTTCAGAGTCTGTCATTCAAAAGTTCATGATGCTTACCACTGCGCTATAGAGACATTCCAAGGTTGGAAAAACCTACAGTGTACTTTTTCGCAAAAAAATTCCGTGTTTAAGCACTTTAAGTTTTTCCAAAAGCTACTCTGCAAGCTAGAAATATCTCCAAATTATTGCCAAAAATTGTATAACGATATCTTTGATAGTTGTTGTGAAATTGTGTCCTTAAGTTGTGAGAGAATCTAATAGAAGTTGTAGGAGACTTAACGAATAATTAGATATAATTAATTAGTAAAGATTGGTAACTGGTTGCAGGACCAAACATGTTTATTGCATGTCTCAATAGCGTAATGGTTAGAGGTGTAGATAGCGTCATAAAGAATTAAATGACTGACCCTGAGGTGAATTGAACCCTCGTGGGTTCGAATCCCAGCCGCGCTGATCTGAGAGTAAAATCTCGGACATTCACTGGACTGGTTACACGTAAAAAGGAACAAAATTGCCAAGCGTATTTAACATGTGATATTAAAAGTGATAGATATAAAAGTAGTTGATCATTTCACTGTAGTGGGTGTTATTTAATTAATCAACTCATTTTTTATTACAAAGAAAATTCAGAAGTGACAAGTCCATTTGGTTTGTTTACTTTTTGCCAACGTTGTACTTGTTATTAGGCAACTAATTGATATTATTATTATATGACAAATTATTAATTAACGAAATATATGCACTTGTATGTGTTCTAACTCAATTTAAATAATTATTTTCAGAATAATCTACGGATAAGCATAAAGTTTAAGTTGATTTAATCTTCTCTCTCTCTCTCTCTCTTAGTGCACTGCCGGCTGGCAGGTCCATGGTATATAACGTCTCCACTCTTCTCTATTTTCCATTCTCCTCTTCATCTTTTAATCGTATATTTCTAGTTAAATCCTACCCTATCGTAACCTGGTAACCACACTATAAACTAATAGACAACGAATTTATTTATATCTCTTTTCCTGGCGGCACTTTAGGTGTAACCATGAACTTTAATCCTAACAACAATTTTTAAAATCTAAAAAAACACAGAATATTAACGTGATATAAATCTGCTAAGTAGAGATTTGCACATCGGTTACTGATTAACTAACATAATTCTCACTGACTGATATCAAATTACTATAAGGTTTTATCAGCAGATTGCCTTTGGTCAAGCTATTGCTGTTCAAGCATTGACGACTCTGCAAGTGACTTGTTGACAGCAATGAGGCCTACTGATATTATAGTTTAACCTACATTTGGTAAAATATGTGAAATTATCAAGTGTATTTTATTATATTTTGTAACCCAATTTTTATACAGTAATGGCATTACCATGACTTCAAAGATTTAGAAACCTGCTTTGAACAGGGCACGTCAAGCACATGCCGTTCATATTCTCTTCTGTAGCTATTGACTATTACAACATTTACTGCCTCTACATGATAGAGGCAGTTATATAGGTTTGAATTTGCAGATTGTGCTATAGGCCACCTTACGCTTACTTGTGCTTTGGTGCAGTATGCGTAATTCTTATCTGTGCTGAATATCATGATTTGTACTTTGATTGATTGTTAGATCTGCTGATGCTTTGTTATAGATTTTAGTGTGTACTAT
The DNA here is from genome assembly GCA_905160935.1 of Enchytraeus crypticus. NCBI lineage: Eukaryota > Metazoa > Annelida > Clitellata > Enchytraeida > Enchytraeidae > Enchytraeus > Enchytraeus crypticus. The sequence goes on from CAJHZI010000402.1 coordinate 156,523, forward strand.
TTTATTCTACGTTACATAAGGACTTGAGTATAAAGAGATGGCAGAGTTGGTAAAGCACATGGGTGGTTGTCACTGTGGAGCTGTTAAATATGAAGTCTGGGCACCAGCTGAGCTAGTCTGCTATGACTGCAAGTAATTATTATGTTATTTAACTGTGCTTGATGCTGTCATAAAATGCAATTTACTTATAATGAAAGAGGTGTAATAATTGTTGTCGTAAATTCATAATTCACAGATATTCCTGTGCTTTCATGCTCATCATAGACAATTGAGAAGACATTTGCCATTGCATTGTGTTTATCATTGTTAATTGAGATAACAGTTATCATTGCTTTATGTTTAATCTTGCTAACTGAGATGACATTTATCATTGCTTTATGTTTCTCATTACTGAGATGACATTTATAATAGCATTATGTTAAATCTTGCTTACAATAGCGTTATGTTATGAGACGACATTTAATATTACATTGTGTTTATCCATGGTTAATAGAAATGACATAATATACATTACATTTATCATTGGTAAATGAGATGACATTTATCATTGCATTATGTTCACAGCTGCAGTATCTGCAGAAAGAAGCAGAATCGACACTTTATCGTTCCTAAGAGCAAGTTCACTTTACTTCAGGTTAGAAATCACATACTGTGCTGTCATGGATCTAATTGCCTCTTACAACTGATTGATTGCCTAAGATATATGCTGGGTCCAGGAACATATTTAAGATTTTTCATTAAGTATTAGTTCAGCGAGTGTCAGAGGTTCTAAACCCAAGTCTATATTGAGATATAAATTTCTGAAGCACCGATGAACTAAAGCTGTGAAATGTATCTAACCAACTCTAGGCGCTATGAATGTCTAATTTGATAAGAGATCAATTATAAAAATGTACTATTAGAATTCTTCCAATTAGTGCTCGATGTTGTAATTGATGACTGTAGCACTCTAATTGTTGTTGTTGTTGTTCTTAGTTATTTGATCTTTGCAAATGAGCAACTAATTAAATTAAAATTAATTTCAATTATATTTTTCATACCAAGCCTGTGCCAATCATTTGTATACTCTATATACACTTTTCTATCAATCTACCTTTTACAATCTACATTTTTCACATAAGTAATGCTTGTGTCCATCAATTGTATGTTTTGCCTAACACACTGATTATAATAATGTTTTATTGCTAGCGAGAAATTAAACCAATGATAGGCTTGTTCAATAGGGCTGGCATTTATTGTACGTGGACTGAACCTGTTGCATGTCGGTAAGGCGTCTGACTGTGAATAATTAAGTAGATGTAAATTCAATCTAGTGCTAACTGACGTCCTCTTAAGACAAAAACTGACTTTAAACCAGGCTCTGTCATTAGTCTTTATTTTGGTGTTTGATTTAGGGAGAAGATAAGTTGACAACGTATACATTCAACACCAATCAAGCGCAGCACATGTTCTGTTCTGTGTGTGGAGTGCAGAGCTTCTATCAACCTCGCTCTAATCCTGATGGATATGGTAAGACTCTCCTCATGTTGTAGAGCTTCTATCAATCTTAGTTTTATGACTTTCATTATTTCTATTATAAGCTAATTATTTTTATTATTGGATTTATTTGTTTATGTTGCCATTGGGTGGATTATTTGTGGTCTCTTGCAGTCTTTGTATGCTCAGTCATCATGATGTGGTGCTTTGGCATCTGTTGATGCAGAATCTGCTTGAGACGTCCCTGACATTGCCGTATGGCGAGGAACTGAACGCTAAATTCTTATTGATTGATTGATTGATTATGAAGGTGTTAACTGATTGATTCAGGAGTGATGCCGCACTGTTTGGATGAGGGGACGGTTGTGAGTGTAACAGTCTCTTCCTTTGATGGGCAGAACTGGGAGCAGAGCATGCAACAAGAATCAACCAAAGATAACTCGATACTTAACTGGTCTAAAGAATAATAAACAATAGACTAGCAAATAACTTCATGCTTATCCTAGTAATATATATCCACTGTAATGAAAGTTTATTAATACAGAGAGGATGTATGAATGCATTACGTGGTTAACAAACACAGTTTTATGCTTAACGAGTGTGGTTAACATTAAATAGGCCTATGATGAGAAAACATAAACTGATCATATATTTACGTCTACGTACTAATCAGTATTTTGTTGTTACTAATGTCTGTGATGCTATCATGTGATTCACTTTGTAGATCGGCGGAGTTATGATACAATTCTAATAAATGATTTTAAATATTATGATTTGCATAACATAGGGTGCTAGATTGTGTATATCAAGTTATAAATGTATATTGATTTGTGAATTCGTCGGCATTATTTATAATTTACAACTTAATTTGCTACCTATATATCTGCTGCTTGCTATTAGAAATAATGTAGACTGTCTAAGGTGTATAAATATTTATTCCAATGCCGTCATGATCTAGAAAGAGCTCAGATGATTTAGTCAGCATGTTGAGTCCCTCGCAAGCTATAACTGTCATTAGTAGACTTCTGTAATAGTTTTAGCTATAGTTATATAATTTATAAGCTATTCTGAGTAAAGCTGAGGGAAATACGTATACCACAGAAGCCATGCAGTTCCTAACCTCTGGACCATATTAGAATGTAGATAACTCAAAGCCTTTGTGTGAGGGATTAACTTTTTGATAGAAGAAGTGTTCTTTATGAATTTAACGTCAGTTTCATTCCTCGACACCCTGTCGATGACAGTTGAACGAGTCACATGACCCCACACATTTTTATCATAACAATTATAATTCTGCTGTCGTCCACGACAACATCGACCACTGTTGAGGCAATTCAAGCCACTGTGCACAAATTACAGAGCCTTCTATCGATAATTTTACAAGTAAGCTCGCCTAACGCATGCTGATATATAATCAGTTTAAGTCGTTGCGGACACAGGGGGGCCATGCGCCATGCCCCCCCCCCCCCCAGAGAATGAGATGCAAATTTATAAAATTCGTTAATTAGAATTCAGCATTCAGTTAATCAGTGGCCTGAAGGCCCGTTGCTCAATCATATATATATATATATATATATATATATATACACATGTATATATATTTTCTAAATATATATATATATATATACGTATATATATATATATATATATATATATATATATATGAAAGGGCAGGCTCCACTTACCAAAATGGTTCTCCGCCAAGAAGGGTCCAAATACCCCCCCCCCCCCGCCCGGTAAAATTCGTGGATCCGCTCCTAATTTAATTGTAAACCTCTATACAAATTAATATTCTCATGTTTTGGAAGTGTAAATTGTCTGAACAAAGAATGATTGAACGACGATAGAGCTGTTCCCGAGGATTTGATAAGGAATGCGTTGTCTGGAAATGGGCAGCTTACCGAAGAGTTTCTAGTCTTGAGAAACCATCAGCTCGAAATCAAATTAAACAAATTAAATTGTCATTGATTCAACTACTTTCAGTATCTGAAAGTATACTTATTCGTTATTTAAAGTCATACTTCATATTAATGCAAGCATAAATTGAACAATATTATCAATTAAAGTTATTTTTCTTGCCTTTATATTTCATTTCGTTTCACTTATTTTAAAATATTAAGTCCTGGAAATAAGAAACTAAAACAGCAACTTTATAGGTCAAGTTCGCTGAGTTACCCGATGGAAGTTTTTAAACTCTACCTAGTGGCATGACATACCAACTACAGTGTTAATATTGTCTTCATTGACAACATCAACTAGCGAATTAAATGTATATTTCAGTGATATGCTTCATTAAAGTCATCAATGCCATATAATTCAAGACATCAGCACTCTTTCCCAAATGTGTATTTAACTAAGAGCTGATGTATATATTGTCAGATGTCGGTAAATGTTCAAACACTGTATATATTTAAAGCAGTAAATCACAATGTTCACTATAAGAAATAATGGAACTTATATCAAGAGCCTTTTGAGATTTTAATCAGAATTAATTTTTTTAGTTTATTTGAAAAACGAAACACTGGCTGTAAAGATGCATTATTTGCTAAACCCTATAGTAGAATGAATGCATTACGCTTCTAAAATATATATTGAGTAAAAATGATTTCATAAATAGTCAATTACTTTATTGTATAAAATTTTATTCAACTATTACATCAGCTTTGCCAAGGATCGCACGAAGGTTAATGCGCAGATTGTTTCGAGCACTTTCCTCGTGCATGGTAACGCGGTGTTTATGAGGTCAAGTTTTGATGTACTAATCAATTTCTCGCCTAATATCTTCTCTAACGTTCGCCTAATTCTTCCAGTCATTCGACCAATCACAGCTCACTGTCTCACATCATCATCATCGCCTATCGTGCCTGATGATCGACAGTAGAAAGAGAGATGAGATTTATAGTAGTATGATTTTAATACCGGCGTCCTTACAAGCACGTGCATTCCGTGTCATTGTGTAAATAGTAAATACAATTCCTTAATAACTCTGCTTAGTGCTAAGTTGTTTTAAATTTATTTAACGTGTATTAATTTTCATAACTAGATAAACAATCGCTAAATTATTCCATTGAGCCTCACTAATTCTAGGCTTATCTATCTCTAATTTAGGAATATTTGGAAATTTGTTGTGGTTTTATAAATCATATCATTGCAGAGATCTTAAAGATATATTTTTTAACACTAGGAAAGCCCATACCAGGACCTTACGGACCCTAAGTGTATATTTAATAATATTAAAATATTGGGCACACTGGTACAGGACGTTCGTTAGGTCTACTTCAAATTTGCTAATTAGTATGATTGCGTATCAGACTGTGTCAGGCTGTTAGGACAAATCCCTGACACAAATCATCAGATCTGTACTTAATGCTTAACTATTCTGTATACAAAATTTGTCTACTCCTACTGTTTTTAAATCTCCGCAATTTTCATTTCTGCTCTATTTTACCACTGATGCAATTTGCGTCATTGTTAAAATTGTGTTGGCACCCCTTTGCGGTGTGATTATCTTTCAACTTTGAGGAAATTAAATGTAATTGCAACCTATCATTGCATTAGTTTAATTGTTGTGTAATGATTCAGCATGCAGGCAAACAAAGGATCAGCTCTTTTTATTCTCTTGCTCAGTGTTGATATGGAAATGTAGTAGTGTAGCATTTGCACATTTTATCTTTATTATTTGCTTGTTTAGAGTGGATTAAAGACATTGATTTTGTAAAAAATTAGTTTAATCACTGATAGCAAGTGAGGGGTCAAGAGTTATTTTGGAGTTGTTCTGTTGCTTGCCGTGGTAACAAATTCATCGAGAACCCGAGGCATTCAGTCTAAGTATTCTTTGCCTCTACTATTCGTCAAGTCTAGGCGATGACGAGGGATTTATGAATTAGAATATAATCAAGTAAAATTGAAATCTGGGTCATTTTCTAGACTATTTTTAAGGAGAATGATTCGTTGTTGATCCGTGCCTTTTCTGCACTGAACTATGTCTCTTGACAGGACAGTAGGTGATGAAACAAAGATGAGAATAGTTGTTAGAAAATGTCGACCTTTCTGTCTTAAATCAGCTGCAGAGATACCAAGTCCTCTAATAAATTGTTCCTTGAATCCTGCTGGTGTAGCTATGCCGCATGTATCAACGGCTGCTGGCTTAGCTGTGCCGCATGTATCAATGGCTGCTGGCTTAGCTAAGCCGCAAGTATCAACAGCTAATGGCTTAGCTATACCGCATGTATCAACGGCTGGGCTCACACTACAGAACAGCTTGCAGCAGTGGGGAGTGGATGACTTGACAGATTTTAATGAGAGCTTAGACTCTGACGACTCATTGGTCAGCTACTGTGATGATATATCTAGAGTGGCTGATGGGTCGTCACTGCTGAAGACTAGAGACAGCTTTGTTGAGCAGATTGACTGTGTGAGGAGAGATCTGCCGTTAGAAGACTCAAGAGCTGCTCAACTCTACAGAGCTGAGGTGCTATTTGATATCTATGTTGTGCTCATTTGATTCAAAGTAACTGAAAATTCTTTTAATAATGTTACGTGCTCATTCTAACTCTTAATGTGCTGCTCTGAATGAATTTCATACAAGTCAAAGTTAAACTTATAATTTAGGAAATTTATTAATTATTAGTGGAATGTGATTTTAGTTAATAAAAATGTGTAACAAATTTTGCAGGCAGGTAGCAGACTAACTAGATATCTGGAGTCTTCTCATAGTAACTTTAACTGCACATGCTATCTGCTCTCAATCATATTATAATAAAGTAATGAAGGATTGGAGGCAGGGGTGGATCCAGGAATTTTTTAAGGGGGGCCCGAAATTTTTTTTGAGTATGTTCACATTTTTTGCTTATGTGCCGCCTCTTGGGGACATGTGACACAATCAGAAAAAATGCTGTGGGGGGGGGGCTCAAAATGTTTCAACTACTGAGCTCGGTTAGTTGAATGAGTGTATCTTACCCCCACCCCCCACACTCATGCCTGTACTAAAGTGAGAGGAAAACCTAAGATGTCTAAAATCCTACATTTGTTTTGGAAAAAAGTAGGTTAATTTTTGAACCTCTGAAGAAACTCAGCGGATCTGGACGAATTGCAAAAGTACCCTAATTTTGGCGGTAGGAGAGGGAGCTTAAGCCCTCTCAGTCAAGGCTGCTTGTACCGCTGCTGCGGGACAGAGTTCAAAGTTTTTACTAGCACCCTTTTTTCCTCTTATACAATGGTTAAAGCGAAAATTGAGAGCTAGTGAAACGGTCAGCATTTTTTGGGGCTCCCTTCCATTTACAGGGCTCCTAGTATACAAAGTATGGGCCCCTAGTCCCATATTTAAAAAAATTGATCTAGTGGAACTGAGTTCCCTCTCGTAACCCCCCCCCCCATAATAACCACTACCCTTACAAACATACTAACACATAGAAATTGCCATAGAAGCAATTAAAATATATTTTAAATTTTTTTATCGTCGGGCCTAAAGGGGGGGCCCGGAGCCCCTGGCCCCCCCTCTGGATCCGCCAGTGATTGGAGGACCATTTCCATTGGTACTTGTAATAGAATTACTCTTAATTGTGTAATAAAATGTGACAATGGATTAGATATTTGGAGCTGGTTTATGTAGCTATGAGATGTGTTGATTGTTAATAGGATACTCAGGAGAGCTTTACACCTCTACCAGACCAACCAAGCTCTAGTTGCCATAGAGATCATCATCTCTATGGCAACTGTTCTTCTGCCAACAGTTGTTGCCACAACAGCGGATCATATGATTACAGTGGTTTCTATGACAACAGTTCTCCTAGCAACATTCATACATCGAGCAGACAGTTCTATGAGAAGAGATATTCAACTGTAAACAGTTTTCCTTGCAGCTCTATTCAAGCAAAGTCGTCACATAGTCAAGTTAGGTCTCCATATTCTGTGAGCGGATCCTATGCTACCATTATGCGCAGTATATGCAGACCAGGCTCACTGTCTCTGCCTAGAGATGTGAACGTTGTAACGTTGGATGACGAGAGAGTGCTAGAGCAGCGCGTCGTGGAGTTGTACCTGAAGCACACAGATCCTGCGTTAGTACTAGATTTGATGTGTTATATGGTCATAACCTGTGTTAGTACTAGATTTGATGTGTTATACAGTCATAACCTGTGTTAGTAGTAGATTTGATGTGTTATACAGTCATAGCCTGTGTTAGTAGTAGATTTGATGTACTGTACAGTCATAACCTGTGTTAGTAGTAGATTTGATGTACTGTACAGTCATAACCTGTGTTAGTAGTTGATTTGATGTACTGTACAGTCATAACCTGTGTTAGTAGTAGATTTGATGTACTGTACAGTCATAACCTGTGTTAGTAGTAGATTTGATGTACTGTACAGTCATAACCTGTGTTAGTAGTAGATTTGATGTACTGTACAGTCATAACCTGTGTTAGTAGTTGATTTCATGTGTTATGCATTTATAGTGTTTTTATATGTGTTTTTATATATGTTTGTGTTTACAGAATCAGTCTATTGGACCACACCTACTGCTCACCTAGCAGCTCTGCTGTACCCAGGACCTCTCTATCCAGTAGGCACAGGCCATCTCCATCTTCCTCATCTTCTATTCCTCGCACATCCCGATCCATTGGCCACAAGTCATCTTCAATTTCCTCTTCTGTGTCCTGTACATCCTTATTTAATAAACACAAGTCATCTTCAACTTCCTCGTCCAGTGCGCCTAGGACTTCCTCATCCTCTACACCTAGGACCCGTGTAGGGTCATCTGGACTCTTGTCACGTGCCTGTGCTCGGAGGAAGATGACTCCAGATCCTGGGTCCTCCGCTCTCCTCCACACCTCTCTACAGAACATGACTCCAGAGTTATCTGTCACGTGTGATACAGCTGCTATCAAGTCTCCACCTCTCCACTACACTCGTTCTTCCACCCGTCAGTCATTCCAGAGCTCATCACAATGTAGAAGAACTGGAAACAAGTTGTCTGTAACTGGCAGTTCATCACAACACCGAGCACCGCGACGTCGTCAAGTGCCTTTAGGACAAAGAAGTCGATGTAAGCGTCAGCCATCAGAGAAAGAAATGAGGTCAGGCTGTAGAGTAGGTAAATCTGTGACCAGTAAGTGTGGGGATAAGAACGCTGTGCTCAGTGGAAGAGAGGTGGAGGGGTCACGTGGAACAGCTGATGTGTGCGGTGGAGAGGCTGCTAGGAATGTTGCTGGCAGTAGTTTAAATGGTCAGAGAGAATCAGACTGTCGGGTGACTGCGTGTGTTGTGAGCAGGCGTAGAGTTGTGAGGTTACCAGGTCGTTACAGAGATGTGAACTATGTGTGTGACCTGCCCGTCACGCTACAGCACGTGTCATCAGCGTGTAACACGTCCAGTGTCAGAGCAAGCACTGGTAGGACGTGCGGAGATGTCCCCGACACTGGTAGGGAGAGTGTGAGTGCTAGACATAGTGGTTCTAGATCAAGAGCTGGGACGAGTAATGTCAGTGATAGAAAGCAGTTGTTGTCTAGAAAGCGAAGGAGAGAGAGTGAGAATAGTGTAGTAGGGAGGAATGAGAGAGAGAGGTGGATAGAGAGTAGGACAGGCAGAGTGACCATGAGCGGTTTGACCTCTCACAGTTTCTACACAGACTATGAGCTGATTGGACGAGAGGTCAGTGCACTGGATGACTTCTCTGAACTGCTGGATGGTCATCTCTCATCTGACACTGACTCTGCTGCCAGCTGTACAGCTGCTGATATGATTGACAGCTGCACAGTTGCTGATATGATAGACAGCTGTACAGCTGCTGATATGATTGACAGCTGTGCAGCTGCTGATATAATTGACAGCTGCGCAGCTGCTGATTTGATTGACAGCTGCACAGCTGCTGATATAGAAGGTTGCTCTGACTACATGTTGGACAGTGCTATGCTGGACCTCACTGCAGATGACTGGGGTGAAGTGATGGGTGCAGGGAGCTGTGGGGGGAGTGGTGAAGATCTAGAGGATTGTGGGGGTACTGGTGAAGATCTAGTGGATTGTGGGAGGACTGAAGATCTAGAGGATTGTGGGGGTACTGGTGAAGATCTAGAGGACTGTGGGGGTACTGGTGAAGATCTAGAGGACTGTGGGGGTACTGGTGAAAATCTAGAAGACTGTGGAGGTACTGGTGTAGCGCTGGAGGACGCTAGGTTGTGCCACACTGAGGTTGTGGGTGCAGCAGAGAAAGTCTGTGTAGAGATGATGATTAGTTTAGAGGAGGAGGAACTGTTGATGATTGAGTCACGCCTATGTGGAGAGCTGCTTGCTGGGAGCAGTGAGGAGATAGTGAGAGGTAGCTGTGGAGTGAGAGGCAGCTGTGGAGTGGGAGACAGCAGTGGATCGAGAGGCAGGAGTTTAGAGGTTGGAATAGATCGTGAGGCGCTTGAGAGCTGCTGTAAGTCTGGCAGGTCTTCCTTTGTGCAAGTAGAGAGTATCATCACGCTTGGTGTCCCTGGTGGGCAACAACAACATGTCAGCATTGACTCACTGAGCCCCACTACAATCAATCAATCACCTGAGTCAGATTGCTTCACCACAGTTGTGGACAACACTTCCCCAGTGGAGACCATGAGAGGTTGTGAGAGGTTTAGCATACTGGATGAGCTGATGGAATGTTTCATGCCCACTCCTCCACCCAGCTCTCCTGTGTGTGAGCGGGCACAGGCGTGTAGTCAGCTGTCACAGACGTCTCTGCTATCCTCCCTCGTTAACCTGGAGGAGGATCTTTGTGATCAGCTGCGACTCAGCGCAGTTGATCTCACGAGATTCTCTCTCACCTCTCTCCCATCTGTCGATGATGTGTCGGTCTGCTGCCCTGACCCCTCTGATCAGATAGTCTGTTCCCCTGCATCTTACACATCTTATGATAAGCAGCAGCTAGTCTGTTTCCCTGCCTCCCACACAGGTGATGATACACAGCTAGACTGCTCTCCTGCGTCCAACATATCTCATGATAAACAGCTAGACTGCTCTCCTGCCTCCAACATATCTCATGATAAACAGCAGCTAGTCTGTTTCCCTGCCTCCCACATAGGTGATGATACACAGCTGGTGGCAGGTGCTGATTATGAAGGGACTAAACAAGTGGCAGGGAAAACAGTGGCTGCTGCTGTAACAGCTGCGACAGTAGGAGAGACAACTACAACAACAGCCTGTGTATCAGCTGAGCCCTCTATCGTAACATCTGCTGCTGCCATTGCTGCAGCAGCTCCTGCTACCACAACCTCTGCTGCTGCAGCTGCTGTACGTGGAGAAACAGCAGCTGAGACAGCTGGAGGTCTCTGTTCTGATGAGGAGAGGTTTCGACTGGTGGAAGTGACTCGTGGTGGTGGTGTTAGTGGTGGTGGTGGTGGTGGTAGTGGTGGTGGTAGTGGTGGTGGTCGTGGTCGTGGTGGTGGTCGTGGTGGTATTGGTGGTGGTAGAAGGAAGTCTCTGAGATCAGCTGTGCAGCTGGGTGGAAGATATGAGTACAACAACGCTTCAAGATTAGAACCTACTGCAACGTCTCCTGCACGTGATCAAAGAAGCAACCACTCCAGAACAAGCTGTGAATCTGCTGTGAAGTCTGGGTAAGTCTTAAAATAATTTAAGTGTGAAAATAATGTAAGTATTAAAATAATTTACCATTTGTTTGACATGGTCCAAACAGCAGTTAGCATTAGATGCAGAATACTGAAAACAAATAAACAGTCTTAATGATATACACTATAAGGATTACATACAAAGCCTTGATACTTGGATCTAATATACTGGTTGATACTTTTGCTTTCAAATGCTAAATTTAACAGTTTTGAAACTATGATAGATACATTTGATTTTGCAACAAATGCTAGATACACTAAGAAGTTGCTAGATACATTTATATTTCGTTAGGTATATTGATAAGTTTTAAGATATATTATAAAATTCGGTTAATTTCATCTATAGACTCTTGACTCTTTACTTTCTCATTGACTGAATGATTGATTGTGTATGCAGCAGGTGGAGCTCTGGTGTTAGATCAGAAAAGTGTCGAGTCATAGAGTGGGAATCATCTGACAGACAGCTAAGATCTGTAACAAGAACATCTGCGAGACACTTGAGGTCGAGCGCTGAATGGAGAGTGGATTATAGGCTGAGATAGAGAGAAAGAATAGCACGAGAGAAACTGATCTCTCATTGATGAGCTATAGATATACATGTAAGAATAAGATCTATTGACGGAGTATTGTGTCGTGACACTTGATGAGATAGAGATATACATGTAAGAATAAGATCTATTGACAGAGTATTGTGTCGTGACACTGATTTTGACTGATTATAATCTAAAAATGTATTTTTTTTGTCTAATTGTGAATTGACTGTGGCTGAGTTACTCGATGTTGTCATCATCACGTGGTCATATGTTGCTATAGAGGCTTTACAGTGCAAAATATCATCATGGACGGCGATTAGTTATTTTATCTTTGCACATTTAACTCCCTTTTTCTCATCTGTAGATGGTTTTTGGGACGATGCTTGAATTATTAAGTCTATATAAGGGTGATATAGAAGATGATGATGATACTGTTGTTTAGGTTGCCATGTATACTCTGTTGCTCTTTCTTCAGGTGCTGCTATATATCTGTGTGTATGTCTGTGTGTGTGTGTCTAGATGTATGTTTATGCCTGTGTGTACACAAATACTTGCATGTTTTGTGTACAGTCAGCTGTACTTGATTGTAACTTTATGCAACCAACAGTCTTCCTGCTGTTGTGTTAATTTTGTTTTGTACATACTTGAGATGGGTTAATAATTAATTTTGTTTTGTTTGCTAAGTTTTCTCGTAATTAATGAGATCCGGGTGTTTATGGTGTTTCGTTTGTTTTGATACTGTTTTGTTATTTTATTTAATATGCAAATTATTGTTCACCCAAGAGGAATTGTTTCATTTGTTAATTCTCTTGCAGTTTACGCTATATTTGTTCAGATTTCTTCTAAGTTTTCTTCTTTTGCTCAGGAAGTTACATTAACTGCTTGTCACTTGCGCAATTTCTAGTACAGGTTTTGAACCCTGTTCCTATAGATCACAGTATTTGAACCCTACACCTATAGATCACAGGACTTGAACCTTATACTTATGGATCACAAGATTTGAACCCTGTACCTATAGATCACAGGATTGGAACCCTGTTCCTATAGATCACAAGATTTGAACCCTGTACCTATAGATCACAGGATTTGAATCCTGTGATCTCTAGATCAGAGGATTGAACCTTATACCTATAGATCACAGTATTTGAACCTTGTACCTGTAGATCCCCGGTCAGTTGTCCAACATTTCAGATGCAGCTGATGGCTCGGCCAGTAGGACTCTCTGAGCTGATGTGAGGTACTGATAACCTTAAATACTTCTGCAGTGTATGAGCTATGTCTTGATGTTGTTGTTGTGCTTTGTACTGACAAGCTATGCAGTGTTATTGTTGTTGTTGTTGGGATTGTAGACAGCCTGTGTACAACCACAGCTCTGATGTGTGATTGATATGTACAGAGTTATTTTAAGATGGAAATTCTCGTTTAAATGTTTAGAAATTTTTCCAATTCAAATTCATGCTCAACTGCTTTAATTGACGTAATTACGATTTTTGCAACAATGACGAAGTTCTTGAATTTATCAAAATGACTTGTTAATTGTTTAGAACTATTATAGAGGAGTGTGTTTTTTAGGAGCACACTCGATATACTCACCTCTCTCTCTCGTGCTGGGGACTAGCGGGTCCCTGGCATAGATTCCTAGTTGCGCTGAGTTGAGCACCGTCATTGGATTTTCTAACAAAAACCAGCCTTACCCAAACATTAGCAGCCCACCACTGTCACACTGCTAGGCGATATCACAGCGCAGTGATAACTGCTGAAATCACATCACAGTGGCACACTTGTACATCATACCACATTGGCACAATACTAAACTAAATCACATCACAGTGGCACACTACTAAACTAAGTCACATCACAGTGGCACAATACTAAACTAAATCACATCACGGTGGCACAATACTAAACTAAATCATATCACAGTGGCACACTACTAAACTAAATCATATCACAGTGGCACAATACTAAACTAAATCACATCACAGTGGCACAATGTGCTGCTGTACTTGTAATTCTCGGGTCCCATCACACGGACGCTTACAAACAACACTGTAGCATCCAGCGACTGCTTTCAGGTGATTTGTCTAGTTCTTCAGCTCTGCAGTGGTCGACTCTCTGAAGACACATTTGGTTGTCGCTGGTCTACGTGTTAACGATTTTGAATGTCTTGATTGCTTAGGGGTAAAATCATGAAGTTTTAATGACAGATCCTGAGGTGAATAGAACCCTCGTTGGTTCCAATCCCAGCCGCGCTGATCTGAGAGTAAAATCTCGGACATTCATTGGATTGGTTATACGGAAAATGGAATAAATTGCCTAACTGTTTAAACTTATGGTATAAAAAAGTGATAGATATCAACATGGTTGATCATTTCACTATAATTCGTGTTTACTTTAAGTGCAAATCGAGAGAGCCTTGTGATGAAATATTTGTTATACTGAATGGTCTTTTGCTTTGAAAACTTCATTTGACAGAATGGACGGGGAATGACTCGTTTGAAATCAGTAAGGGGTTCAGATCGGGTGATTCGATGACATTCAGTGATGGATCCAGGGGTGTGGTTATGGCCACTCCTTCCCAGAAAGCAATGTGCATTGTTAACTTTTTAAAATTATCTGCACGAAAAGGAACAAAAAGTTACATTCATTAGCTGCCAGTACCGACCTAAGGGGGGGGGGGTCCATGCAGGTTCGACGGTTATAATACGTACGTAAAGAATTAAACTAAAATAAAGATTGCATGACTAAAAGAGGTCGTAAACATTTTTATGTCCCCCCCTTTAACAATTTTTTGACCCGTCTCTGTTGTATTCCCAAATTGGGTGGGGGGGGGGGGGGGGAGAGAGAGAGAGAAGAGGGATATATATATATATATTATATATTATATATATATATATATAGAGAGAGAGAGAGAGAGAGAGAGAGAGAGAGGGAGAGAGAGAGAGAGAGAGAGAGAGCGTGTGTATGCGCCAAAACAAATCTCTCTCTATGTATACACACACACACACACACACACACACACACACACACACACATATATATATATATATATATAGAGAGAGAGAGAGAGAGAGAGAAAGTGAGAGATGGAGCAGTAGCTATACGCAGATATTAAACAGGAGACTGTGCTGTGTTACTAACGCTTATGAACCAGCTTGACTCTAACTTGTTATAGCCTATATTTAAATTAAATTTCGACTTTTTAATTGAAATCGTTTTCCAGGTGGCGGAAAAACCCTGAGCTAAAAGAGGCGCGTCAAGTTGCTGATGAGACTTGAACAACAACCACAATTAACTTTATGATCAGTCGTCATCGTGAGGTGTTTTGGCGCCTGTTTGTGCAGAGTCTGCAAGAGACGTCCCTGACATTGCCTTATGGCGAGAAAGCGCACGAAAAAATTCTTATTGATTGATTGACTGAGACGAGTTTGATTAGTCGTCCATAAAAAATTTCAATTACTAGTTATGGAAAGGACCTCATTGTCTATATTAGTTAATATTCGCTTTGACTGATGGCTTTATACGAGGAGCCAGAATTTAGTGATTCAATCTAAAATGTTATAATCTGGAATGTGCTATAACGCTCCATAAAGAGCACTCCTGAGATATGACATTGATCAAAAAGTTATAGTCGATCTTCGCCAAAGTCTATTCCGATCACATCTCTTTCCAGCCAATGGCATTAGAAAACCTGTGGCTTCTTATGCGGTCTTCATTTGACTTCCTCAGTTTATGATTAGTCGCCTCTAACGGTTGGTCAATTCTTTAGAGTCCCGGACACAACACGGAAGACTATAACATTTAACCAAATCTTCGTTTATTCAAACGATATAGAATGTATTACATGTATTAGTGATTTGGTGTAGATGCTGAAATAAAAACATATCTCTCTCTCTCTCTCTATTAAAAAGCTGGTAAAGCTAAGGTTAACGTCAGTTTCCTCACTCGAAAGCGATATAACTGATATAGGTCTATAGGCCTACACTTAGTGCACATGTGCAGTTTTTGTTGGATGCTAACTACTTATAATTATAGGCCTTTACAAAAAAGTGTACATGTATCATGTACACTATATGAGCGGTTTTTAGTATTTAACAAGTTTGTTCTATGCTAACGCTCTAAGCATAACCGCACACTGGGTCAAGAAGCACTGATGCTCGTTTTAAGCATATAAATTATAGGATTAGGCCATAAGCATATAAATCTAAGGATTAAGCATATAAATCTATCATCTCAGCATTAGTTTCAAACAACTCCCATTAACTGAGGTAATTGGTTATTCGACTATTTACCTCTGTATCTATCAGCTAAGCCCGTAACAAGGTCACTGATAAAAAAGATCCTTATCATTAGATATTCGACACGTCCTGGTTTAATATAGGCACTGGAGGTCACTCCCTCAGTATCGTTCGATCTCTCACTGTTCATATTTACTCATTTTAAGATGGATACACTTCATACATGGACCTTAAAGAAGGAAGATAGGCCTATTAGGAAACGGGAGTCATTGGAAATGTGGATTCGGAGAAGAATGTAAAGGATTAGCTGGACTCAAAAGGATACAAATGAGGAAGTTCTGGAGAGAGTTGATAAATGTATTAAGAAATAGGAAGAAGAGTTGGATAGGACACATTCTAAGGGGAGAACGTTTATTAGTAGATGTCATGGAAGGTAGAATGGCAGGAAAAAGAGGCAGAAACAGACCGGGACTAGGTATGTTAGTTGATTAAAAAACCCAGTCATATGAGGAAATGAAGAGAAAAGTGGAAGACAGTGAAGAGTAGAGGCGTTATATATCATGGACCTGCCAGTAGGCAGTGCACTAAGAGAGAGACACTTCATGCGTGACATGTGTAATCTTTTACGAGTGATACAAAGCCGATAGTCCATGAAAACTACAGCGCAATCTAGTTAGTGTTCCTGCTGCCAAGTCTGCAGTTGAATTCAAAATACATGTATCTGACAATCGCATATCTCTAGGGTTTGGCTTGGTTAATTGTCTCATAGTTTGCATCAGTTAAAGGTCTAGACCGAGTCAAGATCCATATAGATCCCACTAACTGGAGTTCATGTTTGCTACTTGATGATCAAACTACTAGTTGATGTCTGAATTTAAACGCAATTGATGACTGAACATTAAGGAATTATACTTACATTTGTCAATATGTCTACTTGCATACCGTGATGTTGCTCTGACTGCTGAGTATAAGACGTAGGCCCCTACGTGCATTTAAAGTGAGCATAACATTTTACTGTTGAGAGTAATCCTATGGTTTTTGGGTATTTCCTAAAATTTATATTAGAATAAATATGAAAAATGACTATTTTCAGTAGGATTAATCTACATGTATAGGCCAACTTTCTTAGTCACAGCTGAGAAATGTCTAAATTACTTAATGCTTATATATACTCGTACAATATGCAGCCACTAGATATATATGAAGAAGGCATAATTAAAGCATCGGCCTATGTTATGATATATGTGTAGGCCTATTCATGTACATGTGTATGTCTTAAATTGGCCTAGGCTATACTTTTGATCAAATACATATGCCTACATGTAGGACCTATATTTTAAATCAGCTAAATAAATTTATAAAGAAATTATTATAGAAACATTTGTACCACCTCAAGCACAAGCCGTCTACCCTAATACCATCCTTCTCTTTAATTAAACTTTCTTTGCAATTCTTTTCTATCTACCTGATAGATATTAGCATGTAAATTTTTCTAAATAATCCCTGTCATGAGTGCCTACAGTAGCGCCACTCTGTTTAAAAATAGTTAACAATACTAGGCCTATAGGTGAATATTCGGCCTTTAAATAAAAAAAGTCAAGGATGCTTGTTCCGCGTGCTGAAACCTACTTTTAGCATAATGAGTTGATAATAATAACAACAAATAGAGAGATAAGATGAGAATGGAGTGTGGCAGGTGTTAGAGTTCAGAATTTTCTCATAGTTACCTCTCTGATAACGAAGCAGTGATGTCGAAGTATATAAGTCTAGGATGTGACCACAACAAATCATCCAACGAACCTTTCACAGTTCATCAGAACAGCTCAAAGGTCTTGTGTTCAAAGCTTCATCATGAGAGTTCTACTTCTTCTTTGTTTCGCTCTGCCGGGTAAGTGTACAAGCTCATCAGGTCTAAGCTCCCTCACCAGTAATACACTTTCTTGTTGGATAAGACGACTTTTACTTAATTTGCTTTAAAGTCGCAGGTAATTCTATATTACACTACGTACTAAAATTTGCCAATTGGCCCTAACGGTAAATTTTCTATTACGTTGTACTGGATATGATTTGCTATGTTTACTCCTAATTTATATCTACTTTCAGAGTTAGGCCCCTACAAGTTAGTCTAAGCATAATTGTTTCATTTGTTTTTTAGTAATATACATGTATAACTGTAATTTACTTATAATAGTTATGCCTACAAGAAAGAATTAACTTGTAACAAAATATGCTATCTTGTTTTTGTACGTTGTACATGTATTTTTCATAATAACCCCATACCTTATTTAGCCTATTTGAGTTTAGACCCATTGATATATTGACTAGAAAAAAATACATTATGTTAATTTACATTTACAATTACATGTATTAATCAAACCGTAGGTTTTTGCGAGTAACGTTAATTATTCAATAGAATGCATCCTTTGAGTAGCCTATATGTTTCGAAGATTTCATTGAGTTGTAAGGATGAAAATTGTTCAGTATTTATGAAGGACTGTGACATTTGCAGTGCACTGCGGTGTTTTAACTGAAATTGAGTGATAAATTGAAACTGATAATGTATGTATAAAAATGTATGTAGAAACATGTAGCAATTTAATACGTAGTAATATGTAGAAATTAAAAAAATCTCATGTACGCCTAACTGTAATGCGCTACCAAAGAAGTCAATTCAGTAAACTTTGCCTATAACATTGCAATTATCAATGTAATTTCTTAGGCTTCATTTCTCTCCCAGTTACTAGGTTAATTTCTATCGGTTAATAAGTTCTAGGCCTGGGTATATGCATTCTTGTTTGATGCTTTCAATGTTTCATATTCCCGGTGCACTGCAGTGTTCAGTGAGAACATCGATAGCCGTGTCGTTGGAGGCAGCAATGCTAACATCGCTAACTACCCCCACCAGCTCTCACTACGTGTGAGCGGCTCCCACTCATGCGGAGCTTCTCTCATCTCTACCACCAAGGCCGTCACAGCTGCTCACTGCGGTGGTGGTGCTCTGTGAGTATCAATTTAAAAATCAATTAATCAATCAAATCATCGAGCAATCAATAAAAATTAAGTACGACGAAAGAGATAAATGAAAGCTTTTAGAATTACTTTACAAAGTTTCATTGTTTACTTTCATGAATATTAGTTAAAACTGTTCATGAATTTGTCAGGATTTCAGTGAATAGCCATTCGGACAAAATTAACTTAACATAGGCCTAGGCCTACTTATCTCTGCTCAGCTTTCACTTTCCCTTATGAACAAGTGAGAAAAAGTTAGAGCAATTGTACTAACACGAATAGCAGTACTATTGTCTGGAAATCTTTGAACCGCATTACAGTAAATTACAAAGGGATTTGGCTTAACGTTTTGATAGTGCTAACAACTAAATGCTTACCTGCATGTGTACATGGTTGTTCTTGAAACGCTGTAATTTTCTAAAGATGACAATATACTGAAGTATTAGAGCGTATTTCGATAGAGCCAATTAAATTCTCATTACTCGAACTCGAATAGTGTGATCAGACAAGCGAGATGAATATTTTAATTGTTCATGTAACTCGCAGCTCCTCCTACTCTATCCTCGGTGGAACGACCGTTAGAACCGACACATCCTGCAGCACCTGCGTCACCAGGAGTCTCTCCTCATTCGTCAGGGTGGGTGCTAAACTGAGACTTATATTATAAATATTCAATATGTATATAATATAATTTGCAATAGTATTGCAGTTAAGTTATTTTATTACATTGCAATATAGAATAGTAAAATTACAGCATTGATGAATGGACAGTGGACACGTACTGGATACCGTATATTAGGCTAGTGTGGTTGTTTATTTTATCATAAAGAGTATTAGTATAAAATACAGATGTTACTGAAAATGCGACTGAGTAAGAACTCAAGACGTCAGCAGAAAATAAATTCAGAACGCTATCTTTTCAAAGTCGAAAGCTACATGGAAGACTTTGATGAAGTCAGAGTCGGCTCGCCAAAAGACTTCTAAATCGATACATTGGCTTAGAATCATCTCAGTGCAATAATTCGGAATCTGTTTTATGGTTTGTTTGTTTACAGCACAGCGGATTCGTGAACAACGGTAACCAGGGTTACCCCAACGATGTGGCCGCTCTCCACTTCAGCGCTGTCACCACCAACAACAACCTGAGAGCCATCACCATGGCTGCCTCCAACGCCGGAGATTACTCTGGTCAGAACTGCGTCATCACCGGCTGGGGCCGTACCTCCGCCAGTAAGTCTTCTTAGATATTCTTCACTATGAGCTGCGTGGCTTCTACGGCACTTACATTAAGATCAATGAAAATTAGAGGTAGACTATCTAGCTGATGAAAATATGTTGAAATTACTTGAATTAATTATGTAACACAAATTTTTTCCATCATATTTTTACTGTTAATACCGCGAATCCATGAAATTCTAACTTTTCCCTCACGTTCTTCTTCAGCCTGCAATGAGAGCAAATGATAGTAATCATTCGATGAAACGACGTAAGTACTGTGTTTTGTGTGATGTGTAGTGTGTGACGTGTAATGATGCGTAGTGATGTTTAGTATGTGATGCATGTAATCTGTACTGATGTTTCGTGTGTGTGTGTGTAACAGACAGTGCTCTGCCCACGACCCTGCAGCAGGGCACCATGCAGGTGATCACTAACTCAGCCTGCGCCGGTCGCTGGTCCGCCGCTCAGATCAACAACGGTCACATCTGCGTCTCCTCAAGCACCGTCAGCGCCTGCAGCGTATGTATTCATCCTGCCTCTACAATACACTCAGTCATCTAGTCACTGAAATACACGAAAATACAATCAACACTACACACTCAATCTAACATTTACTGCTTTCATGGTTTACTATAACAAATCTTTATGTAAATCACACGAATATGCTAGTGGAACAATACAGCGACAACTGCTTGTGCAGATATATATTTCTACAGTACATAGCTCCACTCCTGATTGGTTGTGTATATGTATATATACAGGGATATACCTGTATATACCTGTATATATATATATACTGTGTATATATATAAAGCTCCACTGCTGATTGTTTATGTAGAGTGATCTAGATGTATGTGTTGCTTGTGTGTGTGTAGGGTGACAGTGGTGGTCCACTTGTCTGCGGCAGCACCCTGGTGGGAGCCACCTCCTGGGGTCAGGCTCAGTGCAACCCTGCCTACCCATCCGTCTACACTCGCATCAGTTACTTCAGAAACTGGATCGACTCCAACTAAGAAGTTTCTCCAACGCACTGACGCCATCCGTCTATTCACCAATGACGTCACTCTCTTTGCGATCCGTTTCTTAGCAAATAGCAATGTTGTGGCTTCTCTTATAGTGGACTCTAACTTAGAAAAATTTGCTTAAATAGTATCGATGTGATTATTTAACGTGTCATGTTTGCTTTGAGTCACCCAATAAATTGCCATAATTAAACCGATTTGAATTTTAATGAGTTAATTATTGGTGAATGAAACATTTTTTTTTTTTTTTTTCGTCAAACTTTCAGTTTGGTTGTTTATCATCGTTTTACTTTTCTTTCTCTTTCTTTCTTTTACTTTTTAACTCGTTCTCTGTAGATTGACTACAGCTCACCAACATACATCATCTCTCTTAGTGCATTGCTTACTGGCAGGTCCATGATAGATAACGCATCCACTCGTCTCTTCCATTCTTCTCGATATCCACATTTCCAATGTCTTTAGTCTCCTAATATCTTCCTTCCTTAAGGTCAATATTTCACATTCATATAATAGTGTTGTCCAAACCATGGTTTTCACAATCTTTATCTTTGTGTCTTTCTTTAGATTTTTTGTTTAAGGTTCTCTCCTGTTACCAAAGGCCTCTTGCTTGTGCAATCCTACTGCATATTTCAGTCTCACATTTGCTATCATCGGCTATAGTATGGCCCAAATATTTGAAACTCCTTAGCTGTTTCAATTTCGTACCATTTATTGTAATATTAACTTCACCTTTATTATGGGACACTCATCACTTTTGTCTCTTTGATATTCATCTGCATGCCATATTTCAATGCCGTATCATTCAGACTATCCATTATCTTCTGCAGTCCAGTCTCGCTGCCCGCTACCATTCCTTGGTCATCAGCAAATCTTACAATTCCTTCTTTCATGGCTTCCATGGCTTCCTCCATCATTGCCTCCGCGTAAACGTGAAACAACTGCGGCGAAATGTTTCAACATTATCTTACTCCATGTCCTATTTCACCTTCTTCTGAAAAGCAAATATACATTTGCTGGATTTTGATTATTGCTCTATCTCTATCTATGCTCTATCTCTATCTAGGCTGCCTGTAGTAGGCCCTACCTGACTGATCTATTTTCAACACAACTCTTGATCACATTAGTGGTGAATTTAAGACCCACCATTTCTGTTCTAACAAGAAAACTACGCGCTCTAACAAGAGGAAGAGTTAGGGCGTAATTCTAAGAGCATAGAGTTCGATGTAGTCAACTACAATATGGGTCCGTATCTGTCGCAATGGTCTTGTGTTGCAGCCAATGGCAAGTTCATGAATTTGCTAAAGCTAGCTAGTTGACGAAAATACCATATAATAAGAAACAACTTTACACTGCGCCAACTCATGAGACAACAACCGAAAAATGTCATGAAATAACTGACTTATAGCTTCCCAGCTTGTGCAACTTTGTTTAGGTCATTTAAAATTGCGCACTTTAATCGAGAAGATATTAACATTGCCTTTGATGGTAAACCAGGTAAAGCTAATGTTAACGCCAGTTTTCTCACTCGAAAGCGATGTCAGTGACGGGCGAGCTCAGGATTTGAACCCCGCACAAACTGATCAGCGGTAGAATATCTTACGGACATCGACATGAGCTCCAGCCACGGGAAATCAGAATCTATAACTTGACTCATTTTCATTAGAGAAATATCATCAAGAGGCCATTCTAGCATTACAGGAATCCTATAGTCATGAAATACATAAATGAATCCAATTTCTCTATAGGCCTATTTCTGTTCGCATATCAAAGTAACTAAAGAAATTGCTTGACATGTTAATTCAGAAATCACATGCATAAAATCCTTAAATTGGTGTAGCCTAATCATTTGCCTTGCCTATCACAGGCTCAATTCACATGCCCTAAAACTCCAAGACTATAATTATTAGCCTACCACAGCAGCAAAGAAAAATCAGTCGCTTCAATATCTCATTGGCACCACTCAGCAGAGTAATAAAATAACTCACAACAACTAAATAATAATAATAATAATAATAATAATAATAATAATAATAATAAATCAACAATGCATTGCCTTTAAAAATACCCCTTTAGTAGCCACAGGTTCAGCACTTAAACAGAATACTGATTACGTGTAGACTAGTCCAGTGTAGACTAGTCTAGCGTACACTATTCTAGCGTGGACTAGTCTAGTGTAGACCAGTCTAGCGTAGACTAGTCTAGTGTAGACTAGTCTAACGTAGACTTGTCTAGTGTAGACTAGTCTAGCGTAGACTAGTCTAGTGTAGACTAGTCTAACGTAGACTTGTCTAGTGTAGACTAGTCTAGCGTAGACTATTCTAGCGTGGACTAGTCTAACGTAGACTAGTCTAGCATAGGATTGTCTCGCGTTGACTAGACTCTCTTAGACTAGTCTTGTGTATGCAAGTCTCAACTAGACTAGTCTCACGTAGACTAATCTCGCATATATACTAGTCAAAATTTGTCTAGTCGAATCTAAATTAGTCAAGACTAGTCAAGATTAGCCTCGAGTAAAGGAGATATGTTATGATAGACTTCGACAGGCACTCCGCTTTGAGTGCAGTTTAAGGCTCAGTTGGTGAGCGCCTAGGCTCCAGAGATTCCTACAAAATTTAAATGAATGAAAAAGTCTCAAATAGGGGATTGACTGATGATGTGATGTGGGACAGAGAGGATTTGAGATAGTCTATTCGTATCCCGACCCTGGTTGAACTGGGATTCATGGGAAGATAATGATGATACAATATTATATAGGTTTTGTGATTATATCAACTTGTTCATCTAGTTATAGTTCTTTCTTAGGTGATTGAGTTCTTTCGATCTATCAATAGATCTATCAATATAAATTTACGTCCTGTTCCTCTCCATAAGGCACTGTTGGCGAAGTTCGGCAACGTAAAAGTTGATGATCAAAGAGAATATACACCACGAACCATTGGATTTGGATCAATATCAAAGATTAAGAGAGTGAGAGAAAGAGAGAGAGAGAGAGAGAGAGAGACAAATTGATGCTTTACATTAGATCTTTAAAATAAACGAATACTAACCTCTTGTTAGAGCGCGTAGTTTTCTTGTTAGAACAGAAATGGTGGGTCTTAAATTCACCACTAATGTGATCAAGAGTTGTGTTGAAAATAGATCAGTCAGGTAGGGCCTACTACAGGCAGCCTAGATAGAGATAGAGCATAGATAGAGATAGAGCAATAATCAAAATCCAGCAAATGTATATTTGCTTTTCAGAAGAAGGTGAAATAGGACATGGAGTAAGATAATGTTGAAACATTTCGCCGCAGTTGTTTCACGTTTACGCGGAGGCAATGATGGAGGAAGCCATGGAAGCCATGAAAGAAGGAATTGTAAGATTTGCTGATGACCAAGGAATGGTAGCGGGCAGCGAGACTGGACTGCAGAAGATAATGGATAGTCTGAATGATACGGCATTGAAATATGGCATGCAGATGAATATCAAAGAGACAAAAGTGATGAGTGTCCCATAATAAAGGTGAAGTTAATATTACAATAAATGGTACGAAATTGAAACAGCTAAGGAGTTTCAAATATTTGGGCCATACTATAGCCGATGATAGCAAATGTGAGACTGAAATATGCAGTAGGATTGCACAAGCAAGAGGCCTTTGGTAACAGGAGAGAACCTTAAACAAAAAATCTAAAGAAAGACACAAAGATAAAGATTGTGAAAACCATGGTTTGGACAACACTATTATATGAATGTGAAATATTGACCTTAAGGAAGGAAGATATTAGGAGACTAAAGACATTGGAAATGTGGATATCGAGAAGAATGGAAGAGACGAGTGGATGCGTTATCTATCATGGACCTGCCAGTAAGCAATGCACTAAGAGAGATGATGTATGTTGGTGAGCTGTAGTCAATCTACAGAGAACGAGTTAAAAAGTAAAAGAAAGAAAGAGAAAGAAAAGTAAAACGATGATAAACAACCAAACTGAAAGTTTGACGCGCTACTGAACAAAAAATGTTTCATTCACCAATAATTAACTCATTAAAATTCAAATCGGTTTAATTATGGCAATTTATTGGGTGACTCAAAGCAAACATGACACGTTAAATAATCACATCGATACTATTTAAGCAAATTTTTCTAAGTTAGAGTCCACTATAAGAGAAGCCACAACATTGCTATTTGCTAAGAAACGGATCGCAAAGAGAGTGACGTCATTGGTGAATAGACGGATGGCGTCAGTGCGTTGGAGAAACTTCTTAGTTGGAGTCGATCCAGTTTCTGAAGTAACTGATGCGAGTGTAGACGGATGGGTAGGCAGGGTTGCACTGAGCCTGACCCCAGGAGGTGGCTCCCACCAGGGTGCTGCCGCAGACAAGTGGACCACCACTGTCACCCTACACACACACAAGCAACACATACATCTAGATCACTCTACATAAACAATCAGCAGTGGAGCTTTATATATATACACAGTATATATATATATACAGGTATATACAGGTATATCCCTGTATATATACATATACACAACCAATCAGGAGTGGAGCTATGTACTGTAGAAATATATATCTGCACAAGCAGTTGTCGCTGTATTGTTCCACTAGCATATTCGTGTGATTTACATAAAGATTTGTTATAGTAAACCATGAAAGCAGTAAATGTTAGATTGAGTGTGTAGTGTTGATTGTATTTTCGTGTATTTCAGTGACTAGATGACTGAGTGTATTGTAGAGGCAGGATGAATACATACGCTGCAGGCGCTGACGGTGCTTGAGGAGACGCAGATGTGACCGTTGTTGATCTGAGCGGCGGACCAGCGACCGGCGCAGGCTGAGTTAGTGATCACCTGCATGGTGCCCTGCTGCAGGGTCGTGGGCAGAGCACTGTCTGTTACACACACACACACGAAACATCAGTACAGATTACATGCATCACATACTAAACATCACTACGCATCATTACACGTCACACACTACACATCACACAAAACACAGTACTTACGTCGTTTCATCGAATGATTACTATCATTTGCTCTCATTGCAGGCTGAAGAAGAACGTGAGGGAAAAGTTAGAATTTCATGGATTCGCGGTATTAACAGTAAAAATATGATGGAAAAAATTTGTGTTACATAATTAATTCAAGTAATTTCAACATATTTTCATCAGCTAGATAGTCTACCTCTAATTTTCATTGATCTTAATGTAAGTGCCGTAGAAGCCACGCAGCTCATAGTGAAGAATATCTAAGAAGACTTACTGGCGGAGGTACGGCCCCAGCCGGTGATGACGCAGTTCTGACCAGAGTAATCTCCGGCGTTGGAGGCAGCCATGGTGATGGCTCTCAGGTTGTTGTTGGTGGTGACAGCGCTGAAGTGGAGAGCGGCCACATCGTTGGGGTAACCCTGGTTACCGTTGTTCACGAATCCGCTGTGCTGTAAACAAACAAACCATAAAACAGATTCCGAATTATTGCACTGAGATGATTCTAAGCCAATGTATCGATTTAGAAGTCTTTTGGCGAGCCGACTCTGACTTCATCAAAGTCTTCCATGTAGCTTTCGACTTTGAAAAGATAGCGTTCTGAATTTATTTTCTGCTGACGTCTTGAGTTCTTACTCAGTCGCATTTTCAGTAACATCTGTATTTTATACTAATACTCTTTATGATAAAATAAACAACCACACTAGCCTAATATACGGTATCCAGTACGTGTCCACTGTCCATTCATCAATGCTGTAATTTTACTATTCTATATTGCAATGTAATAAAATAACTTAACTGCAATACTATTGCAAATTATATTATATACATATTGAATATTTATAATATAAGTCTCAGTTTAGCACCCACCCTGACGAATGAGGAGAGACTCCTGGTGACGCAGGTGCTGCAGGATGTGTCGGTTCTAACGGTCGTTCCACCGAGGATAGAGTAGGAGGCTCTGTTAATAATGTTATGAGTTAATAATATTAGCGATCGAGTTTGATTAAATGAACTATACAAGTATATTGCAGCGAAATCGTTACACTGCATTTGATTCCAATAAAATTGACCACAAGTTTATTATTATTCTATTGTGCTATGATAGGCCTTTTTGAGTAATTTTTAGATGATTTATTTTCCTTTGTAGGTTCTGTAAGACTGCTAAAGAATTGTGTTGTGCTAGCTTTGTAGGTAGCTTTATCAAATGCTTCAGGAGAATCGTGCAACCCCTTTAATAATTTTCTAGAAATTATACAATCAAATACCACAAAATCTATCTATATTCCAATTCAGTTATCACTATCTCATCGTTTCACCGATTGACTGACTAATAAACAATAAATAGATTGATTGATACTTACAGAGCACCACCACCGCAGTGAGCAGCTGTGACGGCCTTGGTGGTAGAGATGAGGGAAGCTCCGCACGAGTGGGAGCCGGTGACGCGGAGTGAGAGCTGATGGGGGTAGTTAGCGATGTTAGCATTGCTGCCTCCAACAACACGGCTATCGATGTTCTCACCGAACACTGTCAATAAACATCAAATTTTGTTATAATATATACACGTGCGTATGCAATCATAAAACTTGAAGATTCTACAGATTGCCCTGCTGTCGATCCCTGTATCAATAGCAGAGAGCTCATCACTTGAAGGTTACACACTTTGGCAGCCTAATGTACTATGGAGGCTTATGCAAATTATTTAGAATAATAATGTATGTACCTGTAAATTAATTAATTGTACATTATATATTTAGTTGATTTAGTTAAGTCTGAGCTTACATTGCAAGTAATGTAGCTTCTTGGCCCAGTAGGACTCTGTTTTTGGTCGCATAGTTACACACATGACAACTTTACAATATTTCCTTACTTAGTTACTGTTTTCGATATTTCCTCCTTCCTCTCGATAATTATTAGTAATCGTTGCCTTTCTGGGGAATAGCCTGCAACCGGTGCGGATTTAAGAATAATATGCGAACACCCTCGGATTTTGTTCACTCAAAGCTAGCTGTCAACACTCGGTCTTCCAAAGTGAGAGCGCTCAACTTGACCGCTCTTTGTGGGTGGCCTAAGCTCAGCGTTTTGGCCACCAACAAGTTACTAATCGCGTGCCACGTAGCTTAACTAGCCACGTAGCTTCGGTCACTTGACGCGCAGCTAACCTGAATGAGCAAACTCCCGCCCGATAAAAAATGTCATATACTATTTAGAGCAGAAACGTTGTCTTAATATTCGTCAAATAAAGATCCTCCTGAATTTGCTTGTAGTCAAGACTTACCCGGCAGAGCGAGACAAAGAAGAAGTAGAACTCTCATGATGACACAAGTCCTTTAAGCGGTTCTGATGAACTGTGCAAGGTTCTGCGGATGATTCGTTGTGGTCACATACTAGGCTTATATACTTCTAACTTTACCTCGTTATCAGCCGATGAGACAGATAAAAACTTCTAGAGCAAACCACATCTGCGGTTCTCATGTTTAGCCTGTACCTGATTAGCTTTCGCCTCCGCATCAGAACCTAAATATTCATATTCTCCACTTAATGGTTGACTAAAGCTTATCTTGCTTACATAACGAGAGATTTAGAAACAATCCAAGATAAGTCTATTACATAATTATATAGATATCGCCTAGAAAAATTGTTGTTGGAAGTGGAAAGTTAGGAGCTAAACGTTGCTAACCAACATTTTAACTACTTTTTATTTTAAAAAGTTGACTCTTTCTTCTGGAATAGCTAGTATCTACATTTTTAAATAGCCCAACCTATAACATATTACTTTAAAATGTAAAAGTTGGTACGCTAATTTAACAAATGCAGGCTTTTCACTTTTTCAAACTAATTAAATATGTAGATGAAGTTATAGCATTTATTGTATTACAAATTATGCAAAATTTTAAGTTTTACTAAGCGATTCCTGAACAGATTCTGAGGACTGAGCTCTTGTAAATGATATGCACTTTCTGCTGAGCGATATTAAGTGTAGCACTTTATAAAATTACTACTTGCTGTTGATCAATAGACAAGTGTAAAAGTTTGTAAATAATTATTGTACGGTGAAAAAAAGGCCCTAAAGGCCCTACGGAATAAATTATATACGAAATATTTTTTAAAATATAGTTTTGCTTTGCCATTTCATCAAATTATTGAATATGTAACAAGTAGATCAAGCATAAATTTTAAGTATATATATATATATATATATATATATATATATATATATATATATATATATATATATATATATATATATATACAAGCTGGAGTGTGCTGTTTTCTGCAAACACACATTTAATTGATTTTAATGCCATTTATTATTACTATCACGACTATCAAAATAACATATTAATAATTTACTGACATCGCTATCGAGAGATGAAACTGCCGATAACATAATAATAATAATAATAATAATAATAGTAATAATAGTAATAATAATAATAAATAATATTTTTAGCCCAGGGCCCTTTACAGACCAGGGCATTTATTTAAAAAAAATAAAACAGAAAAAAAATAAAATAAAATAAAAAAAATAAAAATCATAATAATCATAATAATAATAATAATCATAATATAAAATAATAATAATAATCATAATAATAATAATGTCAAATTCGTTGGCACTATACATGTAGGAAGAACTCTTTCATAATTAAACACAACTTCAGTCACTGTAATTGAAGCTGCTGAACTTGCCGCCTCAAAGAAAAAGGTAAATACCGTGATCTGTCCTTAAGGTATGAATTCACTCTTCCGGTGGCTAGTGAAACCATATTTTCTTCTAGTGCACTGCCTAACGGCAGGTCCATGACATAGAACTCTTCCAACCAATTCTATAATCAGCTTTTTATTTCATCTAAGAATTTGAATTTGAAGAATAATAAGATTATAAGAAGAATTTGTTATCGAATCATCTAATAATACTAATAATAAAGGTTTAACGTCCGTTTCCTCATCCAGGGATGATATCAGCGACGTCCCCAACAGCACATATCACTATAGATCAATTCACCCAGACCAATCTGCGAAAGAAATGTGCTGAGGAGAAACAAGGTCCAAAACGAAAAAGCCAGTTCGGTGATCAAAAAAATGGTCAGGGTTGATTGATTATGTCTATGGTGGGAAAAGGTAAGTTTTAAGCTTGCTAGAGAATGTTGAAAGAGAAAA
Organism: Enchytraeus crypticus; assembly: GCA_905160935.1. Taxonomy (NCBI): domain Eukaryota; kingdom Metazoa; phylum Annelida; class Clitellata; order Enchytraeida; family Enchytraeidae; genus Enchytraeus; species Enchytraeus crypticus. The sequence goes on from CAJHZI010000402.1 coordinate 186,751, forward strand.
ACAAGAGCGAAGATTAGCAGGTAAAGAGTTCCAGGTTGTGGGTGCTGTGTAAGAAAATGAACGAATGAATCTAGCATCCCATGTCTTGGTAATTGATTGATTTATTGATTGATTGGTGTACTTCAAACGCATTTCTCCTGCAATATTCTTTTTATTACATTCTCTATCATAGCATTCCCCCCTTACACTACATATTGCCCTGCTTTTCTCTCAATTTCTTATCACATCTATTAACTGTCTCTCTGTATCGACTTCTTCACAAGCTTCTTCGTTTTTTTATTATGTATTCCATTTAATCATGGGGAAGTTTAATGGTGTGGATACCATTTTCCTTCCTCAACTCCTGCATAAGTATCCTCTTACATAAGTGCGAAAGCTTGTTTGCTGTTGCTCTATTCTGCAGTGGTCCCTACCACAATCAGGAACGTACTACACGGAAAGAATTAGAACTATAGGTTCTATGAATCCCGATGGAGTTGACTTCATTAAAGGCACAGACAGACCTGTTGTAGAGTAAACGGGAGATAGATGAGATATCTCGTTTCTTTGCAAAGGCTTTCCATGACTTTGCAAATATTTAACTAAACCTGCTTCGAGAATTCTCTTAAGCTACTACGTAACCTCGAGTAGCCGAGCCATTCAGCAAGTATTGCTCAAGTCTTTTTTGTCAAAGAACTAATAAGATTTAATTGAATAGCAATATCTCAAATTAGTCTTTATAATCATTGCAAACGGTCTTAACATTACGCTATATCAACACGACAAAGTTTTAAACTCTCAAAGTAGGCCTATGTGTGAAAGTTTATTTTTAGTAATGATAATAAATGTTTCCCTTTAGTACCAGATAGATATGACATGGCATGTTTAGATTTGACATGCGCAAATCATCAACGCTTACATAGCAAATTGACAGAAATATTCGCATAAAAACACGCAAGTGTTGGTTGTGTTTAAGGAACATATTTACAATACAAATTCCAGGCTTCGGAATTTGTGAGAAAATATATTCAAAGAGTAACAAACCTATTTCCGCTTGAATTAGTAAGCTATTTAAAATTTAAAAGGCACATGTTTATTATCTTAAGATCATCTCTTCGAGGTGGTACAAATTAAGATCCACTTTTTCTGAGGTTGTAAGTTGAGGATTTGAGTGCATACACAAGTGGGTGTCAGATTTCACTCTTGTTTTCAGTGATGGCTGTTCTCAACGTGTTCAGTTCTGAGCGTTCTTGAATACTATGAACCTATTCTATAATCTATTCTATGAGCCCAATGATCTTATCATTCATGAACGTTAGACTCGTCCTCCTTGTAATATTGGAATTATTTTGTCTTTCTGAGGACAGCATAAAGCCTAGGCCTGCATGGATTTGTTCTTTGTGAACATAACCCAACCGAGCATAAGTAGCCTATAGAAATTTCGATATGCTTATAGACTTAAAGACAAGACTATGTTTAACAGTGTTTGTAGATTCAAGCATGAGCTCTCATACACCTAATTAGGCAACTGATCAATTCTATTAAAAATATCTATATAATATTTTTCCAATTTATAATAATTATCTTGAAGACTCGATTAAAGGTTGAATATTATTCCGAACGCACATATCCTTTCTTGAGATTGGATATTTAATATATGCTTCCTTAAAAGAGTGCACACACAAAGCATTTTGCTCACTATATCAAGTCTTATTCCGTCGTGCGGTGTAGCCTATAAAATATTGTTCAATGTTCTATCCCAATGTCTCTGAATAACAAAGTCTCAGAATAACAATGTCTCTGACTAACAAACTAACAAAGTCCATTAATGACAATGTCTCTTAAAAGCAAAGCCTCAGAGTAAAAGTCTATGCAAGGAGAAGTCTATGAATAACAAAGTATCTGACTAACAAATCATCTGAATAACAAAGTGTCTGAATAACAGAACCTCTGAATAACAAAGTCTCTGACTAACAGAACCTCTGAATAACAAAGTCTCTGAATAACAGAACCTCTGAATAACAAAGTCTCTGAGTAACAGAACCTCTGAATAACAAAGTCTCGGAATAACAGAACCTTTGAATAACAAAGTCTCTGAATAACAAACCTCCGAATAACAAAATATCTTAAATGTTTAAGAAACCCGTAGGTGTCGAATTAAAAGTAAATAATTTCAGAAACTAGGATGACTAGGAACTGCTGGAAAAGCAGATGTCAAAGCTCAAGGCTAGATAGATGTTTTGTTAAGGTGTATAATAGATTTTATATATAATACAGCGTTAACAATCTAAGGGTAAACAAGACCATTTTCTAAGGGAATGACGACCCTGCACAGTAAATGCTAGTCGAAGCTGAGGAAGGCATAGGTGGCCCACCTCGTCATAAGCAGAATCCCCCAATAATAATGGTATATCAAAGGGAATGCTACAGATGATTTAAAGATCCACTCGTTTGTGGCTATGAAGAGGAAGGCGGAAGATGTAGATAAGTGGAGACGTTGTATACCATGGACCTGCCATTAGCAATGCACTGAGAGAGATAATACAGTATGGGAGATGAGGCAAACTTGCTCATCTGTTAGACCTACTAGTTCAAAAGAAGCTATGCAATACCAACTATGCTTAGCTCCTTGAGTGATAAAAACCTTATAACTCGCATGAGAATAACTTATGCTACTAAACTATTGTAATTTAATGTTGTTTTAAAATGCATTGTTTGCATATGCATTACTATGACATTACCTCTCGTATAGTGTTTACTGTTTACTGCAAATATGTTCTAATGTTCTATTTCGTTTGTTATTTTGTTTGGCTTACTTATCTGCTGCTGGTAGATTGTTTTGAAATAAACGAAGACATGCATATTCTTTCAAAAAGTACAATAGTTCTTTAGAACAATATGGCAAAGATTTGTGATGAAAGGGATGATACACTACGTTTATACCGTTTGGAAGAATAACAGAGATGAACTATAAAGAAAGAGAGACAGAGAAAGAGAGAGAGAGAGAGAGAGAGAGGAGAGAACGAGAGAGTGTGTGAGAGAATGAGAAAGAAACAAACAAACAAGAAAATTAACAAAAGAAAGAAAGAGAGAGAAGAAAGAAAAAAAGGAAGGTAAGAGCAAATGACTGTGAACCTACATTAAAGGAAAACAACAAGGCTCATTTCAATTCTTTAATTTATTTTTTTACATGTATCATCAAATTGAAACTCAGAAAGTAATTGAATGACAGTATTATAAGGTGTGTCATAAATTTTAATTGGAAGGGAGTTAGTTATAGTAGAATTGACGCAACAAAGGGAGCAACATTCTTCTTGAATTAGTTAGCAGATTATTTTGTAGGTTTTTGCGTCACATATCAGACAGCGGCTATTAAGGTCCGTTAGTAACAGCTAACGTCAGCATGTTGGAGAAACTTGTTAGTTGGAGTCGATCCAGTTTCTAAAGTAGCTGATGCGAGTGTAGACGGATGGGTAGGCGGGGTTGCACTGAGCCTGACCCCAGGAGGTGGCTCCCACCAGGGTGCTGCCGCAGACAAGTGGACCACCGCTGTCACCCTACACGCACACACAAGCAACACATACATCTAGATCACTCTACATAAACAATCAGCAGTGGAGCTTTATATATATACAGTATATATATATACAGGTATATACAGGTATATCACTCTACACAACCAATCAGCAGTGGAGCTATGTACTGTAGAAATATATATCTGCACAAGCAGTTGTCGCTGTATTGTTCCACTAGCATATTCGTGTGATTTACATAAAGATTTGTTATAGTAAACCATGAAAGCAGTAAATGTTAGATTGAGTGTGTAGTGTTGATTGTATTTTCGTGTGTATTTCAGTGACTAGATGACTGAGTGTATTGTAGAGGCAGGATGAATACATACGCTGCAGGCGCTGACGGTGCTTGAGGAGACGCAGATGTGACCGTTGTTGATCTGAGCGGCGGACCAGCGACCGGCGCAGGCTGAGTTAGTGATCACCTGCATGGTGCCCTGTTGCAGGGTCGTGGGCAGAGCGCTATCTGTTGCACACACACGACACATCACTACACATCACACACTACACATACAGGACACATCGTACACTTTAAACACGTCACATCATGCACAACACACATCACACACAGCATTCCATACTACGCATAGTACAGGTATCGCTGCATCGAGCGCACATATTACTATCATTCGCTCTCACAGAAGGCTGTAGAAGAATGTAAGAGAAGCGTCTGAATCTTACGAACTTGCGGTATTAGAGATTAAAAGTTAGTGGAAGAATGCTCTGTTAAAATTAATTAGTCAAGTAGCATATTTTGAAATATTTAACTGCTGAATGATTACTTTAGAATTTCTTACTCTATGAACTAGTTTTCATATACAAGATTGCCTGCCTCAATTATTCCTTTTTTAATGTATATAGAAGCAACGCAGCGAGTAGTGAAGAGTGACAAAGAAGACTTACTGGCGGAGGTACGACCCCAGCCGGTGATGACGCAGTTCTGACCGGAGTAATCTCCAGCGTTGGAGGCAGCCATGGTGATGGCTCTCAGGTTGTTGTTGGTGGTGACAGCGCTGAAGTGGAGAGCGGCCACATCGTTGGGGTAACCCTGGTTACCGTTGTTCACGAATCCGCTGTGCTGTAAACAAACAATCCCAAATAGCTTCCTCTTAATGCTCTATAAATATCTGCAATCCATTGAATAATAATTGTATTTTGCAAGCCGTTTCTTGTTCGCCTAGCACACTCAGGCATATTGTTAGGCCCTTAGCGTGCAGTATGGCGGCATATTAAATGCTATAGAAAGATAAATAGTTCTATTCTGTTTTCCTCGATGTTTTTCTTAATTGTCAAAAACAAATCAAACATTTTGTACGGTATCAGTCAGTCATGATCATGTTGTATAACGCACACGTATATGCAAACATACTTAAAGGTAGACTTAGCACTCACCCTGACGAATGAGGAGAGACTCCTGGTGACACAAGTGCTGCAGGATGTGTCGGTTCTAACGGTCGTTCCACCGAGGATAGAGTAGGAGGCTCTGGTAACAATGTTATGATGAATAAGTTTAAGAATACAGTTGGATTGCTATGTAACTACATGCAATTGTTGATATTGCAGCGACATTCGACACCTGCATAGGATTCTGATAATCTTTACTACACTATTTCTACCCTCTGCTTTGTGCTCTCGTTCCCAATTTCTCACAATTTTCATCCGATTTCCCTGTTAAATAATTTATCATTTCATGACCTTGATAAGGTTCTCGAATTTATCTTTTCAGAAGTGCTAAAATATATACTTTACGTGTACTGTATCTTTTATCGTGATTGAAAACACTTAGTAAAACAGTTGTAGATATTGTTTATTGTGTACAATTCAGCCTAAACATTTGATGAAAAGATTGATGGGCTTATATTTGAGAGGTGGGTTAAATCGCCAGCAAAATAGGCATAACGGTTATAATATTACTGGGTTTGTATGTTTGGTACAACATTGTGTTACTCCATGCTGCATACAACTTTATCAAATTCTTTAAGAGAATCGTTCAACTTGTTTCTGAATTTTTCTAGTAATTTCGCTCTCAATTTCCACAAGCATCTAGCCAGATGCTACATGCTACATGCTTGTACATTATATCATAAACATCATAGGAATTTTGTTTTACGAAATTACAGAAATAAGGTGATCTCAATTTATTCTTTTGTGATAATCTTTATTATTAAGTTAAGGATATGTAGCAAGCAGGCATTTGCAAAAACCTTCTTTAGTTTAGAGATCAAATAAATGTGTTAATAAATTCATTGATCATTATCTCCTCTTTTCATAGATTGATTGACTAATAAACAGATTGATTGATTGATACTCACAGAGCACCACCACCGCAGTGAGCAGCTGTGACGGCCTTGGTGGTAGAGATGAGGGAAGCTCCGCACGAGTGGGAGCCGGTGACGCGGAGTGAGAGCTGATGGGGGTAGTTAGCGATGTTAGCATTGCTGCCTCCAACAACACGGTTATCGATGTTCTCACTGAACACTGAAAATAAACATCAAATTGTATAATAATATCTACACCTACGTATGCAATCATAGGACCTATAGAATCTACAGACGGCCTTGCTGCTGATCCCTCCACCAATAGCTCAGATCAATATAAGCTTACGTCCATCAGCATCTTGATGAGTTACTAGGTTTAGGTAAATACATTTGTAGACCAAGCAACATGGTATAAATTTGTAGTCAAGACTTACCCGGCAGAGCGAGACAAAGAAGAAGTAGAACTCTCATGATGACACACGTCCTTTAAGCGGTTCTGATGAACTGTGCAAGGTTCTGCGGATGATTCGTTGTGGTCACATACAAGGCTTATATACTTCTAAGTCTACCTCGTTATCAGCCGATGAGACAGATAAAAACTTCTAGAACAAACCACATCTGCGGCTCTCAAGGTCCGTCTGTGCCGATTAGCCTCTCCTCCCTTACTTCTTACCCTAAACCTCATTATTCTCAACCAATATTCAACCAAAGCATATATTACTTTATTGATTCGGGGTTTTGAAGACGTAATAGACTTTGCCACATCGTAATGTGTATAGCCTCTCTCTTAATGCACTGCCAGCTGGCAGGTCCATGGCATATAACGCTTCCACTCTTCTCTGTCTTTCGCTTTCCTATTCATATCCACATATTAGTGGGTCTTTAAATCAGCTAACATATCCAATCTCGGTCTACTCGGTCTACCTCTGTCTCTATTTATTTCCATTCTGCCTTCTATGACCCCTTTCAATAGACTGTCGACCCTTAGAATGTGTCCCATCCAACTCATCTTCCTATTCCTTAATGCATTTATCGACTGCTTGCCTGTACCAACTCTTCCCAGAAACTTCCTCACTTGTAGCCTTTTGAGTCTAGCTAATCCTTTCCATTCCTTTCCAGATCCACATTTCCAATGCGTCATTGGCTTGTTCAAAACGCGAGATAGCCTAAGGTGTTATATTATGCAGTGTACATGCATAATAATTATATATAGGCTATAAACATGCAGTAGGATTGCACAAGCAAAAGATGCCTGCGGTAGTAGGAAAGAACGCTTAACAAAAATCTAAAGAAATTTACAAAGATATAATTATCTTTGTATAATAATTTTATCTGGATTTTGGAATTTGCACCGTTTTTGGACCTTCTTTTAATTCGCCGGCTTGATTTTGTCTCAATAGTGTTCGATGTTTTCATTGATGACTGTAGCACTCTAATTGTTGTTGTTATTATTATTAATGAAAACCTTGGTTTGGCCCAAGCTATTATATGGATGAAACACATGGACATTAAGGTAGAAGATACTATGAAACTAGAGTCATTGACAGTTACAGGTGGATGTCGTGGATTCTTGTGCATTCCAGGGTAAGCGTTTGACGTCCTCATACAATGATCAGGTGTTTAGTTAGATCTGAAATCTAAATTTTGTCATTTATCTGTGCATATTGTTAGAATTTAGATTATAATATCAATATTTATTGTTAGAATACAACATGATAAAGTGGAGTCGATTTGTCCGTTCGTGCACTCTACCCCTACCCTTTCTGGAGGAAGTTTGTTTGCTTGACCTTCCCAGTGTCATCAGTTTTTTAGTCCTATTTCGCAGCATTTTATTAGGTTACCGTTGATCAGACCTATGGCGGTATAGATCGTGTGGGCGTGAGTTAAGATTATCTTTGGTTTATCGTTTAATCTCTCTACCACTCTCAACTGTTGATTGCTAAGTCAACGTACACGGTCAGAGCTGTAGATTGCGCTTTACTTCATGCATATCATCGTATAACTGAGGATTAAAGGATTTATATTAGGCTTGTATGAATTTTTATTTTCTGATGATTTATGCGTCTATCAGCTTTCTATTCATCTTTTCATCACTTTTTATGTAGAATCTTGAAATGGAGATTTTTTTTATCAGTAAGAGCACTTCTTCTGGAGTTTCCGATGATCATAAAGAAGACAATAAGAAACTACCTTAGATACTGGAATTTTAATAGAGATTAGCGGTGCATAGTTGTTTTTGGAATTAAGATATGGTCTGTTAGATTGCTCTTGGCGTTTTGCTCAAAATGCTGCAAGAAATAAAATAATTTCTGTGAAAATAATGTCATTATATCGAAAATAAAGTAACACCAGAAATACAATAACGTCAGGAGGATGGCTGAATATAGAAGTGCTTCATTCTGCTGTGGTGGAAGCTTATCTACAAAAAATTATAAAGGATTGAGATTTGAGAAAGTTTAAACACACGAGGACATGTTTCTCATGATTTTCATGAAATCATCTACACGTAAACTCATAGATTTGTAGTTAGGTCATAGGATCTTAATAACTGCTTCAAGTGACATCTCATTTCAGTTTGTAATCTCGTGACGGCATCTTGCAAATAGGTTGTTTTCTTTACTGCCAAATGAAACATTTCTCAACGATAAAAGAAATAGAAAAGGGGAAGGATTGAAATAAAAACGATACTTTTTAGCACTTTTGTTTCACTTTGTGGTTTTTAGAAAAAAAGGTCGTATGAAGAAATTTTTCGGAGGGGGGCAAAATATTTTTTAGAACTTTTTTTGACGGGAAATTTCGGTAAATGGACCCTGTCATATGTGTATGATTGGTCATGAACGGTGCTTTCCCCGGATCCGCCACTGGTAGGAAAACAGTAGGCTATAATTATTTGACTAGGTCGCTCTTTGCTTACCTTTAGTTAGTATCTTTTATACTACAATCTATGTATTTGGACTGATTGATACAACGTGCAATTACATAAACAGCAACACGGAAAGGTACAATAACTATAATATTATATACATGATAAATAAAAACTTTCTGGTAAAAAAATTCAATATAGTAGAAATATTAATTTGTTAAGGAGGATTAATATTTCGATGCACCTTGTATTTCTCTATATTTCTATATTTATTCATTGTATTTCTCTAATTCATTATCGCGCTTTGAGGGGTGACATGAGATAAGGTATTTTGTTCCCACTTCGCTGACCCACATAAAATAGAATGTAATATGTAGATCTGCACTAAACGATACTAGACATTTATTTGTTGGCCGTCCCGCTGTTAATACAAATGTACGCATGCGTACTATTCTACGCTGTTAGTACAACTGTACGCATGGGTACTATTGTACGCTGTTCGTACAACTGTACGCATGGGTACTATTGTACGCTGTTAGTACAACTGTACACACGGGTACTAATGTACGCTGTTAGTACAATTGTACACATTTGTACTATTATACGCTTTTAGTACAACTGTACACATGTGTACTAGTGCACGCTGGTAATACAAATATTCGCATATGTACTATTGTACGCTGTTAATACTACTGTAAGCATGTGTACTATTGTACGCTGTTAATACTACTGTAAGCATGTGTACTATTGTACGCTGTTAATACTACTGTAAGCATGTGTACTATTGTACGCTGTTAATACTACTGTAAGCATGTGTACTATTGTACGCTGTTAATACTACTGTAAGCATGTGTACTATTGTACGCTGTTAATACTACTGTAAGCATGTGTACTATTGTACGCTGTTAGTACAACTGTACGCATGTACTATTGTACGCTGCTAATACAACTGTACGCATGTGTACTATTGTACGCTGTTAGTACAACTGTACGCATGGGTATTATTGTACGCTATTAGTACAACTGTACGCATGTGTACTATTGTACGCTGCTAGTACAACTATACGCATGTTTACTATTGTAGTCTATTAGTACAACTGTACGCATGTGTACTATTGTACGCTGCTAGTTCTATTGTACTACAATTGACCTAAACTGTTGTATTATTGTACAGTATTGTGGTATCGACTATACTATAATTATATGAAGCATTGGTTGATAGTCTAGATCAACGTACACGAGTATATATACAGGCCCGCCCGTAGACGATGATTACTTCAGTAGACTGGATATGAGATCATCACGTCATCAATCAGTGATCCGTGAGATAACGGGACTAGTAAAACTTGGGCCCAGTTCCTTTGACCTCTCTGCACTCGTGATATCAGTACATTCTTCTTTCCTCCAGAATTACTGAAGACTTGCTCCAAGATGAACAAGTGTTGATTAAGTGCAATCAAATAAGAGAGAGAGAGAGACAGAGAGAGAGAGAGTGAGAGAGAGAGTGAGAGAGATAGATAGATTGAGAGAGAGAGTGAGAGAGGGAGAGAGAGTGAGAGAGAGAGAGAGAGAGTGTGAGAGAGAGAGTGAGAGAGAGAGATTGAGAGAGAGAGAGTGAAATAGAGAGATTAAGAGAGAGAGAGAGAAAGAAAAAAGTGAGAGAGAGTGCGAGAGAAAGCCATTATCATTTATTTGTTACTGAATTAGAATATCTACAACGGGCATGAAACGGGACAGAGAACAAATAACACGCCATCAGAAAGAGCACAACTGAGCTCTATCTAGCTGACTACCGGAATTCTAAAATAACAATCTCTACACTACATAGCAACCACAAGCCGTGCAGTGGATTTTAATACATGTATATTGTGTATATAATACAATACGTATATTTTCCCCCAGGATTAATTGGTAATTAATCGGTCTAACTGAGGAAGGCAACGGGAAACCACCTCAGAAGCTATACGTTCCCAAGCTATAGGCTACATAAGGTAAGGATAAGACATAGACTTTGTGAATGGATTAACTTGTTGATCTAAGGAGTGCTCTTTTGGAGCGAGAAAACAGACTTTGCATATGAATGAGTACCTTGAACCTGCCACTTGGCAGTGCACTGAAGAGAAGTACAATTCGTTCACAATGAGACATTTAGAAATAGAATATACACAGAATCTTGTAGATCGTATGGGTAGACTTTAAGCCCTACACGTACACTAGACATGATCCGCTGGGTCTATGCGAGGTATTTGTGTTTTGTACTCTACGTACTCTCTTAACCTCTTATCATCATCTCATGCGCATAGTTCCCACATTCCAGGAATGACTGAGTTCTGTGGGAAGTGGAGAGAGAGCTACGGACGGCTCTTTGACAAGTGCCACTTAGCATTCCAGCTGATTAGACTCTTCCACTCTTCCACTTACACTTCCCAATTCAGCTGTCTAACTACGCCAAGTTAATGAACTAAAGTTGAGTGTAGAACTAAAAGTGAGTTTGACGTTTGTTTTATCATGAAATAAAAGCATACGTGAACATATAAGTTAATAAGAGTATTTTTGGTCCTGTCATCGGTCCACTATGAAGCTCAGTCAAGCATAGTATAAGTGCTTACAATACAAGCAATAGATCACACACACTCGTAGAGATGCATGCGTCAGATTACAAAGTTGATAGAGTGAGTAAAGGTAACAAAGTACTTTTAACTAAAAGTCATTCGTAAGTTCAGCAATATGCAGGAGGTAGCGCATAGATGAATCCTGCGTAAAAGTCATTAAGTCACAGTTCACATGACGACGCTACAGCTGACAGTCGTTTGTTGACAAACAATGCGTTGAATGTAATGCTAAATATACGAAACGTTAAAAAATGTTCCTTTAATTGACATTTATATTGGTATTTACGCCATAGTAGCTGATGATTAAATACGGCTGCAAAGCATTTTACCATTTCCTATCTACTAATAAGAAATAAAGCATTGACAACTATTAATTTATGCATTTAAAATCAACCTGCAAGATCGACAAAGCACAAACATTATTTGTTCACCCACAAATTGCGTCCGACCTTCACCTTGTAGTGCCTGTTTACTTCTTTCCTATTGGCTATATCGTTCAACCTTGATAATGAATCGTCAAACTTTTACGGGAAATTGCAAATGGAATATTATGGACATTGTAGCTTCATTAGAAATACCGAAAACAGAAAAGCGGAAACAAGTAAGAAACTAGCTGTTACACGTTGTTTAGCACATTATAGCATTTTTTTCAGCTGAGGAACTCTCTATGAAATTTGTATTTAGGAAAATTCGCATATATAACGGCAATGCAGCAGACGGTATCTGGCACCATAGACTATTTGTATGTGTCGTATACTCGTCTATTTGTACAAGCACTAAATGCATTAAGTTGATCGTTACATTTTCTAGATTTTCGACGGTTATTGGTCTCAAAAGAGATTGTTCAGTGCAGTGTTAACAATAGTGAAGAGCTTATCAGACCAAAGGTCAACCAGGGTTCAGTGTACCACTCCTTCTTCCTTTACTTGTCTGTCTTGTGATACGTCTACTTATCTTCTTTAGCTGCTCGACTTTCTCGTTAAATCGCTCTGCAAGTTTGTCTGCACTTTTTGAACTCGTATACGAAATAATTCATTTTGCACTGTTTATTGGATATTTATAACTTTGTTCTTCCTTGTGATGGACAAATGGTGTATAACTACTGGTGGATGATTACTGGTGAATGATCACTGGTGTATGACTACTGATGTATAACTATTGGTGGATGACTACTGGTGTATGACTACTGGTTTATGACCACTGGTGTATGACTACTGGTGTATGATTACTGGTGTATGACTACTGGTGTATGACTACTGGTGTATGACAACTGGTTATGACTACTGGTATACACAAACCTGATCTACCATTGGTTGACTACACAAACCTGATCTACCATTGGTGACTACACAAACCTGATCTACCATTGGTTGACTACACAAACAAACAGTATATTCTGAAGAGCTGGTGGAATGACTATGGTAGTTCTTTGTGGCCAAGAAAATCTCTTCAGTTTTACAACATCAACGTTGACACAAGAGTCATGTGAGTACTGAGAGACATGTCTGTGACTTTGTTGTCAGAAAGTTTAATCTAACTTTCTGAAAAATCATCAACTAATAAAAACTTCGAGTGGAGGTGAAAGAACATTTACACCAGTAGTCATACACCAGTAGTCATCCACCAGTAGTTTTACACCAGTAGTCACTACTGGTGTATGACAACTGGTGGATGACTACTGGTGTATGACTACTGGTGTATAACTACTGGTGGATGACTACTGGTGTATGACTACTGGTGTATGACTACTGGTGTATGACTACTGGTGGATGACTACTGGTGGATGACTACTGGTGTATGACTACTGGTGTATGTCTACTAGAGGATGTCTATCCTGGTGAAGCGGCAGTGCAATCATGGATTGAATTATCGAAATGTTCTTTCACCTCCACTCGAAGTTTTTATTAGTTGATGATTTTTCAGAAAGTTAGATTAAACTTTCTGACAACAAAGTCACAGACATGTCTCTCAGTACTCACATGACTCTTGTGTCAACGTTGATGTTGTAAAACTGAAGAGATTTTCTTGGCCACAAAGAACTACCATAGTCATTCCACCAGCTCTTCAGAATATACTGTTTGTTTGTGTAGTCAACCAATGGTAGATCAGGTTTGTGTAGTCACCAATGGTAGATCAGGTTTGTGTAGTCAACCAATGGTAGATCAGGTTTAATCAGGTCAGGTAGATCAGCTGCTTAACAGCTATTAACACAGCTGTCAGCTGCTAGCTTATAAAAGCTGTTCTTTACAGTTATGATTAAAACAAGGCAATGCATTCTATAGCAGTTTTCATTCGACTCTCTATTTATTCGCAAGTTATGTAGAACAGTGGCCGCGATCCTGTGGACAGAGGGAGCGATCGCCCCCCAATAATTTCTGTGGGGGTGAACTTATCATTTAGTATTGTCAGTAAATCAAATGCTTCAGTCGAATCTAATGTTCATTTAGTGCTTGATAGCATGTCATCGACATGAATGGGTGATGGGAGACTGTATTTGAACTCCTCACCTACTGATCCGCTGTAAACAACTTTCCAACAAATCACCGGCGTCACCTGAGTCCGTAAAAATTCATAGTATTAAGTTATGAATACCTAAAAAGAAAGACTTGATTTAAGTTAAACCGTCGAAGCAAATAAATGTTAAAAATATAAGACAAACATTTAGACCGAGATCTAATAAAAACAGCCCACTGCTAGCAGTAGCAGCAGCTGTATAGTAGCAGAGACTAGCAGCTGTAGCTGAGATATACATCAATCGTTTAGCAGCAGAGAATAGCAGTTGTATCAGCAGAGATCAGAAGCTGCACTAGCAGATATCTAGCAGAGATATACATTAACAATTGTAGTAGCAGATTCTAGCAGCTGTTAGCGGAAGAGATTAACAGCTGCAGTAGCAGAGCTCAGCAGCTGGTATCAGCTGAGATCAACAGCTGTTAGCAGCAGAGATCAGCAGCTGTTAGCAGCAGAGATCAGCAGCTGTTAGCAGTAGAGATCAGCAGCTGTTAGCAGCAGAGATCAGCAGCTGTTGGAGCTATTGCAGAGGTTTTAACACTGCGCAGTACAGGCTGCTAAAAAGTTTGCGGCAGAACACAATGAGTTGTGTATGAGGTTCAGTGCTTCATCTCATAGACACGCAGACTACTGAGTCTAACATAGGCTGTCATACAACCCTGTATGCTTTAGCTAGTGTAGTCATCGTGCGGTCATCGGATGGTCTATTTCTACTACTTCATAATCCTAGTCAGTTAGGTAGCTGTCACTGCTGCATCAGTTTGTAAACCATCTTATTTTTGCTCGGTTTTAGAGTTCTAACTAATTTAGTTAACATTCCTAGTTGAGCCAATCTAATGAGCATAAATAGAGATTAGTAAAGACAGAGTCAATTTTTAGTTTCAAAACAAATCTAAAACGTTTATCTGTTATTTGGTTCAATTAACTGTCGGACCCAACGATATTGTATTGAGCAGGATCAAATGAGGTAGCGCATTACGATTAAATCTGTATACATTGAAGCATTGCTTTATATGCTGTTTAAAAATTGACGCTGATTCCTAGCTGCCAAGTCTGATATAAAAATCAAGCGAAGTCGCAATTCACGGGGGAGGGGGGGGGGGTTAGCTGACGCGGCTCTCGGCTTTGTTACCCCAGTTTATAACGCCGCAGTTTAAAGAATAAAACTTGAATTTCCATATTGGATCGACTGAAGGCAGAACCAATCAAAAAAGAGATAAAGATTGTACAAAATTAATTTATAGATATTTTAATTTAAGTAATATTTATTATTCAATAAGAAAATTTGATACTGTTACTAAATTTTCTATTAATTGAATTCGAACGGTATCAAATAAATTGAAGAGAATAGAAGTGAGGTTAGAATTAGAGGAACCGTTGAGACAGGGTAGATACTTGAAGACATAGGGGTGCATACAATTTGAACAGATACATGTGTATATTTGTAGCGTTGTATTTAAATCTTGTTCACATTTGACGAGTAGGACCTAGTAGACTCTATCTGTTACATTCAGCTAATCAGCTTCAGGTAAAGATATAATTCAGCATAATTTATTACATAATTCTATACGTAGATGCCATTGCTTTCTAAGCAACTTTAGCTTAACCC
Source organism: Enchytraeus crypticus (assembly GCA_905160935.1). NCBI lineage: Eukaryota > Metazoa > Annelida > Clitellata > Enchytraeida > Enchytraeidae > Enchytraeus > Enchytraeus crypticus. The sequence continues at coordinate 202,155 of CAJHZI010000402.1, forward strand.
GCACTAGTCATATATCTACGGCGAGGACACTGTGTGATGATGTTTGGTCGTAGATTTAAAATGATTCGGTTTTCGACGATACACGCGATCGTTCTCACATTAACTGTGATAAATCTTCCCTCGACATCTTCCAATCACAGGACTCTCGATCAGCTAAATCCCAATCCATATGACTGGAGCGAATCTGAACAGGATGATCACTTGGAACTGGATAACCCAGAAATGAGTAGGATACTATATCACAATCCTGAGGTAGGGACTGCTGGGATTGAGCACGAAAAAGCTGGAGTGGAAGAGGGAAGAGCTGGGATAGATGGAATGAAGAATTTAACGGAATGGAAGAGGTCTCGTAGGTCTATAGACGAGGGGGGAATGTACCCGGGGGGGGGGGAGGGAAGAGAACAGGGGGGTATGGAGGATTATGAACACTCAGAGATGAATGGAAACTGTACAGATTGCAGTTCTGTCAGAGAGGTTCGTTCTATATCATTACTTGCACTGGTTAATACTTGTATATCTGCCAGAAAATCCATGAATCAATCAATCAATCAATCAATCAATTAACAGACAATGAATTCATTCATCGAGCTGCTGCTATCTGCCGGTGACAGCTTGAACAGAGATTTGTTAATATACAAAATTAGATGTTTAGATTAAATTTAGATTCCAAATTAAATTGATTCTTATGCCATAGTCATTTGATCTTGATTGATTGATTGATTGATTGTTTCATTGACTGACTGACTGACTGATTGATTGTTTGGTTGATTTGTTGATTGATTGATTGACAGACTCTCTGAATCACTGACTAATCGATGGATCCCTTGATAGATAGATCGCTTAATGGATTTATTGATAGTTTAATTGATTGATTAATTTGCTGATAATCCAGTCAAACAATCAATGAACCAGTCAAATAATTAATCAATCTAACAATACTCAGTCAAATAATAAGAAGAAGGAGGTAGTTGAGGGAAGATTGGAAGGAAAGAAGATTAGATGAAGGCCGAGATTTGGGATATTGTATGATTTAATAAAGGCGTCATATTTTAATAAGTAGAGAAAGGCAGAGGATAGAAATATGTGGAGGAGTTATATGCCATGGATCTGCTACAAGGCAGTGCACTAAGAGAGAGAGAGAGAGAGAGAGAGAGAAAGAGAGGGATAGAGAGAGAATAAATGCTGTTTGATAAGAAAGAACTCTCAGAAGGTATTGAGTATTACTGTTGCTATTATTTCAAAATTTATCGACTGTTATTTCCTTTGCTTGCATTGCATGTTTATTTCGTTTTCCTAGTTTTTTCAATTTGTATGACTGAGGGGTGGTCTACTAGATAGGTTACTTTTGACCTCTTTGACGGTCTTGTTTTGTATGTCACTGCATATTTTTAGTGTACCGAAATAAACAAAGTTCTCCCTCTCTCTAATTCTCTGATGAACAGTTGATTGATTGATTGTCGCTTGATAAACAAGAGCTACCTGAAGGTACCGAGTAATTGATTGATTGATTTGATTGATTGATTGATTGATTGCTTTAGATAACAAGAGTTGTCATACTGTACTGAGTAATTTATTAATTGATTGCTGCGAGATAAACAAGAGCTAACTAATGGTACCGAGTAATTAATTGATTGATTGATTGATTGATGTTAGTTAGCAAGAGTTATCTTACTGTACCGAGTAATTAATTAATTGATTGACTGATTGCTGTTAGATAAACAAGAACTACGTAATGGTACCGAGTAATTAATTGATTGATTGATTGATTGATTGATTGATGGTAGATAAACAAGAGCTACAGGATGGTGTCTATAAAGCAGGAGATCTTGAGGAAGCTACGCCTAGCCTCGCCTCCTAACGTGGCGGGGCTGGTCAGACCGAGCATCCCGCACGTAGAGCGGCTGATCGCCCAGCTGAATGAGGAAGCGAGTAGGGGCCTCTTCGCCTCAGAGCAAGAGACCGTCGATGATTACCATGCCACCCCAATGAGCGTCATACTGTTCGCTCAATCAGGTAGCAATACTAGTGTAGCATAGCAATACAGTGTAGCAGAGCAATACTAGTGTAGCATAGCAATACAAGTGTAGCATAGCAATACAGTGTAGCATAGCAATACAAGTGTAGCATAGCAATACTAGTGTAGCATAGCAATACAAGTGTAGCATAGCAATACAAGTGTAGCATAGCAATACAAGTGTAGCATAGCAATACTAGTGTAGCATAGCAATACAAGTGTAGCATAGCAATACAAGTGTAGCATAGCAATACAAGTGTAGCATAGCAATACTAGTGTAGCATAGCAATACAAGTGTAGCATAGCAATACAAGTGTAGCATAGCAATACAAGTGTAGCATAGCAATACTAGTGTAGCATAGCAATACAAGTGTAGCATAGCAATACAAGTGTAGCATAGCAATACAAGTGTAGCATAGCAATACTAGTGTAGCATAGCAATACAAGTGTAGCATAGCAATACAAGTGTAGCATAGCAATACAGTGTAGCATAGCAATATAAGTGTAGCAAAGAAATACTAGTGTAGCGTAGCAATACAAGTGTAGCATGGCAATACAACTGTAGCATAGCAATACAAGTGTAGCATGCTAATAGCACACTGTAACATAGCAATACAAGTGTAGCATGCTAATAACACACTGTAGCAATACAAGTGTAGAATGCTAATAGAACAGTGTTCCATAGCAATACAAGTGTAGCATGCTAATAGCACACTGTGACATAGCAATACAAGTGTAGAATGCTAATAGCACACTGTAACATAGCAATACAAGTATAGCATGCTAATAGCACACTGTAACATAGAAATACAAGTGTAGAATGCTAATAACACACTATAACATAGCAATACAAGTGTAGAAGGCTATTAGTACACTGTAACATAGCAGTACAAGTGTAGCATGTTAATAACACACTGTAACATAGCAATACAAGTGTAGAAGGCTAATAGCATACTGTAACATAGCAAATACAAGTGTAGCATGCTAATAACACACTGTAGCAATACAAGTGTAGCATGCTAATGGCACTCTGTAACATAGCAATACAAGTGTAGCATGCTAATAACACACTGTAACATAGCAATACAAGTGTAGCATGCTAATGACACACTGTAGCAGTACAAGTGTAGAATGCTAATAGCACACTGTAACAGCAATACAAGTGTAGAATGCTAATAACACACTGTAGCAATACAAGTGTTTGTTACTATGTCTAAGAGCAATTCTATTGCAGAAAGAATTACTACAATTACACTTAAGCCTTTTAACACCAGTTTAAGTTACGTGAAGCAGTGAGGTGGTTTCTACTTACTACCTAATCTCTTCCACTCTTATTATCTATATACATGTATATCGAATCAATTCTTATTTTCCTATTTCCTTTCTTGTATTTTTATTATATTATTCCTCTTTAGTGGACTGCCAAGTGACAAGTTCAAGGTACATATTCATACTCAAAGTCTGTTTTCTCGCTCCAAAAGAGCACTCCTTAGATCAACAAGTTAATCCCTTCACAAAGTCTATGTCTGTTCCATACTTTATCTAGCCAATAGATTTGGAAAAGTATGGCTTCTGAGGTGGTTTCCTGTTGCTTTCCTCAGTTAGGTGGATTAATTACCATTTAATCCTGGGGGAAATTATTTCATGGTGTGGTGGGTCCCCTCTTGCCATTCTCAGCTTCTACCTTAGTCCCCTCTATCGTACACGTAGCAGATATTTTGCGGTTGCCCTATTCTGCAGTGGTCCAACCACACCCGAACACAACACGGTGCATAATATTTGATTATATTACGAAACATGTCATGTATGATATATTCTCATCTGCCTGGATTTTATTTTAATTTTATTATTGAGATTCACCGCAATACCTTCGCTAATCTTTTAACATAATTCAATGTTGTTATTTTTGTTGTTGCTGTTTCCCTGACATTGCCATATGACGAGTAACCAGACGTTAAATTCTGATTGATTGATTGATGTATTGATTGATTGATTGACCTGACAGCGCCCCCTGAGGTGGGGGGTCACGACCCGCAGGTCTGCTGGTTCCCCCTCAGGCAGGAGGCTCTCAGGCACGAGATCATCAACGCCACTCTCGGCGTCTACATCCGCAACGTCTCGGCGCCCTTCGAGACCTACCTTATCGTCCATCGCCTGAGCGCCCTTTCTCCTGCCGGCTCCCCAGTAGATCGGCGGCGAGTCCACCTGCGCAAGATTCGCCTGGGGGTGGGGAGGGACGGGGGGAGGTGGGAGGAGATTGACCTCAAGTCCGTGCTGGCTCAGCTCATCTCCCGCAGAGAGAGGTTCTACGGGATACAGGTGGAGGCGTATGACGGGCGGGGGGGTCAAGTAGCCGTTGTCATGCCTAGAGGAGATGATGAGGCTCTCTATGTATGATTAATCCGTCAATCAGTCAATCAATCAATCAGTCATTCAATCAATTAATCAATTAATCAATCAATCAGTCAATCAGGCATTCCATAAATCAATTAATTAATTAGTTAATTAATTAATCAGGAATTCCATAATTCAATCAATTAATTAATTAATCAATCACGCATTCCATAATTCAATCAATTAATTAATCGATTAATCAGGAATTTCATAATCACACAATTAATCAATCTATCAATCAATCGATAAATCTATGAAAAATAATTATCTCGTTTCTCATACGAAGACAACATCACAAATATTATCACAACACTGATTATCACATCAGCGAGTGTCCCCTATGGATAAAACATAAATATATTCAATGTTGTAACAAGCATAACTAAGCACAACTAAAATTCGTCATAAATTTCCAATTGTTTAAACCATAATTTACCCATTGTGTCTTAAAAACAAGCCTTTTAAAATATAACCAAAACTTACACTGAACTTACAGTTAAATCTTTGTTAGTGAATCTTGTATCTGCAGTGCATATTTACTTTTTTACAACATTGAAATTCAAATAGTCTTAGTTATCTACGTCTATTTTGTCATTTAACTGATTAGAGGTAATTAATTTACTCAAAAAGCTATAGTTATACCAATGAAAATCATGTAACATTTCAAATGGTCAGAAGCCACAATACCATTGACAGTTCAGTGTAGCACGTTTATCATAAGAGTTGACGTTTTATTGAAAATACTATAATACATGTAAGTAAAGTATTTTAATTCAGAAATTGACTAAACTGAACTGTCTATTGTACTAAACTAGAACCCTCTTGGACTAAACTGAACTGCTTATTGGACTAAACTAGAACCCTCTAGGACTAAACTGAACTGCCTATTGGACTAAACTAGACCCTCTTGGACTAAACTGAACTGAACTGACTGACTGGCCTGCACTTTGATTGGCTGTTATGATTGACGGATTGATTGATTGACTGATACATTTATTGACTGATTGATTGATTAATTAATTAAATGACTGATTCATTGATTGATTGACTGACTGATTGACTGACTGATTGACTGACTGATTGAATGATTGATTGATTGATTAACTGATCGATTGTTTGTTTAATTGACTGACTGACTGACTAACTGATTGACTGATTAATTAATTGTTTAATTGATAAATTGATCGATTAATTAATTAATTAATTGATTGATTGATTGATTGATGCAGAGACCGTACCTAGAGATCCACGTCAAGGAGACCTCGAGCTCTAGACCCAAGAGAACCCCTGAGCGCCTCTGCGAGGAGGCAGGGGCCGAGAGGTCCTGCTGCCGCTACCCGCTCGTCGTCGACTTCAGGGAGTTCGGTTGGGACTTCGTGATAGTTCCCCGCAGCTACTCGGCCTACTACTGCTCGGGAGAGTGCCCCTACCTCTTCATGCAGCGCCACTCGCACTCCCGCCTGACCCAGGAGGCGAGGCGGGACGGGGGCGCCCCCTGCTGTACTCCCAGAAAAGTCTCCGCCATCTCCATGATCTACTACGACGATAAGATGAACATAGTCTACAGCAAGCTGCCTGCCATGGTGGTCGACTCTTGCGGATGTTCGTGAACGACGGTGTTTCGAATCCCAACCAAAACCCTACTGTGATATGTTCGGAGATGAGTTAGATAGTGATGATAAGAAGATGATGATGGGTAAGATGAAGATGTCTTGTGATTTGAACGCCTGTCTCTTTCATTATCTGCTTTCAATCTGCAGTAAATACATTTGTGTGTAGCCGTACAGCTGTTCATTATTTAAAACAGTTTACAAGTTACTAGCGATCAATCAATCAATCAATCTATCATTCATTCAATCAATCAATAGCTACTGTACAGTGGTTGGAGCTACAGGAGACCCTGATTTAAAACCCTTATTTAGAGAACTGATCATCAATGATGTGCTCATTGTAAGCGTGACAACAGTTCTGCTACAATTTGTGCCTTGAATCTTTTATTTGGTATAATTACATGTAGTCCATTAGTAGATAGAATGAGTGAAAGAGACGTAGAGTCAGGGAGATAGCGAGAAAGAGAGAGAAAGAGAGAGAGAGAGAGAGAGAGAGAGAGATAGAGTCCATCTTCAACTAACTAGTGCATATATGTCTTTTTTATCCTTTAAAATATTTGTCTATTTAATTTTTGTCTATTTAACTTGATTTGTTCTTAGCCAAAGGCTGAAGATGTTCAGTTCAACAGGATAACTTTAAATATGTTCGTGAAATAATCCTCAATCCATATAACCATTGTGTCATAAGTGCCTGATATTATCTTATATAATATAACGGCACACTGGGTCAGGAAGCACATGTGCTTGTTTAAGGCCCATTTCCTCCTTCTTCTCCTTCGCTATTAGTAATCGTTGCTTTTTGTGGGCGCATCAATTACAGCTGGGCGGATTAAGAATAACCTTCCAGCACCCTCGCATTTTTCATTCAACACTCTGTCTTCTTAGGTTGTCACCCATCCATGTACTAACTGAGACCGACGTTGCTTAACTTCGATTATTGACGTGCAACCAAGTGAGCTAAATCCCGCTATCTTGAAGTAATGTTAATGAGTATTTGTGCTGTATATGACGATTACATGATAACATCATCTAAGTATTGCATGTAACTTGCGCAGAATTCATTTGACGTAACATCTCTTATATTTGTTATTATCGTACTGATGCACTGTGTAGTTCTGAACAAGAATGATGTAGAATTGTGTTTATAGAGATTTTAAAAGTGTTCATAACTGTTTTGGACTTTCAAATTAACCATCAGTTTCTGACACAAAATTATTAAATAGCTTCGATTAGGAGCTACTATAAAATCTATTTATATATGAGAAATCTAATGTTTATACTAACATTTCAACGGTACTGTAAGCTTTATTGTAACATTGCATGGTGTCGGACAAATTGACTAGTTTATTATTGCGCTTCTTCACTCAAACCTTTAAATTATCTACTTTTAATTAGCAACCATAAAGCAAGAGTGAGAATTAGGAACCGCTTAAATTTAGATCATTTGCTCTTTCAATTGTTGTCTATGTATAAAAAATCTTTCGGCCTATTAACTTCTAGAACTAACGACCAACCAGGGATGTCCCAATTAAATTTAGAGCAAGTTAGAATTGATCAGTGAAACCTTCATAAATATTTATACAGTAGAGGTACAGAATAACATTATAAAAATTATTTCTTATCTTTCTATATAGACGTACTAGAAACTGAAAGAAGTTTTAAATCTTATATAACTTTTTTTTTTTTTTTTTTTCTTCTAGTTTTCAAGTTATTGAAGTCCTGTGTCAGATTTTCAGAATAAGATTAAACCAAACTAAGACTAATCGTGATTATATGAGACAAAAAGTCCGTGGTCTTGTGAAAATTCGATAAGTTGAAGGAATAGCCGGAGGTTGAATCTGCAGTTTATCCTGAAAACAAAGACCCAAGTCATAAATTCCTGTTATCAATTTGAGACTAAAAGCAGAGTAGAGTGAAATAAAGGCACTGGTGAATCATTCTTACTATTAGAGCACTTAGCCCAGTAATCATCAGGGTACCTGATTAGAGATGTAAAGTGTTACATTGTGTCTTACTTATCTTGTTTTGTATTTTCACGAGTACAATATTGTAGCTTTCTGTTGTATAAATAACACCGTTATATTTTAGACAGTAGATCTCTCTCTCTCTCTCTCTTACTCTCTCTCTCTCTCTCTCTCTCTTACCCTCTCTCTCTCTCTCTCAGTATTTAACCAGGGTTTACTGAAGGCTATGCGGTATGCAGAGTTTTTTGTTGAACCCACTCAACATGACCCAGTCACGTGCAGTAAAGGTAAAACCTCAGCACGTCTTTATAAAGCAACAGGTCAAAGTACCAAGCGCCTGATGTCTATTCTCACATTAACGGTTAGTCGTATTAAACAGGAGATGGTGGGGGGAGGGAACCAAGAGCTGTAAACTTTATACCTCCTACCACACTCTTTCAATGAAATATGGAAAATCTAACGAATATTTAGATAGCAAATAAGCAAGGTTTCAGGTGCTGAAAGAGGGTTTTGTAGGGTTTCGGGTTTATACAGGGTCATTAGGATTTAAAAGCCTGTTATGTACCTGGCTAGGGTTTCACAATACCCTGCTATTAGAGTAACTGGGGCTCGTACGGTACCCTGGTGATGAATTAGGGTTTTAGGGTACCTTGTTGCTAGCCTATCATAGTTTTAGGGTATCTTGTTGATAGCCTATCATACTTTTAGGATACCTTGTTGCTAGCCTATCATACTTTTAGGGTACCTTGTTGCTAGCCTATCATAGTTTTGGGGTACCTTGATGCCAGCCTGTCTGTTGTTCTAATCTAGTTCTACTGCCTCTATCTCTTCACATGTGTAAATGATTTAACATCTCTACTGTGTGCTATGATAACTCTGCCATTCTATGATACTGTACATATTGTTTGTATTTTACATCATTAAAAAAGTAAAACACGCATTATAGTGAAATGATCAACTACGTTGATATCTATCACTTTTTAATACCACATGTTTAAACCGCTTGGCAATTTAGTCCATTTTCCGTGTAACCAGTCCAGTTACACAGAAAATGGTCTAAATTGCCAAGCGGTTTAAACATGTGGTATTAAAAAGTGATAGATATCAACGTAGTTGATCATTTCACTATAATGCGTGTTTTACTTTTTTAATGATGTAAAATTAATTAATATTTTCTAATTATGCTATACTTGTATTATTTAATGTTTAATATTTAATGTATCAATCAATCACTTGCTGGAATATCAACAACTGTATGGACTGATGCGCTTTGCTGATTGCAAATAGCAACTAACTGTAGATACTGTCGATGACAATGGGCAACTATCTCTGAATCATATCTTTAGCTTATGTTTTCTTCGCAGTAAAGTAAAATGCTTAGCTAACTCGTTGGGTTGATCGATGAGATCCTCTAGTGATCGATCTATTGATCAAGCAATAGGTTGACTGCTAGGAATGTGAGTTCAGGATATGACATATGAGAGAACGCAGGACTGATAAAAATGTCTATTTGAGCGAGGCAGTTGCGTTCTCTTCATTGGCTCTTTCGGCAGAACCGTCGCTGATGATATACTTCGCAGTTTGCCTGCATTTAAAGTGCTATTGTGTGACATAATGTGAAAGTGTGTAACATTGTTGCGATGAGTTATCAAGTGAAATTACGTGATGAAATTTCCCCACTGATAGTATACGACATTACTGTGATATAATATTGATATCACTGTAGTCTGTGATATCACTGTAACCTGCGATATCATTGTGACATGTGATATCAGTATAACATGTGATATCATTGTGATATGTGACATCAGTATAACATGTGATATCATTGTGATATGTGATATCAGTATAACATGTGATATCATTGTGATATGTGATATCAGTATAACATGTGATATCATTGTGATATGTGATATCATTATAATATGTGATATCATTGTGACAAATGATGTCAGTATAACATGTGATATCATTGTGATATGTGATATCATTATAATATGTGATAAAATTGCGACAAATGATATCATTATGATATGTGATATAATGGTGACATGTGACATCATTGTGACATGTGGCATCATTATAACATGTGATATCATTGTGACATATAATATCATGCTGATTTTATATGATATCATTGTGACGTATGTGATATAATTGTGAAATTATGTGATAACTTATGATATTAAGTGATATCAAGCTGATACTATGTTATAGCATGTGACATCATGCTAATATTGTATGATATCATATACGTAGAATTCAGATATGCTGACATTATGTGAAATCGGGCGATATCATTAGGGGGCGGGATTATCGCAGTCGGTTAAGCTGCGCGTCAGTTGAACGAAGTTAAGCTCCATCGCGCCGGTTAGTACTTTGTAGGCGACCACCTTGGAAGACCGAGTGTTGACAGCTTCGAAAGAAAAAAAATCCCGAGGGTGTTAGAAGGTTATTCTTAAGTCCGCGCCGGCTGCAATTGATGCGCCAACAAAAGGCAACGATTACTAATAACCATGGAAAGGAATGGAGGAAATAACGAAAACTACAAAAACAGAAACCAAGAAAGGAAACTATGTAGCACATGCGGTATATCATGTGTGTAACTAAGGAACAAAAAATATCATGTGATATCCTGCTAATTTTATGTTATTTCATATGACACAATGCCGATAGTATGTGAAATAAGGTGATATTATGTGGCACGGTATAAAAGAACTACCGAGGTTATAGGTGTCGACAAATTCTCGGACATTTTATGTGTTGCTAAACTGATGTCATTCTCTTTCGTTCATTATGTGATACTATGTGTTGATATTATGTGTCTCTGTGATGTGTCTACTGAATATACTAGTTTATGTGATTCCATGTGACTAATTTTATCTGTTTGATATAGATCAGTATATGCGATGATTTGTGTCTTCTGTAGGTTATATTAGACATGCCGATGTGATTATATACATGTATGTGATATTATGTGTGTGTGTGTGTGTTGTATTAAAGTTAGATAACATATTACAGAGCCGTACTGCTGATGTATATATGTGTACGTGTATGTGTGTGTATGTACGTGTGTGTGTGTGTCCTTTTGTGTGTGTGCGTGTGTGTATGTTTATGCTTGCGAATATTATGGCTAATAATGATAATATTTTTCTAGGATACATGTATGCCTAGACTAGACGTACGTGTATGCGTCTATGTATTCCTAGATGTACGTGTATATGTCTATATATGCCTAGATATACGTGTATGTGTGACTATATGCCTACGTGTACAAATATATATATATATATATATATATGTATAATATATATATATATATATATATATATATATATATATATATATGTAGTAGTACGTGTATAAATGCCTACATGTAAGTGTATGTGTCTTCATATGCCTATGAAAATTCATCTACATTTAAGTTTGTATACGAGCACGCATTCATGAAACAAACTGCTATCTATGTGTGGGTGTATGTGTACATGTATGTGTGAATGAATAGGGGCACATTTTGCTCGTGTACTCCATTTGCACATGCACACGTCGTTGCTTGGAGGTTGTTATAAACAGTGTTTGTGAAATGTACAGACGTTTATTAAAAGTTTTACAAAAATCTCTTCATTTCCTGTTCACAACTCACATCAGCAGCTTTAGTCCAGACATCGTTGCTTGGATCAGTTTCCTCTTTGGAATCTAATGAATGATCATAGTCCTCTTCTCAGTAGTCATAGACTTCTAGGCAACTATTCAGTAGTCCTAGGCCACTATTCAGTAGTCCTAGGCCACTATTCAGTAGTCCAAGGCCACTATTCAGTAGTCATAGGCCACTATTCAGTAGTCCTAGGCCACTATTCAGTAGTCCTAGGCCTCTATTCAGTGGTCCTAGGCCACTATTCAGTAGTCCTAGGCCTCTATGCAGTAGTCCTAGGCCTCTATTCAGTGGTCCTAGGCCTCTATTCAGTAGTCCTAGGCCTCTATTCAGTAGTTCTAGGCCTCTATGCAGTAGTCCTAGACCTCTATTCAGTGGTCCTGTGCGGTAACTTCGCCATTGGCTGGAAAGAATGGCGAAGTCGGTAAGATACTCGACCGCGGATCAGTAGGTGCAGGTTCAAATCCTGGGCTCGCCCGTCACTGACATCGCTTTCGAGTGAGAAAACTGACGTTAACCTTAGCTTTACTAGTTTTTTTTAACTCAATAGAACTAGTTCTGAAATGAGATGATAACTCTCGACGTTGATTTAAGAAAGTTACATTATTATCTTGAGGAATCTACCTGAGAAGTTATATTCTCTAGAGGAATTAATCCATACATTGTCTAGAGCAATCGATTCCAGAAGATATATTGTCTAGCTTTTTAAGTGTTAAATAATTATTCCTGTAAATAATTAAACCTACATCCGTTACCTTAGAAAACTTCTCAACGTTTTTTTGCAACATTAAGAGACTTCAAAGATGGCTGACTAGTACTTTACATCGCTGATACTGTCTTATTCGAGGAACCGAATGTTAAGTTCTTATTGATTGATTGATAGAATAAAGTTGAAGAACTTATACTTTAAAGATGGCGTACTAGTACTTTAAATATGGTGAATTAGTGCTTTAAAGATGGCGGACTGGTACTTTAAAGATGGTGGACTAAAAATTTACCAGTCTATATGATATTTTACATGAGATCTGGTTATTGAGAACTGGAGCAGAACTAAACTGAGAGCTGAGGCGGGCTTTAACCTCCCAACTCCAGATCTGCCATCAGTATGGACTCACGCTGACACGCGACTATAAATATTTACTTCATCTATAGACTTCGTAGCATTCCTCAGTATCTGCGCTATACACAAATAAAGTGGAAATATTTCAATTAAATAGTTTCAAGCAGATGCCCACAGTATGACTCATCTCGAGATTTGTGCCACTTTAGAGATCATTATAAGATGGAAACTAACACGTGTCCTATTTCTATTGGCTTTCCATCCTCATCTACTATCAAGTGTCCTCATTCCACAAGCTTTCCATCCTCAACTGCTTCCAGAATCTTATGGTTTAGAGAGTTAAGTGAGAAAGTTGATGTCTAGCTAAAACAATGCATTGTCTTTATTTACTGATTAAATAATTATATATATCGCATACTACACCGAGGAAGAGTCAGCATAGAAATAGAGGGTACAAAGTTTAAAGAGATATAGAGTTCTATATATTTAGAAAACAAGTAACAGAACAATGTATATGTGAAGTAAAGAGTAGGCTTGCCCAATCAAACGAGGCTTTCAATAAGAGGAAAGAACGGCACGTACTATAAAAATGTTTGAAGATCTCCACGAAGATAACATTTGTAAAGATTTTAGTGTGGACCACGCTTCTGAACGGTGGTGAAACATGGATTAGTAAGGAGGATATTAGAAAACGGGATGCATACGAAATGTGGCTATGAAGAAGAATTATCAAAAGGAATAGGAAGAAGAATTATCAAAAGGAATAGAAAGAAGAACTGGATGGCTCATGTACTGAGAGGGAATGGTTTAATTATAGAGGCAACCGAGGGAAGATTGGAAGGAAAAAGGATTAGAGGAAGACCAAGACTTTGAATGATGTATGATTTGATATGTAATTCGCATTTCGATATGAAGAGAATAACAGAGGAATGAAAAATGTAGAGGAGATATAATTATGCATGAACTTGCCAATGGTTATTGTCTCAAAAGCGATTATATACTAAATAAATAACATATAAATATGCAAGGCACTATATCACATTGCAATTGCCAAATTACAATTAACTAAACTAGTAATGGTTTTTACTACATTTTACTACAAAAATTAATTAAAATGAGAATGAGACGAACGGCTAGCATAGAAACCTCAGTGCCCGTGATTCAGCGAATTTGGAGAATAATTTTATTTCCTTGTTCTCTAATTGCTTGCTTCCATTGCTGATCTATAAGATAAAGATTAATAAAGATTTTTGTTGGTTGCTGATGCTTGCTACTAGTCTATTCTAAGCTTGCTGCCATTGGTGATTGAAAAATTGACAATTAGTTAAATTGACTGACTTTCTTGTTGATAAGTATCTAATTGATTTGTTGTCTTGTTGCTAAACTTTATAAATATCTTCCATATATTTTGCGCTTATATTTTCTGTTCTCACATTCTGCACAAGAGTGCGTCACGGCGTCATTGTGTCATTATAGGCTGGAGCCAGTGGCAATATCGGTAAGATACTCGACCGCGAATCAGTATGTACGGGGTTCAAATCCTGGGCTCGCCAGTCACTGACATCGTATTCGAGAGAGGAAACTGACGTTAACATTAGCTCCACCAACTTTTAATGAATGTCAGTATTCCACTATGTAAACATTTCTTATTTCTTCCACAATAACGGTTCCACTGAGTCCCGCTATCTATTCAAATCCTCTCTTGAGATTCTCAAACAATACTCTCACTTCATAAACCATTTTCAACCTACTTCTATGTAACTGTTTCAGTGGCTCCAGGCCCGCTTTCTCCATAAGCTTCATATAACAGATACAGGGCGGCTTTGCTCTTTGGAGTACACTGTAAACTGATGGGCCAAAGTGTTGATACATAGTTATTAGTTACCTGACAAACTGACAGACATATTGACAGAGATCTAAAGTGTTGACCTTGAGCTGTAAGAAGAAATGAGGATGAGAGGATCTCTTACATAACATCTAACAGACTTCAACAGTTCTACTGATTGACAGCTACGAGATGAGAAGAGTTTCTATAAACATTTGTTACATTTATCATATTTGCTAAACACTACGTCTGTCTATCTCTTTCTATCTTCTGTCAATCTCTCTCTCTCTCTCTCATTCATTCTCTCTCTCTCTCTCTCTCTCTCTCTCTCTATCTTTCTCTCTGTATCTATACTTATGACAAGATAAGCTACACATACTCAACTTATATCAGTTTTCATTTAATGTGTTCAAATATCAAACAACCGCTAATGAAGCAGCGAGGAAGCTACTTGAGATATAAACATCACATTTGCACTTGTGCACAATCTTCACTAGCTATCTAATTGATCTACCAGCTCAGTCAATAGATCGAGACACTGACTTATCTACCGTATCAATCAGCGTAGCGATACACTGATTGATACGGTTGATTAATCAATGTAGCGCTATATTGATTGATCTGGTAGATCAATCAGTATATCGATATTGATAGATCTGGTAGATCAATCATGTGATTTGTTTGGGTAATTTGCACTTCACATCTAGTTGACGGATGAGATAAAGTCGACGAATTGTTTGACGAGAGAATTAATGGAAGAACCTGGTAGAGACTAACAAATCAGAGGAACTGATTGATGAGGTAAACATCTGATGATTCCTAGAAACACCTAACGGCCCTCATCGGTCTTCTGCGTGATTGAAGCAGCTGTGCCGGTAGCAGCTGGGCTGTAGCTACACTAGTAGCTGATCTATAGCTAAACTAGTAACTGATCCATAGCTAAACTAGTAGCTGATCTATGACTGCACTAGCAGCTGAGCTATAGCTACACTAGCATCTGGGCTATAGCTGCACAAGCAGCTGGGCTATAACTGGACAAGCAGCTGGGCTATATCTACACTAGCAGCTGGGCGATAGCTACACTAGCAGCTGGGTTATAGATACAATAGCAGCTGGGCTATCGATACACAGTGACTAGCAGCTGGGCTATATCTACACTAGCAGCTGGGTTGTCAATACGCAATGACTAGCAGCTGGGTTATAGCAACAATAAGCCTAGCAGAAGAGCTACATGCATAGGCCTAACTAAATTAGCAGCATTAGCTGGAATTAAGCCTAAATTAGTGTATCATAGTCAACTCGCAAAATTTGCATCTAGACTAGTGTATTATAATTCACCAGGTAGATTAAAGTCTAAGCTAGTATCACAAAGTACATTAGCTAGATTAGATAAGGTATTGTAACGCAGTTGACTGGCCACTTTCCATGCATTGCATTACATAATCAATACATACTGAATATCAAAAAAGCAAAGCGCCAAAAATTTAATGACATACAGACCCTGGAACAGTATTTCAATCAAATCAGTCTTTTCTAAACAGCATTTCAACCAATCAGTCTTTTCTAAACAGCATTTCAACCAATCAGTCTTTTCAAAATGGTATTTCAACCAAATCAGTCCTTACTAAACAGCATTTCAACCAAATCAGTCCTTTCTAAACAGTGTTTCAACCAATCAGTCTTTTCTAAACAGTGTTTCAACCAATCAGTCTTTTCTAAACAGTGTTTCAACCAATCAGTCTTTTCTAAACAGTGTTTCAACCAATCAGTCTTTTCTAAACAGTGTTTCAACCAATCAGTCTTTTCTAAACAGTGTTTCAACCAATCAGTCTTTTCTAAAACAGTATTTCAACCAATCAGTTCTTTCTAAACAGCATTTCAACCAATCAGTCTTTTCTAAACAGCATTTCAACCAATCAGTCTTTTCAAAATGGTATTTCAACCAAATCAGTCCTTACTAAACAGCATTTCAACCAAATCAGTCCTTTCTAAACAGTGTTTCAACCAATCAGTCTTTTCTAAACAGTGTTTCAACCAATCAGTCTTTTCTAAACAGTGTTTCAACCAATCAGTCTTTTCTAAACAGTGTTTCAACCAATCAGTCTTTTCTAAACAGTGTTTCAACCAATCAGTCTTTTCTAAACAGTGTTTCAACCAATCAGTCTTTTCTAAACAGTGTTTCAACCAATCAGTCTTTTCTAAAACAGTATTTCAACCAATCAGTTCTTTCTAAACAGCATTTCAACCAATCAGTCTTTTCTAAACAGCATTTCAACCAATCAGTCTTTTCAAAATGGTATTTCAACCAAATCAGTCCTTACTAAACAGCATTTCAACCAAATCAGTCCTTTCTAAACAGTGTTTCAACCAATCAGTCTTTTCTAAACAGTGTTTCAACCAATCAGTCTTTTCTAAACAGTGTTTCAACCAATCAGTCTTTTCTAAACAGTGTTTCAACCAATCAGTCTTTTCTAAAACAGTATTTCAACCAATCAGTTCTTTTTAAACAGCATTTCAACCAATCAGTCTTTTCTAAACAGCATTTGAACCAATCAGTCTTTTCAAATGGTATTTCAACCAATCAGTCTTTTCTAAACTGTCTCGTAATTAGGCGCTTTTGAGTGAGGTAAGGAACTCTTCTATATAACTGAACCAGTTCTAAGTGATTATTGCCACTCCCCTGATCTTTGCGCATCACTGACGCTTCGTTTACATGTTGTGTCAGTGCTTTGATGATAAAGACCTTGAACAATTTATCGCTGGGTCCATCCTAGAATTAGTCAAATGTATCGTCATCTTGTGACCTATTTAATGTTTACTTATCCTAAACAAGATCAAGTCTGTAGCTGATCCCATACATCCAATATTATTTTGCTAGTCCGGCATTGTTGTGACGTCACCACTAGGATTTGATGGACCTGCCGTGTAGACGTTTGACACAGGCAACAAATGAATGCAAGTGTTTACCACTTCTCAATCTTCTGATGAAATCACGCATTATAGACATATGCCTCGTACTTTACTGACTTCGAGCCATAATTAAGAGTCGACCAATCAAACTAATATTTTCGAACCCCCTGTACTCCGTCTGTACTCTCTATTCCCTCTAATTACTCTACTCTCTATATACTCTCTATTCCCTCAAATTACCCTTATCCTTCCATACGTTCTATTCCCTCTAATTACTCTAATCCCTCTATACTCTCTACTTCCTATATTTTAAATTCATTACGTCATAATATAATCGTGGGTCTGTGGCAGACGTAAATGAAATACAAATATATTTTCTGGATTTTGGAATTTGCACCTTTTTGGACCTTCTTTTTGCTCGCCGGCTTGATTTTGTCTCAATAGTGCTCGATGTTGTCATTGATGACAGTAGCACTCTAATTGTTGTTACTATAAATAATAAACTATTACAATCACTACTCATTCAATAATGTCATAATCCAATGTGTCATGACTGTCTGTCAATAATATCAATTTTCCCATGTGTCATGACTGTCTGCCAGTAATGTCAAAGTTCTGCATGAAATTAATAATATTTGAAAGCTGAATGTAAGTTGTACAAGTAACAAGTTGGTCCCCTATTTCTGGCGCTATTTTGTACTAGTTCTAAGCACATGTTAAAACATTTTCTTGTTTTTATTATTAAATTCAGGACAACTTGACTGTACAAGGTTTTTGAACCGTTTAACTGATAGAAGATAAATCGTCCGTTATAAAGAATATCAGAGTCAAGTATCATCTAATGCTCTTTTACAAATTAACTACTGTATATTAAACATCAGACGAGCAATTCCATGTCCTGCAACAGCGTAAAGTGCATCTGTTCTTATCTGTAACAGGCCGCGATCAAGTTATTTACTTTATCATTAATATAAATACACATGTACATGTATCTTAAATGTACCTTAATATACATGTATTGTATTGTACCTTAAATAATATATGTATATATCTATTTATAGGTCCTTATATACGTATTATATATATATATATATATATATATATATATATATATATATATATATATATATATATATATATATATATATAGGGGTAACGTCATGAAATTTTAAATGACCGATCCTGAGGTGAATTGAACCCTCGTGGGTTCGAATCCCGGCCGCGCTGATCTGAGACTAATCTCGGACATTCACTGGACTGGTTACACGGAAAATGGAATAAATTGCCAATCGGTTTAAACATGTGGTATTAAAAAGTGATAGATATCAACATAGTTGATCATTTCACTATAATGCGTGTTTACTTATATATATATATATATATATATATATATATATATATATATATATATATATATATATATATATATAAATGGTCGGACGAGCCCAGGATTTTAACCCCGAACATACTGATACGCGGTTGAATATCGTACTGACATCACCAGTGGCTATATACAGTATAATATAGGCCTATGTATAAACGTGTGTACATTAGATAGAGCTGCAAGTCGATTACGCAAGTAATTTTATCTAACGATTAATTCATTAATCGTGAAATTAATCATAAATTAAAAATTGTAATCGAACTTATTATCAGGCACTTCAATTAAATTTTGTCAATTATTCCGGTTGAATTTCCAGTTACACTCCAATGATACAAAGAATTTCCAAAGATACCAAAGCTGGAATTTCATGTGTTAAATATATTTTTATAATTTTATCTGGTAGCACAACCGCACTGTAAACAATTCACATTCATTGCTTGTAATTTCGCTCAGTAGGTAATTGATAATATTTTGTTTTCTCAACAGGATGGCTGACTTGTTGACAGTAAAAAATGCTCCATTAGTTAATTAACAAAATGTAAAAAAATTATTGAATCAGTCTTAGATAATTGTAGTTTTGTGTTTAAGTTTATGTTTGTCATATAAAACGTTACAATAATAGTAATTGCCCCTTTCCTTTACAATCTTTGCAAATATTGACGCACAACTTAAATCCTGCTCAACTTTTGGGTATTTCGTATTGTACTCTAATGCCTTTGTTCTTAATTTCTAAAGTTCATTAGGTGCTTTTCAGTTTTGATTATATCTTGGGCACATCGGCATGTATTTATCATTGGACTGGATGAAAAAATCACAGAACAATATATGTAGGTCACTTCGGCATGTATGCAGGTCATATTGGCATGTTGATTTTCCCCCCTTTTATATAAACACTTGATAGACGCGTGTGCAACCACACGAACACTTTCCACGATTAATCTTTTCATAACTGTTGCTAGCGCCAAATGACACCAAGCTTCAATACACGATTAATGTTCCTGGGGTCCTAGTGTATATCCTTTAGTTGTTACCTGATTTGGGCTTTGAATCCAGGCCACTGGCTTCTAAGGAGAACACTCGAACTGTTATGTCCCTGTGTTTGTACGTCCTGTTTCACATATACTTATTTAAACAATACACTGTTGTTTGTGATGTTTATTTCTTGTAGCGTAAGCTCTCCAGTGACATAAGTGAACTGAACTGCATTAGCTTTAGAACAAGCAGACTGATAACAACATGTCCTGGTTAAGAAGTATGTTATCTTCCATTTTGAAATTAATATTGTACAATTATTATTATTATTATGATTATTATTATTATTGTTCTCATTATTATTATTATCATTATTATTATTATCATTATTACTATATTATTATTATTATTATTATTATTGTTATGGTATTATTAATATTATAATAAATTATTAAAATATTATTAATATTTTACAATGCTTTTAGAATATTTTTAGAATTTTGAAAATTCTCTACAACAGGAAAATGAATGATGACTAAATTGATGTGACTTACACATTCTGACTTGAGAATACAGCTCTTAGATAAATATCCTAAGTGCTGTTAAACATTGCCTGCACATCCAAAACATAATAAATCAAAGTTCTAAGTTGTGAATACATTTTTTTTCAAGTTAAAATAGAGCAGTCATTTTTCAGTCCTATTATATGTTTTTAAGAATAAGTACTGTTTTTTCTAAAGACTGATATATGAATTTCTCTCAATTTTCCAAACAGTCTTCCACGTTTGGCGCTCCTTTTAGTTAATTTTTCGCATGATGGAGCTCACTGATAAAGTTATCATAAAGGATGATGTTAAGGATGAGGTGAGAAGATCATAAATTTTTTGAATTTGGTTATATATAGAGGCTCAAGTTTGACTGCTCGACTGATTGTAAATTAACTAGAATAGAAAACAGTAGAATATAGTTTATTTCACTCCATGCTGAGCTGCAGAAGTCAACTATACAAACGTAAATGTGTAGATATGATAAGGGACGCAAATTTCTGTCTAATATGTATCTCACTATTATATCCTCCAAAAGCTATCAGCAAAGTGATGAATTGATTTATTGACTGGTTGATTGATTGGTTTATGATTTGATGAATAACTTATTAATTGACTACTTGATTGGATCTTTGATTGGTTTGATGTGATCTATTGATTAATTTTATAATTACTGAATTACTGAATTACTTTTATAATTACTGAAATTACTGATTGATTGATTTATTTAAGGACTGAAGGAGAGAGTAAGTGATGAGCTGGAAGATTTGCTTGAGGAGGAAGATGAACTGGAGTTGTTTGACGAGAGCGACAAAGATTTGCTGCGGAGAATATTCGGAGATTTGTCGAAAGCCTCTGTCGCCAAACAGATTACTGTGGGAGCAATAACAGGAGGGTTTGTATGTCTACTTCTATCATTGTTTGTATGTCTGGTTGTATCTGTGCGGCTAGACAGGTTACTGTGGGAGCAATAACAGGAGGGTTTGAATGTCTGCTTCTTTCATTGTTTGTATGTCTGGTTGTATCTGTGGTTCACTGTAGATATGTGTTTATCATCATACAAGTAGTGATAATAGTGATCATTGATGTGCTGAGTGTTGTGATGTGAATCAAACATGTCTACTTCTTCTTCTTGTTTATATGCCTAGATTTATAATTACGTGTTCTGTGTATATTTATGTGTAAGCGTATGTTTATGTTGTTATGTTTGTTTATTGTTGAATTAGTGTTGTTACTATGTTTGCATTTATTGTTATGTTTATGTTGTTATGTTTATAATGTTTACACTCAGGTGCTCAGGTTACCTGTTTATTTTGTTATGTTTATACCTGTTTATGTTGTTATGTTTGTACCTGTTTATGTTTGTTATGTTTATTATGTTTACATCAGGTGCTCGGGTTACCTGTTTCGTAGGGTGGGTAGGCTGGCAGCATTGGCTGTGGGAGGCAGTCTTATCATCATACAGGTAGTGATATCACACCTTTATCAGTCTCTTATCGATTTATTGATTAATTGATTGATTGATTGATTGATCAGGTGGCACATCATCAGCAGTGGATAACGGTTCACTGGAGTAAGATGAATTGATTGATTGATTGATTGATCAGGTTGCACATCATCAGCAGTGGATAACAGTTCACTGGAGTAAGATGGATAAGAAGGTTCAGCGATGGAGGAGACAGTTGAGAAGGGGTGGGGCCACTCAAACCTGGCAACGTGCCAAGAACTCTGTATGTCAATCAACACTGTTTACATCGAGCAACACTCTTCTTAACTTATTTCTAATCTCTTTCTTATTAAAACTGTATTGTATATTTTATTTGAAGATCTTATATAAGAAAGTTGATATGCTCTATATTTTATTTTGAATTTATACATGAATAAGCACTATGATCCATACCAACGTCAGAAAGGGCATTCGGTTGGTGAGCGCCTAATCTCCAATAACTGCTACAAAAATTTCAACGAATGGAAAAGTCTCAAGTAGAGGATTGACTGATGACGACGTAGGACAGAGAGGATTTGAGACAGTCTATTCGTATCCCAACCCTAGTTAAACTGGGATTCAAGGGAAGATGATGATGATGATGACATGTATTAGCAAGAAATAGTCGAAAAACAACAAGCGTTGTCTGGGACGTGAAATAATGTGGCGTGGGAGGGGATTAAATAGGTTATCTCTAGTATACTTGGCTATTATATTTTCAAGTGATCAATAATTACTTTGATTGATTGATTACAGGTGGAGCTGTTTATCAGAGAGAATATATTCATAGCAGCTTCTTTTGCGGGAGGTTTCCTAGTGGGACTGGCTGCATAGCCACATCACGTGCTATACATGTATAGTGTTCAGTAGTGGACGCTTAGTGTTTAATCTGTTCTGTTACACTGTAATGCATAACCCAGTCTCTCTCTTACACTATATACACAATCCCTCTCTCATGAACTATTACAGACACAGTTTACTGCTTTCAGAGAGAACCCTCAACCAATTAGTTGTTATCATCACTGCAGTTACAAATGCCTCTAACAAAGACTTGTGTAAAAGCTGGTAAAGCTAAGGTTAACGTCAGTTTTCTCACTCGAAAGCCATGTCAGTGACGGGCGAGCCCAGGATTTGAACCCTGCATCATCTGATCGGCGATCGAGTATCTTACCGACTTTGCCACTGGCTCCAGCCAGTGTAGCAATATATTACTTCTGAAGTTATTCATTGACATTTTAGCCTACATGTTTGTCAGCGGTTAAGATACACTCAGTCAACTCTGTATGTTTTTATAAATTTAGTGTAAACAGTAAAAATAATCATAAACATTGTATAAACACTCTAAATGTACATAAACATAGTGTAAACACTAAAATATAATATATAATCATAGTGTAAACACTAAAATATAACATATAATCATAGTGTAAACACTAAAATATAATATCTAATCATAGTGTAAACACTAAAATATAATATATAATCAGAGTGTAAACACTATACAATATAAACCCTATGGACGTATGTTTATGGTGTTTAGGTCGGGTATGTTATAGGCTGACATGAAAGGTACCATAGGATCCTAGTCAGTAATTATAAAAGCTTGCTTCAGGAGTAATCTTGTCTTTTCTGTAGTGTTTTGGATAGTTGACTGATCCTAACTGTCTGTAACATCATGATGTGGTCACAACACGGACGTTAAATACACTTATGTACGTAAACCTCCATTCCACTAGAACCCTTTCTTAGACTGAATGCCCCGATGTTGTCTGTCGCCACTTACTGACCACCCACATTCTACTTGTCAACTTTGATTTGGTGCCATAATTTTCAGTGTTGTCATGGATAACTGTAGCACTCTAATGGTATTGTTGTTGTTGTTGTTATCATTAGTGTGACAAGGTTAGTCACGTGAGAGCTGATAACAGTCTAATCGATGCAGACAATTATCACAAAGAGCTCTTATGTGTTGTGAGGTGCCAAAATATTGTGGATCAATGCTTATCTTTACAATCTTCGCTAGTAATAACCCACCACATACTAAGTGAGAGAAATTATCGACCCACAAACGGATGGAGGAGTTTATTTGAACATTGCATTAAATAGATTTTTATTTTTTTGCTTCTTATAAATATTTTTGCTTAATTGTCTAGGCTTATTTTTGCTGGATGGTGCTTAATAAAGTTTTGTTAAACTGACATTTGCAGTCGTCCTGTTTTTATTTTGTACTTATACTAAGATTTTGAGTTTTGATGAGTCATATCAACTCTTGAGTGAGTCTTAGCGATGAGTCATATCAACTCTTGTGTGAGTCATAGCGATGAGTCATATCAACTCTTGTGTGAGTCATAGCGATGAGTCATATCAACTCTTGTGTGAGTCATAGCGATGAGTCATATCAACTCTTTAGTGAGTCATAGCGATGAGTCATATCAACTCTTGTGTGAGTCATAGCGATGAGTCATATCAACCCTTGTGTGAGTCATAGGCTAAGTTCACTAATTTTTTTTAATGATTCATATGTTACCCTTTTGATCAGGCGTAGAACTCGCAATCCTGTAATTAAAATCCAGACCTGCTAACCATTCCACACTGCGATGATTGAGGCGATAGTTTGACAAAAGTCCGTTAATTAAACAAAAAGAAAACTGCGCTTTAATCAATTGTTTAATAGAAAACATTGTGAAAGCATCATACACACAGGAATATATAAACACATATAAACACTCACATTTACACATACATGTACGTGCATAGATAGAAAGTGAGGCAATGACAGATATTGGTCAATTATGAGTTGATCATAAAATTAAAATAAAACAAGATTAACTTTTGTTGTCTGACAACACATAATGTCAGATATGATCTGGTTGAGATTGGAACCAGTGGCCTACAGTCTGTTAGAAGAGCGTTCTGCCACTTACCCACCCAACATTTACATTAAATATTTTTAGGGTTTATAGAAACTTTAGTAATTAATTTATAAACCTAATTAGAGTTACTATTGTTAATCAACGATTGAATTCAACCAGTGGCTTACGCAGGGGAACTGCTTCCCCTAGTTCTCATTTTTTCTGAGATGCGTTGCCCATGTTAGATATGGGCCTCTAGAGACCTGTAAATGCAATACAAGGGACTAGAAAAATTCTGAAGGTTCAGCTAGCTCTCAATTCTCACTTTAACAACTGATTTTAACAGATAAACTGTAGCTGTAAGTAGATTTGAATTATAACGTATACTCCTGGAGGAGACATTAACTTTAACGTCATTAAAGTAAATGATTTCAATGATTACTCTGCACATACCTTTTGCTTCACTTGTTTCTATTATATCCAGACTAAACTGGATCAACACTAACATCATAGTCACCGACCTATTTTACAATCTACTAGTTGTATACAATTATATTGAAACTGTTATTTATGGTTTAACCAGACCTTCGTCTAGTCTCTCGTGTAAACTCGTACCTAATGTACCAGCGAGCTAGGAAACGGGCGGTAGACTACTTCATACTATATGCCCACTACAGCTATCGACCATTCTGTCCCTGGTCTTAAGCTCGTAATACTGTAGAGGGTTCACAGCCTGTCGAGTATAGGCCCCAGGGGTTGTGGGGGCTACTTGACCCCCCGATGAATTGCCCCCCTCTCCTCTTCGCAGTGTATCTCTACGCTCAAACTTGGGGCTCTCATAGATGTGCTCGGGTCTGCAGGCACCCACCCCGTGACACGGCGAGGAGAGGTCTGCGGGTGGCCCCGAGCGGTACTGTGGCCTGTGGTAGTAGGGGCCTCTATCAGGGCAGGGCTCCCCCAGTGCGGGTCTCTGCAGCTGCCACGTTCTGAAGTAGTCGTTCTCTCCACCACCAGTGGGAGTGTACTCGTCAGCAGAGTGGGCGTGTTTAGAGCCGTAGGGCGGGGCTTGATAAGATAGGCCCATCCCACCACACTGACTCATGTGATAGTCTGACAGGCTGCAGCCAGTCATGCCCCTTGATTGTGATCTCTGTAGACGTGTCCTCTTCCTAAATCAATCGATTTAATGATATTGATCACTTTACGCTGAGTCTTTATTCTGATAGCGTTAATTATGAATCACTAGAGGACTATGATTCATAATGATTGATTAATTGTCAGTGTTTGATTGATATATTTATTGGATGATTCTTTCATGGATTGATTGAGTGTCATTGCTTAATTTATTGATTGATGGCTTGATTGATTGAATGAATGAGAAATCTTTGATTGAGAGAAAACTAGTAGAAAATCGAAAATTTGATCAAAATAATAAGCAAGAAAATTAACCTTCTGATATAGACGAGGCCAATGAGGAAGATGATGAGACCCAGTGTTACAGCTATCGCGAGCACTACTGCTATAGCCGCCCCTGCACATGAGCAAAACAAAATTCTAATTAGAACATTAAAGTATTCATTTTATGGACATAGGAGTCTGCAATATATATATATATATATATATATATATATATATATATATATATATATATATATACACAGGTATATATATTATATATATATATTATATACATATAATATATAAATATATAAATATATATATATGTATATATATATAAATGAAAATGTTATAAATATATAAATATATATATATATATAAATATATATATATATATATATATATATATATATATATATACATATATATTTATATAGTTTATATAGGCCTATATAAATATATATATATATATATATATATATATATATATATATATATATGCCCATATAAATATATATATATATATATATATATATATATTATACATGTATATACTGTATATACACACACACACACACACACATATATATATACATATATATATATATATATATATGTATATTTATATATATATGTATATTTATTTATTTATATATTTATGTATATCTACTTACATTGAGCCCCTGTGAACACAATCCAAACAGATCCCTTGTCATCTGACAGCGAATCTGAAATAGAGAATTATTTGAGGTTACTTTAAAATACTAATTAAAATTTAAATTCAAAATATTTAACTGATTGTTAAGTGGCTTAACGAACATCGAGTAGTGTCCTGATTGATTGATTTCATTGACTAATTGATTGATTATTTGACTGATTGACTGATTAATTCATTCGTACTTTCATTTATTCATTTATTGACTGAATATCTGCCGGAATGTGTTTCTGATTTAGTTCATTGATTGCTAGACTGATGTTATGACTAACTGATTGACTGTCAAGCGTTTTATTGACAGACTGACCGAGTCTCTGATTGACTGGCTGACTGGCTGATTGACTGGCTGATCGTTTGACTGACTCTCTGATTGATTGACTGACTGCTTGATTGACGGACTGATTGATTGACTGGCTGATTGATTGACGGACTGATTGATTGACTGACTGCTTGATTGACGGACAGATTGATTAGCTGGCTGATTGATTGACGGACTGATTGAATGACCGACCGATTGATTGATTACTGATTGATTGATTGATTGGATGATTGATTGACCGACTGATTGATTGAATGATTGATAGCTACCTGCAGACCAGACAGGCAAGCCTAGTAGAGTACAGTTAGGCCTGTCCCCCACCCACACATCTGCCTCACACTTGAGCAGCCAATGCTGTCCCGTGCTGTTACATCCCACGTGGGCTGCAGAGCCTGAAGATCTCTTCAACCATTGGACACCAGGTGGCGGTGTGTCTGAACACCCGAGCACTGCGCGCAGCAACAACAACAACAACTAAATTAAGTTATTATACTCAATGGTTAAAGTCTGAACTAAAAGCTATTGAAACGGGAATAACTTTTCGGGACACCTGTAATATATCTATAGGTCTCGTATTGCATTTAATATGGACCCAAGCAGTGGAACGTATCTAAGAAAAAATGAGAGTTAAGGGAACACAGTTCTCCTGATTTCCCCCAACATTAACCGCTGATTATGAGATAAGGTAATAAAACACACTACATGACATTATATGCTAATAGATCAAACTATAGAAAAACACACACTATAAGTTATGTGTTAACAGGTCTACAGACTTGTCCTGTCGTCTCCGTCCACATGTATACGAACAAATACGAAACTTTTGCGGTCAGTTAAATTCCTGCTGCTGTTATTTATAAATTGTAGTAAAACATTAGAACGATTATAAACTACGAGGCGTTCAACCTTGATATCTGAACAGAAATGCCTGACTGAGAGATCTGTCTGATGATTTATGCGAGGCGACGATTCGAACCTCTACCCTGTTAGTTACCGACGTGAACGCCAAAGACTCTCTCGCGTCACTTCTACACACGGTGTCACGAGAGTGGAATATTGAGGGCTCCCTGATCACTGCGTACACCTGTGCACGAATAGTTGTACGAATAGTTTTGCTAATAGTTGTACTAATACTTGTATGAATAGTGGTACGAATAGATGTACGAATCGTGGTACGAATAGTTGTACGAATCAACCAACCAATGTGCCTGTCAACCTGACAGGTTTGAGAGTAAGGGACTAGAGAACTTCATGACAACATCGAACCTGACAGACTAGAGAGTAAGGGACTAGAGAACTTCATGACAACATCTAACCCGACAGACTAAAGAGTAAGGGACTAGATAACTTCATGATAACATCTAACCTGACAGGTTTGAGAGTAAGGGACTAGATAACTTCATGACAGCATCTTACCTGACAGACTAGAGAGTAAGGGACTAGATAACTTCATGACAACATCTAACCCGACAGACTAAAGAGTAAGGGACTAGATAAGTTCATGATAACATCGAACCTGACAGATTTGAGAGTAAGGGACTAGATAACTTCATGACAACATCGAACCTGACAGAATAGAGAGTAAGGGATTAGATAACTTCATGACAACATCGAACCTGACAGACTAGAGAGTAAGGGACTAGATAACCTCATGACAACATCGAACCTGACAGGTAGGTGGCGAGTAGACAATCTTTTCTCTATCAGCTGTGTTGAAGTCAATCAGAGAGAGTTGTATGGTTTGACCTGAATGAGCCTCTAATCGCCAGGGGGCCACTGATGACCCACAGGAAGATTCTTCAGTCACAACACTCGCAAGATGTCCGTACCTCATCTCAGCCACGTCCACACGCTCTACACCCTCACTGCAGTTCTTCACTCTCTGAAGCACTGCAAACATAGACACAATTGTTCAAGTGGCGTGGGTGGTGAGTAAAACTTTGGGGAGGGGATATGGCGCAACGGTTAGAGTGTTCGCCTTGGATACAAGTGGGCTTGGAACCAAGGCCAGTGAAGTAATGATCGATATCCCCTTGGGCTATGGAAGGTTAATTTTGTATCGGAGCTTGCTGCCGATTGGCGCTATCAATAGCAAAGATATGATTAACCATTGAATAGATTAAAAATAACTTGCAAGGAACCTGTAATGCAGTCTCGAAGACCGGAAACTGGCTATGACACCGTTATCGGAATAGGCGGAGGTTATTATTATTTTAATATAATAACGCAGGGGTATTGCATTCCTCAAGCTCTCATGTTTTCTGAGGTGCGTTCCCCTGCCAGGGGCCCATATTAGATACTAGGAGGCTTGTAAATATATTACAGGGGGGCCCAAAAATTCTGACCGTTTCCCTGGCTCTCAATTCCCTCTTTAACTACTACATAGACACCAGTGGTTAGATTTACATTGATGTACATGTAATATCTGGACTTAGTGACGCAAAAAATACTTTGTGTTACAAGTATATTAGATAAATGAAAACCAGTTTAAACCGGTTTAAACCGGTTAAAATCAGTTAAAACCGGTTAAAGAGGAATTAAAGTTTGGAGTTCTAAATATTAATTAACATTTGTCAGGACTTATAAAATCAATTTAATATTATAAAATAATTGTACTCAATTTAGTATCTAGTAATAAAGTTATTACAAATTAGATAAACTATTAATAATACAGCGATATTGCTATAATATACTTGTTAATAAGTTATTTACATCGTCTTCAACACTCTGGTGTCGGTTTAGTTAACGAGTGAAATCTATATTTACCAATTCATTCCTTAATTAACCTTTACCAAATTGATAAAAAAATCTTTAATATATTTATAGCACATGTTTACCACATTGATAATTAACTTTTAACACACTGATAACACTGATAACGAACCAACGAACCTTTAACGCACTGATTACGAACCTTTACCATGTTGATAACACTGATAATAAACCTTTGACACGCTGATAACACTGATAACACTGATAACACTGATAACACTGATAACACTGATAACACTGATAACACTGATAACACTGATAACACTGATAACACTGATAACACTGATAACACTGATAACACTGATAACACTGATAACACTGATAACACTGATAGCACTGATAACACTGATAACACTGATAACACTGATAACACTGATAACACTGATAACACTGATAACACTGATAACACTGATAACACTGATAACACTGATAACACTGATAACACTGATAACACTGATAACACTGATAACACTGATAACACTGATAACACTGATAACACTGATAACACTGATAACACTGATAACACTGATAACACTGATAACACTGATAACACTGATAACACTGATAACACTGATAACACTGATAACACTGATAACACTGACTGAATAACACTGATAACACTGATAACACTGATAACACTGATAACACTGATAACACTGATAACACTGATAACACTGATAACACTGATAACACTGATAACACTGATAACACTGATAACACTGATAACACTGATAACACTGATAACACTGATAACACTGATAACACTGATAACACTGATGATAACACTGATAACACTGATAACACTGATAACACACTGATAACAACACTGATAACACTGATAACACTGATAACACTGATAACACTGATAACACTGATAACACTGATAACACTGATAACACTGATAACCTATAACACACTGATAACACACTGATAACACTGATAACGAACCTCTAACACACTGATAACACTGATAACGAACCTTTAACACACTGATAACACTGATAACAAACCTTTAACACACTGATAACACTGATAACACACTGATAACACTGATAGCACACTGATAACACTGATAACAAACCTTTGACACACTGATAACTGGCCTCTAGATAACCCCTGAAGTTCCTGGTACAAGGCAGCTCATTGTCTCTGAGGGTGTCGTATATAGACGACACCCGTACCTCACATTGTCGTCTCCCTGAGCACCAGGAATCGAACCTGCGTCATACGAGCTAAAGCGATCAAGAGATGACTAGAGAATTAGAGTAAGTTCAAGTTTCACTGAGGTCGTGATATTATAAGTTGCATGTTGTTGTTACCAAGAATTCTCTAAACGATTTACTTTAATATGGCTGAATGTTTCATTGACTTATTAATCGATTGATCTATTGGCTAGTTTATTAGTTGAGTTATTGAGTGATTTCTTCATTAATTTATTTGCTGATTGGTTGAGTGATTGATTGATTGACCGATCGATTGATTGCTTTACTCTATTTCTATTTGTCAGTGATTTGGTGTTGTTACTAAAATAAACACATATCTCTCTGTCTGACTAACTGATTGATTGACTGATTGATTGACTGATTGATTGATACATACTGTGATAGCACATTTTTCTCACAACCCAGGTCGTTGTGAGTGTTAATACATCTCCCCAGCCTCATTCTTCCATACACCGCTGACCTCATCACCACCACCTCGTCCATTTTACATCGAGCACTAAATGTCTGACCCTCGCAAAACTCCACAACATCTCCTGTAAATAATTAACATCAATCAATCAATCAATCAATCAATAGATGAACATAAGTCGCTGGTTACATGTTGGTATTAATCAATCAATAGATGAACATAAGTCGCTGGTTACATGTTGGTATTAATCAATCAATAGATCAACATAAATCACTGGTTACATTGTGGTATCAATCAATCAATGGTTCAACATAAATCACTGGTTACATTGTGGTATCAATCAATCAATGGTTCAACATAAATCACTGGTTACATTGTGGTATGAACCAAGCAACAGGTCAACAATAGTGGGTTGTGCGTCGACTGACCTGGGCTTTTAACTCAGGCTACTTGCAAATTTGGGGAACACTCTAACCGTTACGCCATATCCCCGCCCTAGAATTGATTTGTGAGCTATTAAACGTAAGATAGTGAGATCATAATTCAACGAGATTTGGGTTTAATTGAGTGAACGCTACGAGCTGAGCAGTTATAAGAGATCTTAAGGATTGTCCAGTCCATCGTGAAAACTGCGATAATTCAATCTCTTCTCTCTTCTCCTCTTCTCTTCTCTTCTCTTCCCTTCTCTTCTCTTCTCTTCTCTTCTCTCTTCTCTTCTCTTCTATTCTCTTCTATTCTCTTCTCTTCTTTACAGTGCACAAGTACTCTCATTTATAGGAGTTCTATTACAAAGAATAGACGCGCACACACTGTATTATAGTTACTGTAGGCCTGCTTATGACCACAACATACTATACTAAACTATAGCACATACTATATCATGCTATATGACCACAACATACTATACTAAACTATAGCACATACTATATCATGCTATATGACCACAACATACTGTACTAAACTATAGCACATACTATATCATGCTGTATGACCACAACATACTATACTAAACTATAGCACATACTATATCATGCTATATGACCAACACATACTATACCGGAGTATAAACGACCAACTCAAAGTTTGCATAATAACTCATATAAACTTCCATACATTAGCTTCCATTCATTATCTACCATTTATTATCTTCCGTATATTAACCTCCGTACTTAGCCTCCATACATTAGCTTCCATTTATTAGCCTACATACATTAGCCTCCATATATTAGCCTCCATATATTAGCCTCCATATATTAGGCTACATATATTAGACTACATATATTAGCCTACATATTTTAGCCTACATATATTAGCCTCCATATATTAGCCTACATATATTAGCCTACATATATTAGCCTACATATATTAGCCTACCAACATTAGCCTTCATATATTAGTTTCCATATATTATTTTCGATATATTACAATTCTATATTTGCTTCCATGCTCGTTGAGAACAGGACCTCACGCAATTCTTGTGTATTCATCTGCTACCGGCCCCCCTTTGTATATATACACGAGTCTGCTACCGGCCCCCCTTTGTATATATACACGAGTCTGCTACCGGCCCCCCGTTGTATCTATACACGAGTCTGCTACCGGCCCCCCGTTGTATCTATACACGAGTCTGAAACCTGCCCCGCCGTATCAAAGCGTTAATCTGATGCCTGCCCCCCGCTAGTCACGTTGTTATGAGATACAGTGGATAGTCTGGTTTCAACAACATCTAATATCACCAGGCAGTCTGCTTATGTTCCATTCTTCCTCCACATTATCATTATCTCTTATCACTTTACTGATACAGTGAGAAACTTCCTGAGATCAGCTCTAACGTAATTATAAACCTCAACCACTGATACTGGTGCAGCTACTAGTGCAGCTACTGGTGCAGCTACTGGTGCAGCTACTGGTGCAGCTATTGGTGCAGCTACTGGTGCAGCTAATGGTGCAACTACTGGTACAGCTACTGTTACTGCAAGTAGAAATTTGATATGCCATTTTTTGCATACAGTGTTTTATAGAAGATTTAAAGTTGCAACTTTGAAACGAGTTTTGGGCTCTTCATTACTATTACATTTTTAGCCACGATTACTACACGCACATCTCATAGATATGAGATAACTGTCCATCACTTGACGAGGCTGACAATTTGATGCAAATACGGAACCAATGTCAACTCTGTTTTCCTAAAACTCTAATGTAGCTGTTACTGATAATATTATCATGAGAAACTGTTAACTGTGCAATATCTAAGATCCAGCAATATAGCCCTGTGTTATAGAATAGCAGCCTATGAACGTTAAGTCTCTAGCACACTGTAAATAACCGGGTGACAGTTAGTTTGACTTATAACCTGACCACAAACCACAGTATCTGTCTAAATGACAATTTCTCTATACACTCTTATTAAGATACAATGTGTACATGTGTCATCTGTTTAATGCTTTCTGTTTTGCTATTTTTGTATGTGTAAGTTTTCTCCGGTATGTCAGATTTTATATAATAAACGAATATATATATATATATATATATATATATATATATATATATATATATATATATATATATATACAGTATATGTATATGTATATCTACAGTATGTCTCTAAAAAGTCTCTCAGTCCAGGATAGGCTGTAATTTTCTTTCTTTTATTTCATGCACTGCTCTGTAGTGCGGAGTTATGTGGCGCCATAGAAGAGTTGACGACAAATATCGGAGTAAGATTTTATCTTCATAAGAAATCTTATTCTCAACTGAACAGCGTAACGATTATCAACTTCTTTTCTTCTTCTTTCTCTCATTAGTCACTTGAGGAAAGAATTGAGGAAAGAATCGATGTTGCTACTGCTCGTACCCTGTTGTATTTTAGGAGTCGAATAGAGCAGGTGAAAACTCAATAGAGTCTGATAAATGTGTTTGAGTGACAAATCAAAGCAATTATGATTTAGTCAAATCTCGCAAATTATCTCTCTCATTGTATTAATTTCTATGATTCTCAACGCTCCGCGAATACATTTAGTAGCACAGCTTAGTCAGCAGTGGGTTCTCTCTCTTAGTGCACTTCCTACTGGCAGGTTCATAGTATATAGCTCCTCCACTCTTCTTAGTCATCCGTTTTCCTCTTCATGTCTACATATGAATGGAACTTTAAATCATCTAACAATACTCATTCTTATTGTTATATACCATTTTCTTGGGGGATTCTGATTATGACGAGGCCCTAATTTGCCTTCCTCCGCTTCAACTAACACTTACTTGGTAATGGCGTCATTGCCTGAGAAAGCAATCCTATTTACTCAAGATGTTATGAATAATACTATGCAGATACAGATGAGTGTCTTATCTAAAACAAAAATTTAGGCAATCAATCCTAGAGAGGCATAATTAGCGAGGAAGACATAGACCTGCTTGTGTAGGGGAGAGCTAGTAAACACATGAAGGAGTTTTTCTCTGTTAACTATACATCGATCCTACAATCTGGGTCCTTGATGAAGCCGTTCAGTTAATCAATCAATAAATCAATCAGGCAATCCAAAAATAAGGTCAATCAATCGATCGATCGAGCACTAAATCAGCCAACCAATCAATCAATCGATCAATGTTAAAAATCCTAGTTCTCAGTTCAGCCAGCTTGTATAATAGAAAGAGGGAGTGAACCACAACGATTTCATTTCTCACAGGACAGTGAGAGAAAGGTTTTTCTACAACCAGGATTCAGCAAATGCATAACGAAATGCTGGATATATTGGTGAATTCTAGAGGAATGAGAGAATTCTGGTGAAATGAGAGAATTCTGATGAAATGAGAGAATTTTGGTGAAATGAGAGAATTCTGGTGAAATGAGAGAATTCTGGTGAAATGAGAGAATTCTGGTGAAATGAGAGAATTCTGGTGAAATGAGAGAATTCTGATGAAATGAGAGAATTCTAGTGAAATGAGAGAATTCTGGTGAAATGAGAGAATTCTGGTGAAATGAGAGAATTCTGGTGAAATGAGAGAATTCTGGTGGAATGAGAGAATTCTGGTGAAATCAAATAATTCTGGTGAACTTAGCAAGTCTGATGAAATAAGATCCCGAGAATGCACGGTGGATATCTGGAGATTGTTGGAAACATTTGTAAAAACATTTATCCATTGTTGAATAAACATCCGGGTTAGGCTGGAAGTTCAGGAAGGAGCCTAGCAGGCCTGGTCTGTTTAATTAACAATCCAGACCTGAGAGAGAGAGAGAGAGAGAGAGAGAGAGAGAGAGAGCACCTAGCCATTTCTTCCAAGCACTTAGAAATCAACAGTGCCGCTGTGTAGATCTATTGAGAGTCGACGAGATGAGAGAGAAATGTTAACTTTATCTCGAGATTTCATATGAAAACAAATGACGGCCTTAGAGACTGAAGAGAAAACTCTGCCTGAAGTACGGATCCAGATACAAAACAAAGATCTAGCTTAACTCTAGGCACAGGCACAAAACAAAGATCTAGCTTAACTCTAGGCACAGGCACAAAACAAAGATCTAGCTTAACTCTAGGCAGAGGCACAAAACAAAGTTCTAGTTAATTCTAGGCACAGGTACAAAACGCAGACATAGCTTAACTCTAGGCTTAACTTTTGGCATATAAGCTGACTTAGTTCTAAACATTGCGGAATCAGATAATGCAGTAATTCCTACTGGATGCCTGTTTCTCTTAGTGCACTGCCTACTGGCAGGTCCATGGTATATAACGCCTCGACTCTTCTCTGTTTTCCGCCTTCCTCTTCATTTCCACATATGAGTGGGTCTTTAAATAATCTAACATACCTAATCTCGTCCTGCCCCTGCCTCTTTTCCCTTCCATTCTGCCTTCTATGACCTCTTTTGATAGACTTTCCCCCCTCATGATGTGTCCTATCCAACTCTTCTTCCTATTTCTTAATGCATTTATAAACTGTCTATCTGTGCCGACACTCTCCAGAACTTCCTCATTTGTAACATTTTGAGTCCAGTTAATCCTTTCATTGGCTTTAAATTTCGCTTTTAACCTCCCATACTGCACGCACTCAAGTTATATCAAGCAATTTAATTAAAATGTTAAAAGTAGAAGACCAATCTAGAGGTTGAGAGAAAAGAAGCCAAAACACGCGTTACAGTGAAATTATCAACCATGTTGATATATATCACTTTTTAATACCGCATATTTTAACCGTTAGCCCATTTAGACCATTTTTCCGTGTAGCCAGTCCAGTGAATGTCCGAGATTTTACTCTATGATCAACGCGACTAGAATTCGAACCCACGAGGGTTCAATTCACCTCAGGAACTGTAATTTAAAACTTCATGTGGTTATCTACATTTCTAACCACTACGCTATTGAGACATTCAAAAGACTCTGCCCTGTCCCACCTGAGACGTCGCAGACATCTCCCTAGGCTGATGAAGCGAACGTTAAATCTTCATTGTGTTGTATTGCACTGAGCAATCTCTATACAGCAATAGTCCTCACTCTGATCTCATCACGCGTTCAGTTCTGTAGAAATCACGCTATAACGTCTCTTTGTTGAGTGATCAAGATCTAATCATTGTCTAATGACACAGCGTATGTAAGAGCCTGTGCTGATCTTAATGTAACTACATAGCGAGAGCGTAGGCTCTCTATCTCTTCACACACCTGCAGGCTTATCTGTAGGTTCATCTAACGGCAAGATGTTATCATATCATATAAATCATCATCACCTTCATCAATTCACATCATCATCATCACCTTCAGCTTCACCATCATTAGGAGTTTCATCATTTCACAGCGCCATTATCGATTTCATCAATTTACATCATCATCATCTTCTTCATCAATTCACATCGAATAACACTTATATCAATATGTAATCTCATACACAGAGCCCTGAGCTCGTGTGTTGATAGTCATCATCATCATCATCATTCATCATCAACTGTGGTCACGTGACAACCATAGTTAATTTATACTCATAAATCAATCAGTAATAAATAAACTTCCATAGGCTCAATCTATCTGTCAATCACTAAACCAGTCAATCAGACTATCAATCAATCACTCAATCAATCAATCAATCACAGAGAGTGTCAGGTCTAGCCCATGAGACACAGTTGGCCACTGTTGATCACGGATCACTGAACGGTTCTGCTCCAATGATCACGTGGGATGAGCAGGAAGTGCATTGGTTACCATAGCAACACTACATCCAATACTTCCGGTTAGTAATGTAAACACTCTAAATCACCATGCCATAGATCTTCATCATTCCAAATCATTCTTTTCATTTCTCATTTTCTGTCTGTCTGTCTCTCTCTCTCTCTCTCTCTTTCTCCCTCTCTCTCAGTCTGTCTGTCTCTTAAATTGTGTGTCAAGCAGTTGACTCTGATGATAAACTAGAAAAATAAAAAAATTTATATTTGAAGCCACTGACATCGCATGTTCTTCAAAGATAAACGCTAATTTCGAGTGTTGAGAGCTTCACAGCTAAGCAAATCTGATTTCTTCATAAATTGCAACGAAATCGTAAACTCTTTATCCAACGTACATGGACCAGTGGATTATAATAAATTTGTAGCGTGGATAATAAATTCCGTTCCTTTAAAATAATGTCATTATGAGCCATACTTTTCTCATGAAGAACATAACCTGCTTCAAATGAGAGAGAGAGAGAGAAAGAGATAATGATAGAGAGATAGAGAGAGACAAAGGAAGAGAGTATCTATTATATGTAGAGTTATACTACACCACACGGGCTCAAATCTCTTGCTACAACAGACTCATCTCTCTCTCTCACACACACTCTCTCACTTCTCTCTCTCTCTCTCAGATATTCGCCTGACGTTGATCTTAATTTCCGGTAATTTGACGAGTAGAACAAGAGCAAGCATTTTTTAAGGACCCGGAGAGAGACGTATAATTATAATCCGTGAACAATGCATGCTCTCTAGTAACGACAGAGCACGCCCTGAGTTTTGTACGTTAAACTTGAGCTCATGTGGAGTGGGTTGTGCAGTGACTGACCTGGGCCTTGAACCCGGGCCACTTGCATCCGAGGCGAACACTCTAATCATTACGCCATATCACGTTTCTTGATCCCCAGTACTTATAGTAGTAATGTTAACCTATAGGTGAATATATGGGGCTGTAATATTATTAATTAAATTATTTATTTATTTTAATTTTAATAAAACGGTCAAGTAAAATCTAGCTAAGCTTGCTCTTGCACAGATATTTGGGCTGATCCTTAGTGAGAGAGAGAGAGAGAGAGAGAGAAAGAGAGAGAGAGAGAGAGGGAGAGATAGAGAGAGAAATATAGAAAGAGAGAGAAAGAGAGTGAGAGAGGGAGGTAGAGAGAGAGAGAGAGAGAGAGAGAGAGAGTGAGAGAGAAAGAGAGAGAAATAGTAACAGGACAGTCTATTGACGGATGGGTGGGAAAGGACAGACAGAGGGGTGGGAGGGGTTATGGTGGATTTTTGAATAAGCAATGATCTGATCCGTATAATGCTTTTCGATTGGAAGAGCACGTGATCCCGGATCTATTTCCGGTGCGGAAGCAGAAAGTCCGGCTAATATCCTATCAACAAATCCGCCTCAGACCTGTCAACGATATCAACCCGTGCAGCTGTGACAGCTGCTGTAGCTTCTGCAGCTGCTTCTATATCAAACCCGTGCAGCGGTGACAGTTGTAGCAGCTGCTGCTACATAAAACCAGTGCAGCAGTGACATATGTAGCAGCTGCTGCTACATCAAACCCGTGCAGTTGTGACACACCAGTGCAGCAGTGACAGCTTTTGTAGCTGCAGATGAATCAAACCCGTGCAGCAGTGACAGCTGTTGCAGATCAAATCCGTGCAGCAGTGGCAGCTGCTGTTGTGACAGCTGTTGTAGTAACAACTGCTGTAGTGACAGCTGTTGCAGTTGCTACCAATGAAATGACAATTGTTAGATACGGCTAAGCAATGAACCCAGAACTCTGTATCACAAGACAAGTTCTCTACTATCAGGCCATTCAACTCTCTAAACTGTCTGTGGCTGAACTGGCAAGATTTTGTAGACTGGTGGAGATGATATGAAAGAGTGGAGCAGTGAGACATGGAAGAGTTGTGAGAATGGATCAGCTGATTCATGGGATGAACCTCTAAACTACATGTTGAGATGTAGCTCCGGTTGTATCCGTCTCTCTATGTTTGCTGGTATCCGTCTCTCTATGTTTGGTTCTATCCGTCTCTATATGTTTGCTTGTAGACGTCGCTCTATTTTTGCTTGTATCGGTCTCTCTACGTTTGGTTGTATCTCTGGATGTATCTGTATCTGTGAGGCTAGATGTACCTGTCTCTGTGGGTCTGAAGTGTTTGTCAGTGTCTTCCTCTATTTGCCTGTGTTTGTACCTCTAAATGTTGCTGATTGGCTCTGTATCAAGGTATACTTAGGTGCACTGGTTCAATGCCTCCGCCATTAGCTGATTAGATTAGAACAACTGCACGTGTTGTTACACTACAGCTCATTGGTCCAGGGTCAACACGCTTATCCCTCGTAGCCAAGTCTAATTTATTGATTGATTGATTGCTCTATTTATTGAACGACTTACGGATTGATTTAATGTAGGGTTAATTGATTGATTGAGATATAGATTAAGTTATAGATTAATTCAATAATTTATTGAGAGTTTTTCTAACTGGTCAGTTGATTATTTATACTTTTAGTGAAAGGAATTAACTTAGAGATTAAGTATTAATTTTAAGTATTAATTTAATATTGCACTCAGTCACTCGTTTCATTGACATTTCATTCACAATTCATTCCTTTATTCATTCACCCGTTAAATCACTTATTCATTCATTCATTCATTTATTCATTCATTCATTCACTCACTCATTCACTCAGTCAGCTCTGAGCGGTCAATGTTAACCCAGTGTTAATCCACATAATGTGTTATGAATGCTGAGACAGCGGTCGTTATGATCAACAAGGGATTTATCAGTCATAGGCTGCAGCGGCGTGGTGTGTCTCTCCTACTAGGGGTTCCTCTCATACTAGAGGTGCCTCATGCTACGGGTGTCTTCATGCTAGGGGTGTCTTCATGCTAGAGATGTCTTCATGCTAGGGGTGTCCTCATGCTAGGGGTGTCCTCATGCTAGGGG
Organism: Enchytraeus crypticus; assembly: GCA_905160935.1. Classification (NCBI taxonomy): domain Eukaryota; kingdom Metazoa; phylum Annelida; class Clitellata; order Enchytraeida; family Enchytraeidae; genus Enchytraeus; species Enchytraeus crypticus. The sequence continues at coordinate 242,786 of CAJHZI010000402.1, forward strand.
TGTCTATCTCATGCTAGGGGTGTCTATCCTCATGTTAGGGGTGTCTATCTCATGTTAGGGGTGTCTATCTCATGCTAGGGGTGTCTATCTTCATGTTAGGGGTGTCTATCTCATGCTAGGGGTGTCTATCTCATGCTAGGGGTGTCTGTCTCATGCTAGGGGTGTCTATCTCATTCTAGGGGTGTCTATCTCATGCTAGGGGTGTCTGTCGCATGCTAGGGGTGTCTATCTCATGTTAGGGGTGTCTAGACCCCTAGAAACGCAAAGCAGCTAACATACGTCATGTAAGCGATTAACATACATTAGATTAATTTTTAACATGCGTTAGATTTACGATTAATCGTATATTTAGATATTTACTCAGAGGAAATGACGCCAAGACTTGATGACGTCACTGTCTTTAGATCTTACCTTACAACAACAACAACAACATCATTGGAGTGGCTCTGTGAGATCTCCACCAGCCTCGTTCAGTTTAATGTCGACATTTAAGTGTAAATCAAATAATATCTCGACACTTCATTTCGGAACAATTAGACCGCGGCGCAACTTCAACTACAAGTTCCAATGAATTGTCACATAATCTGGTGAATTGTATCATAATCTGGTGAATTATATCATGATCTGGTGAATTGTTTTATGATCTGCTGAATTATGTTATGATCTGATGATTTTTTTGTGAACTGATAAATTTCATTCTTACTCCAAAGGAAATAACATAGATGCAAGTTTGGTTACTATTCTACACGTGTATTGACAATACAGAAAATACAGGGAGAATGATTTTCAAGTCAAATTAAAGTAGACCAGTATGCCAATGAATTTGTGAGAACATTTTTAAAATCATAGACCTAATAGTTTACTCAGATTGAGATAAAGAGAGACTGAGACAGAGAGAGAGAGAGAGAGAGAGACAGAGAGAGACAGAGAGAGACAGAGAGAGAGACAGAGAGAGACAGAGAGACAGAGAGAGCTAGAGAGAAGAGAAATTGCGATAGAGAGAGAGAGAAAGAAAGAGAGAGAGAGAGAGAGAGAGAGGGAGAGAGTATTATATGATATATTAGAGGCAGTTTCACCGATCAGTTCTTGTGTTATTTCTTGAGGGCAGCACGTGACCCAGGATAGATACGACAGGGTTACCAGGTTCACGACATAAAACCTGAAAGGGAGTATGTGTGAGGTTGAAAGGTTTCTATTGTGTGAGGATACCTTTGTTTCTGGGGGAATGAAAGTGAGAGGCTTCATTTAATGATATCTGTGGGCATACATTCACTAGTAGTTGTGTTAAATTATCGTTAACTACATCTTCGTACATTTAGTAAAACAAGCTAATATTAACGTCAGTTTCCTCACTCGAAAGCGCTGTCAGTAATGTGCGAGCTCAGGAATTGAACAACGCACATACTGATCGGCTGTCGAATATCTTACCAAAATCTACATTGGCTGGAGCCAATGGCGATGTAAGTAGCTAAAGATTTGTGGAAACTTTTGAGGACAAATCCACCCCCCCCCCCAACACACAAATCTATCGCTCGTTATCTCTCACGGACTGGTTATTAGATATTTGCAGCAGCGTCTGGTATGACATTCAAACATTTATTATCTCATCTACCCTCCCTCCCTCAGTTAAAACTACCCCTCCAGGAATTGACACAATGATCGGCTGCCTCAAATACGTGACCACACGACCTCAGTGCTTCTTAACATCTAGTGGCACAAGCATTTAGTGCTGAGATAAGCACATTAACGTCTAATGGCACAAGCCTTTAGTGCTGAGATAAGCACACTAACATCTAGAAGCACAAGCCTTTAGTGCTGGGATAAGCACATTAATGTCTAATGGCACAAGAATTTGGTGCTGAACTAAGCACATTAAAGTCTAGTGGCACAAGCCTTTAGTGCTGAGCTAAGCATATTAGCATCTAGTGCCACAAGCCTTTAGTGCTGAGCTAAGCACATTAACGTCTAGTGGCACAAGCCTTTAGTGCTGAGCTAAGCACATTAGCATCTAGTGGCACAAGCCTTCAGTGCTGAGCTAAGCATATTAACGTCTAGTGGCACAAGCATGTTGTGCCTAGCTGAGCACATTAACATTGCGTACACTAATGATAACCTAAATTGAATAAATGATGAACTTTTATTTAGTCATCATGCTGAAAAAAAGCTAAGAATCAAAACTGAAATAATGACGTCACAGACATCACCTAGAAGAGATGAAACTGAAGTAAAACCAGACCTAAGCCAATCTGTACATTGCAGCGAATTGATATTGCATTGAATTGTGTTTGTTGTACATTTTACTGCTATTTCGCTACATTTCATTACACCGCGGTTATTGCATTGTAAGACATGCAGGATAGATGGGATGTCAGGCTGTAGTTAAGAGAGTGAAGCTAACGATGTCATAGATTGTTTTAAATGTCGCCTCGGATCTTCAGCTGTCGCCATAATGTTTAAATGTCAGCCAAGAGCGCAAACCAGCAGATACATAGACACACACACATACATACATACATACATACATACATACATACATACATACATACATACATGCATACATGCACACATACACACATACATACATACATAAATACATACATACATACATACACACATACACACATACACACATACATACATACATACATACACACAGACTTTAATTCCCTTTACTTTGGACTGATTATTTTGATTTTGGAATTTGAACCATTTTTGGACCTTCTCTTTGCTCGCCGGCTTGATTTTGTCTCAATAGTGCTCTATGTTGTCATTGATGACTGTGGCACTCTAATTATTATTATTATTATTATTATTATTATTATTATTATTATTATTATTATTGCTGTACTGCAGTACTTGTACTTCAGTTGTACTAGAGACGAGTACTAGATACATCTAAAGTACCACACGCACATCGACCGCAATGCATTAGTTGTGTGGAACTGACAAAACAATACAGAGAGCACGAGAGAGAGGGGAGGAACCCGGGGGAGGGGGGTGGATAGAGAGGCAGGGGGTGGGAGGGTGTGGGACCCCTGGGTCTCTGTATATCGAATGGTCATGCAACATTTTGTCATTACACCGCTTCCTCATCAATCATTATCTGAACGTCTTGCTATCTTCTTTTCTTCCCTCTATTCTCTTCTATAAAGGGTCCTAGGCAAAAATTCCATTCCAGTTGTTAATGTCTAGCTTGATAAAGAAGAACCTATGCAATGCAGCCATGTGCAAGCTGGACTTCCAGCCTGTCGCGGTAAAAATTCTAAGAGATACACGTGTACGGTTAGATCTTCTTGAGTTGTGAAACATAAGAATAGAGCTAACGGTATCTGCAAAACGTTAATTCCGTCTTTATATTAGATGCTACTTTAATTGCGTAAATTCCGTCTAAATGGAATACCGAGAACGGTCTAGTACAATAGAAAAGAGGAGTGTATTGAAGTAAAGTTAGACACATCAGACACCCAGAGAGCTAGCCTCGCCATTGTTTACACTATGACCGGAAGTGGGGTTAAAACGAATGAGATGGAAATGTAAACAAAACAGCGGAAACATTTGTATGTACGACCACAGCTGACAGAATAGTAAGTCAATGGGAGTTAGCTTACTACACAATGTCATGATAATAACGAGTTAATAACATATGAAATAACACATGAAATACCACAGGAAATAACACATGAAATACCATAGGAATTAACACGTGAAATAACACATTAAATAACACATGAAATATCACAGGAAATAACACATGAAATAACACATTAAATAACACATTAAATAACACATGAAATAACACAGGAAATAACACATTAAATAACACATGAAATACCACAGGAAATAGCATATGAAATAACACATGAAACAACACATGAAATAACACACGAAATGATACAATGTTTAGCTTATTATCCAATGCCATGATGAGAACATGTTAATAACACATGTAATATCGTGAATACACGAGAGGTAGCTTACTGCACGTCTAACAACACATAATATAACATACACATATGAGAATTATCTTACTACGTATATCATTATGAACAAATATACACATACAGTATTAAACATTAAAGATAACTTAGGTCAGTAGAAGCCTACGAAAGTCTTACAATAGTCTATAATAGTCTTACAATAGTCTATAATAGTCTTACAATAGTCTATAATAGTCTTACAATAGTCTATAATAGTCTTACAATAGTCTATAATAGTCTTACAATAGTCTATAATAGTCTTACAATAGTCTATAATAGTCTTACAATAGTCTATAATAGTCTTACAATAGTCTATAATAGTCTTACAATAGTCTATAATAGTCTTACAATAGTCTATAATAGTCTTACAATAGTCTATAATAGTCTTACAATAGTCTATAATATTGCTGTGCCTTGCATAGAACTTCACCGTGTCTCACGCAGCGCTGTCCATTGAAGAATTGTAACATCAAGAAACGTCTCGACTGCTTCTTTGTGAATATTATCTCAATATCAGTGTGTTTACGGTATATCCTCCTCCTATGTAGAGAGATTTTTATAAATCAGTTGATATGAAGGGTTTTTATATTAATTTATACAGCCTAGCAGTCAATCCATAGACCGAACGATCAATTGGATTCCTGATCGATCATTAATTGATCGATTGTGCTATTTTAGATGTTCTACAAGTGAATCACGTGATAGAAGAGTTTGGATAAATAATTAGAGAAGAAGATCCTGTGCAACAAATTCCCTTTAACTCCACTGGAGCGAGTCCAACGATCACCCCTCCGATCCTTTTACCCCCCCCCCCATCCTATCCCCTAGCATCCATCCTAGGCCCCACCCTACACCTAGTGATTGATAACACGTCCAGTCGTATTCGATATTACATCCACGGCTCTGCTACGTTTCCATACCTCACCAGCTGCTGTATCCGCTGTAGCGTGTACACACACACACACACACACACACACACACACACACACACACACACATATATATATACATGTATATAAGCTAAAAATGCTAAGGTTAACGTCAGTTTTCTCACTCGAAAACGATGTCAGTGACGGGGGAGCCCAGGATTTAAACACCGCACATACTGATCCGCGGTTGAATATCTTACCGACGCACTGGCTCCAGCCCGTGGCGACTCGGTAAATATGTATGTATATATATATATATATATATATATATATATATATATATATATACAGTATATATATATATATATATATATATATATATATATATATATATATATATATTCTTATTCTAGTGCATTGCCTAACGAAAGGTACACGGCATATAACTCTTCCAACCAATTCGATAATTAGACTTCCATTTCATCTCTATATATGAATTTTTTATGAGATCTTTCAACATCCCATGTCTTGGTCTTCTTCTAACTGTCCCATGCATTTTTCTTCTACTACATCTTTTTGATGTAATTTATATGTAGCAAAAGTCTTAGACTGATGAGAGGTACGTATCACTTATTCTCTCTCACTTATTCTTCGAATGAGTGAGAGAGAGATAAAGAGAGAGAGAGAGTGAGAGCGAGAGAGAGAGAGAAAGAGAGAGAGCCAGAGAGAGAGAGAGAGTGAGAGAGAGAGGAAGAATTAAAGAAGGGAATAAAAGAAATATAAAGCAACGAAGAAGCAGTGAGAGAAGGGATTTTGATAATGAAGTTGTTTCCAGTGAGTCACGGATCGGTAACTCTGGACTCTTATCCCTTAGGACTTCCTGGCGGCCTACAGGACACGTGACGAGTCCTGCAGCATCGGTAAGGCGTATCGACCAGGTCTAGCGAGTACACGAGACGAGTATCAGACTCGTCGTCACCAGAAACTTACGTTAAACTTGAATGGGTTTACCGTTTACGTAGTTATTGAGCGAGTGTGAAAGTAAATAAATGTAACTTAGTAGAAAAACTTTATTATTTAAACATATTTAATTAATTAAACTTAATTAATTCATCATCATCATCATCATCTTCCCTTATATCCCAGTTTAACCAGGGTCGGGATACCAATAGACAGTTTTTCCAGTCGTTTAAGTTTTTGTAGCAATTTAATTAACAAAAAATAATTAATTAATTAAACTTAATTAATTAAACATAATTAATTAATTAATCTTAATTAGATAGCATGCATAACTAGATAGCATGCTTAACGTGACTGTCAGAAGCGCAACAGAGAGCATACATACTTATATACTTATATAGCATGCTTAACGTGACTGACAGAAGTGCAACAAATGCTCATATGTATTGTAACACCGGATACAATCAGATGACGAGCAACACATGGCTTGTTTACATGTCTCCCGCGAGTGAGGAAAGAAGAGGAAATAGTTACGTACCTGTGTTGTTTGATTCCCCAATAGAAAGCACCCCACGGATCAGTCCACAGCATAACAACGTGATCCAGTGTAAAGAAGATAGGTGGAATCTCTTGGACACGAAATCCTTTCTCCGGGATGTGTCTGATAAACTAGGTATCTCCATTGACTGCCAATGCATCCTATTGTCGCTAATTTAACTAGTTGAATTCTAATTAAATTAATGTATATATTTAACTAATTGAATTCTAATGCAATTAATGTATATATTATATTAACTAATTTAATTATAATACAATTAATGTATATTTTATGTATTCAACTATCATGTATAAAACTAGCATCGCTTTATGTATAAAAATCGGTCAGGTATGACGCTATCCTACGTTGCTAAAAGATATACACCATGTTATCTTTGATGATGTCAATCAATAGTAACACAGTGTCTCCTGAAAGCTTTACACTTCTCACATCTACCGGCAGCATAGAAATAGAAACTCTGTTGAAATCCTGTTTTGGGTGTTGAGAAATTCTAATGATCAGAGAACTGATTAATAAACGTGAGCGTCTAGATCAGCGGATGAAAGCATGGCGCTAATACATTGTCTTATTCTACGTGTCGTCAACACCTGAAAACAATAGACATGTTACCAGATATTTAAGTTTAATTTGAAATTATTAATTAGTTAAATTGTATTGATTTATCTGATTCTACCGAATCATGTGATTCTATTGATTTATCTGATTCTACCGAATCATGTGTTCTACCGAATCATGTGTTCTATCGAATCATGTGTTCTACCGAATCATCTAATTCTATTGAATCATGTGATCCCGCTGTGTATTTATTATTTTACTGGTTTAATTCAACACCCGAGTAGATATCACATCATCTTCTACAGCTGCAGTTCTTTCAACAACTTTAATGCTTCCCTCCACAGTCAGCAAGTAAAGAAATGTTTAAAACAGTGGGTAGACCATAAAGTTAAATATTTTATGTAAAGCAAATTTAAAAAAACATATATAACATTTTTAGCATTAAATTTTTCTGTGTTTCATTCAGATCTGACAACTTTTATATAATCTCATATCCCTATCGTATAGGCTCTTTGGGTGAGACACTCGTAAAACAAATGAATACGAGTCAAACCCCTCCCCACACATAGGCACCAGCACACAACCCACCTCTCACCCCCGTTAAAAAACCCTTGGACAAAATTCCCCCTCTCCTGGGACAATCCCCCTTGGTTAGTTGTGATAAGCCAAATGACAATGAAATTAAATTCAAGTAAAATTAAGTACAATTACGTACAAGAAAGTACAATCAAGTACAATTAAGTAGGCTACAATCAAATACAATAAGTGCAATCAAGTATAATCAAGTACTAGCTGCTATGAATACTTCCTATTAAAATGAAAGATTCTTAGTAATTAAACCTAATCTACTGACACATTAACGTTGCTAGTCACTCCTCAATGATTTACCGAAATCGAAAATAAAAAAATTAAATATTGTATTTATAGTTAATGTCGCAGCGAATAATTTAGAGTCTACGTATACTTCACTGGGGCTATTGCGTGGTTTTAACAGTCACTAACACTTAAATAAGTAGAACCCAATTTCAAACGAAATCTTTTATAACTTTGCATTTCTAGAAGCACAGCGGCATTACACGAGAGAGGCAAGATAGAAAGTTAAGAGAGTATCAGATCAGACTGGAGCTCCACACGTAGTGCAATGATACACTGTGGTGGAGAGAGAGAGAGAGAGAGAGAGAGAGAGAGAGAGAGCGAGAGAGAAAGAGAGAGATAGAGAGATATATATATATATAGAGAGTAGAGAGAGAGAGAGAGCGAGAGAGAGAGATAGAGAGAGAGAGATTCATAGTGAATGAGAGAGAGATAGAGAGAAAGAGAGACAGATATATAGAGAGAAAGAAAGAGAGAGAGAGAGAGAGAGAGAGGAAGAGAGAGAGAGAAAGAGAGAGACCGACCTGAGTGTACATACATGTACAGTAGATAGCATGCAGCTATCCAAATTTTCTAATAAAAAGTATTTGATATGCAAGTTTAAATATATACAAATCATTTAAGATACAAATATAGTACTAGAAATAGTATAACCTATATTTATTTCATCTCTTTATTACGTACTAGGATGATTGATTTAACGATATAGGCTACATGTATAGTAATATTTCTAGTCAGAATATCTCCACAAGTATATGCATACGTGTACAGCTTGAACCAATATAGGAATGTACTATGGACAGGTTGATACTGTTTCACGTCTTTCCTCGGCACATTTGAGTTAAATTAAAACCTGTTTACTCGCAGTTCCGTCTCAATACAACTACACGTTGTTACCTTGTTTACAAAAATCATAGTCAATAAAAATATGGTAGTTTATAAGCAATGGGGAAGTACTGACTGCAAAGTAGTCACATAAAAACACCAATAAGCAATTAATTATACCTAAAATCCAAAATTAATTAAACAGCTCTTCAAAATATCTAGATTTAACTAGGGTAGACGGATGACAAATTCAATTTGAATGTAACCCGGTTTACAATAAACGTCACGATTGCCAAGACGACTTGGCTGTTATTCATAATAGCATTATATATAATATTATTATTTTTTATTGAGAGAGATAGAGATGGGCGAGTGTTGCTATGATTATTGAAAGAGCGAACTAAACGTCAAGTATGCCGGGTAATGAAGACAGTCTGTTGATTCTGTCATTCAGAACCTTAGCTGCTTATAACAACTTACTATCAATATTTTTTTTCGTTTAGTATCGTCTATTTGTTCATCACAGCACAGATTATACAAAGAATAGGAACGAGCACGTAGTTAGATAAACAAGTAACAATACAAAAGAGGCTACCATATAGGAACCGTAGCTCTGTTCGGTAGCAGCTATAGCAGAGTCTACTTGAGTCTGAAATACAAGAAAATGTCTATTACATTACCAATTAATTAATCCTAGTTCTACTCTATTCCTACTACACACACTACTCATACATAATGTGCGCGTCCAGCGCATATGTACATGACTCCTGTAGTAGAGTTGTGTTTGATTGTAGGACCTTTCGTAGCAGAGGTTATCTGTGGTAGTGATGGACTGAAAACAGTTCCACATCCGAGGTACAGTTTATACACCCATGATGTTATACACACTCGACGTGGCTCCGCACGGACTTGTGCTCGAATGGATAAAGTCTAAATGTAGAAGCGAATTTTAAGATCTTAGTTTACGAATATGCTTCTCTAAACATGAGATGGCCTGCATGCAATTCATCAAAATAAATCATGGAGCTGTTTGTTGATAAGCATCAAATGAACAACAACCGTTTTATATGCACGTACATGTACATTTGATGAAAAAA
>CAJHZI010000402.1:257500-285000 GCA_905160935.1 Enchytraeus crypticus
TGTATAATCAGGAATTAGTAATGTAATGTACTAGGCCTATACATGCTTTAACTTGACAATATTATTTGACTAATATAGGTTAGTAGTAGCTTTGTTAAATATTAATTTGTAGCATTTATCAAATATGTGTTATTGTCAAATCATCGGATTTAAAATTGTCAAATTGCGAAAAGGCTTAAAATTTCTAGATATTGTTAAACATTAAGCAGCTTATTTTTGGGCTTGTAAGCTTTAGTTAATATAAAACATAAAATACTTAAATTCTCCATTTTGAACCCCCAAATGAAATAGCGTATGGCATAAGATTTCGAGAAACAAAATTTAACGTACATAGTCTGCGCCAGGAGATCTTTAAAATAAGGTTTTCTATAATCTATGGCTGCGCCTGATATATATTACCATAATTAGGTCTATATACTTGTAGAACAATAAATTAGTTCCATATCTCTATATCTTTTATATATTTTTGTATCTTCCATATTCTTCTATATTTTCTGTTATGACTGATATCTTGATCAGTGGTTTTAAGCTTGAATTTTAAGCTATTCATTATTCAAAGGGTTATCATGGACAAAAATAGCTCTGTTTATTTGTGCTGTTGATGTTAAAGAAGAAGTGAAGTGACCAGAGTTGTTATTGTTTATTTCATTATAATATTTGAGAGAATTAGGTTATACATTAATTCGCCGAATTCAACAGTTCCGCAGATCTTCTGAATGATTGCCTAGTCGGATGCTTATTTCACTGATTTCTTGTATAGTATGAGATTTACATCTGACTAACGTTGAGCTCAATCATTTCGTTGTATTGAAATAATAAGTTTATACATGCAATTCATCATCTTTTTAAATGACACAATGCGAACTCCATTATTTAGAGAATAATGACCCCTTACCAGCGATTCTATAACATCTTGCCGTAGTCTAAGTAGCTATACAACGTAAATTTCTGTTTGTTGTTACGTGAGTTCTGCTTGTTTATTTATTTCACCAACTTAATGATAGGCAAATGTAAAAAGAACAAAGCCCCAGAAACGTAGTGAAATACATATAAACATACACAAATAACACATGTGAACAACAACTATTACAATTCCAAGAGCCTATAAATGAATATTGTGTTCATTATTGAACATACTTGGCTCAAGATCAAATCATGATTTGCACAGTCCTGAAGCTGCATTGTCCATCCTTACTCATCAATCTTCTTCAGGCACTGCTTGCTCTCGGAGTCACTTAGCTAAGCAAAACTAGAATACACGGATGCAGGCTTTCACCTCTTTCACCACATCCATGCAAATAAACATAGTTTTTTCTCTCTCTCTGTCTCTCACCATGCGAGAATACAGTATTCGACTATTGTGTGTCAGATAGACTTTATTATAGTCTGTATAGATAGAATTGAGCAGGTCGTAAGACGTCTAGCATTTTATTTAACTTAGAATAGAGCTCGATAAACAAGAGGTGGAGCTCAATCTTTTCCATGACGGCTGCTAAGAACTCGTACGATTCATTGTTGATTGATTGATAGGTTGTGTTCAGCACAGTTCTACAGGTGCTGTAGATAGCTAATGCTCTACATGTTTGAGCTGATCTACGTTTATAGAGAAATCATATCTACCGCAGTATAGTATTTGATTGAAGCATAGAGAGATAGAGATAGGGAGAGAGATAGAGAGAGAGATGGGTAAATCGGTAGTGAGACGTAGGGAGACAGATCCACAGACAGTTCAGAGACTGTGGGAAGCAATAACCTACATCAGGGGTCAGAAACAGGTATGTCTGTCTATGTCTGCTTGTATCTGTGTGTGCCTGTGTGTACTTATGTTTGTGCATGCTTGTATGTATTGCTATTTATCTGTGTAGAGGTGCAGTATATTAGATTATTACTTGAAATCTGACATACCGCAGAAAACGTACAAACATACATGGAACAAAAAGCAAATTTAAAGTTCCATTATACTAAGATAACAATAGTCCAAGATAATGTTTCATAACAGTCATTATACGTTATTCTAATGATAAAATATAACTACGGAAGGAATGGGTTTAAATGGTATTTAAATTGGATGGGCCCTCCACTAAGCTTGATATTAAAATATAATAAATCTTGCTTTTATTTCAAAATAATCTAACAGCCGCAGATAGGTTTCATACGAACATGATTAGCCTACATTATACGAGAAGATAATGTCGCAGTCACACAAAATACTAACAATGCATTTTAAGCCAAGACTAAATTAGCTATGGTTTTACAGCATCACTTAGTATCAAGCGGGTTATGAAGTTTTTATCATTCAAAGAGCTACGCTTAGTTGGTATGGCGTAACTTCTTTTTGCAACGTTTCTTCGGGTTTGATATGAGTGTTGGTTTAGTGAGGGTATAAGTGGAGCCAACAAGTGGTTAGGATTATTACAGACTGAGCTAAATAGCTTCCTGTCAGCTGACATGCAAAGATTCTCAAAAGTTTGCTCTTGGTTGTAAAAACCAGCCCATTTGCACGTCTTAAAAATGCTTCTAGGTGGTTTCTATCGTCAGCAGAAGTAAACCCCCACCAAAATTGTGAGGCGTAGAGTAATTTACTAGAGTAGAAGCCTGGAACACTATCTGCAGGAGTTCATTTGATAGACCTTTTGTGCGCAAGGAGTATAAAGCAAAAATATTACTCGAACATGAGGATATAAGATTGGATATGTGAGAAGAAAAGGAAAAATTACACGAAATTGTGACTCCCAAACATTTGAGATTTGAGACTCTTTCTATTCCATCTAAATAGAGCAATTCAGTTGTTTGATGCTTAAAGCTAGGTGACTGAAAGATTGTTTCCTTAGATTTACTTCTGTTTAGCTGTAGATTGTTTACTGAAGCCCATCTTTCTAAGTTCATTAATTCTACTTCAGTTAGATGGAAATGTGATGATAGTACTATGAGATATGTATCATCAGCAAATTTTAGTAAAGAATTTGCTGAATGCATTGTCCTTAGATCAGAGGAAACAACAATAAATACAGGAGGACCAATGGCAGAGCCTTGGACAACACTTGCATTTATTGTTTTAGGAGAGGATAATTGACCTTTGAAGAGGTCGTATGAGAATGGTCAGATAAGAAGCTAGCAATCCACCCATTAACAAAATCAGGGACATTCAGCTTGCAAAGCTTTGAAATTATCTTTGAATGTTTGACGGTATCAAAAGCCTTGCTGAAATCAAGAGCTATTACTATAACAAACGTTTGGTTTTCAAGTATTGAGGATATTTTGTGAAAGAGAGTTATCAAAGGGCGGCGGTGGGAGAACCTGTTGGTCGAAAAGCAAACTGGTTAGCAAAATCAAGGTCTGGAGGTGGAGACAAGAGCACTGGGTAGATGTATCTTGAGGTAATGATACGTTCAGTTATGTGTGAAAGCACAGACGTTATTGAAATTGGACGGTAGTCTGTGACTACTAAATGTAACTAGAACAGGTTTATGTTTGGACTTGACTGCCTGTATTAAACTGTTTCTAAATGGCTCCCTTGAAAAGATTTGATTCTTGATTATGCATTAAACTGATTGATTGATTGATTGATTATTTGATTGATTGCCTGTTTAGGTATATAATGCTGAACATATTACACGCTACTTCAGGAGAGAATTATATTGATTGATTGATTGATGGATTGACTGATCGATCACTGTGCAGGTAGCTAATGCAGAGCGCATCACCCGTTACATGAAGAGGGAGTTATATTGATTTATTGATTGATTGAGTCATTGATTGATTGCTGTGCAGGTAGCTAATGCAGAGCGGATCACACGCTACATGAAGAGAGAGTTTGCTATGGGGGAGGAGGGGGTTAAGCTGCTGTTAGAGCATTCCTCCAGGGAGGGGTTGACTGTCAGGTACAATTCTTCCTCCAGCAAGCTGTCCAACAGCTACGAGCAGGAGGGATACCTCCCCCCTACCCTCAACGATGAAAACTTTGTATGTACTCACAACTTCATCCTCTGTTTATCTCAATAAGAACTGAACTGTTTTGTTGTAAAGTGTAACTAGATGAAAACTTTGTACGTCCTACAAACTCTAGTCCTCTTAATTAATGCTGAACTGTTTTGTTGTAAAGTGTAACTATTTGTGTTTCTGTCTAAGTTCTGCTTTATCTCTCTCTCTTTTAGTGCACTGCCTCCTGGCAGGTCCGTAGTACAAAACGCCTCCATTCATCTCTATCTTCTGTTTTTTCATCATATTCGCATACGAGTAGATCTTTAAATCATCTATAACATTCATTTTGATATATACCATTAATTTATTCTGTTTTATATCTCCATCTAATTGCTCTCTAAATCGATTTATATCTTTAATTTGACTTAATGATCTGTTACTTCATCCGTTTGATTGATTTATTAATTTGTTTCATTAGTGTGGTATATAGAGTTGTTGTTGTTGTGGTTCCTGATTGTAATTTGTATATTCATCACTTTGTGTATGTATTAGTTTATAAACCGGAAACAGAAAGAGTTCTAGTTATTTAGGAATTGGAATAAGTACTTCCGGGCGGAAGTAGATTTGAGCTCTGATGTGATACAGCAAAACACGGATTTCCACAGGAAGTAAAATATTATTGATGTAGAGATACTTTCAATGATAGGGTATCCGGTTTGTTAGTATATCCGGTTAATTTTGTATATAAGAGCAATCAGTGTCCAGTATAGCTAAGCCAGTCATAGAAGTCAGTTGTAAGAGACTAGTTGTACTAGGTGTTAGTTGTTCGTGGTTTGAGTTATTGGTTGATGTAGTTGATGAGATGGCATTGCAGACAGCAGATTTGTAGTAGAAAATAGTTGTAGGGTGGACGTTTGTCCAGATGTCAATGTATTCAGATGTTAATTAAGTTAAGTAGAGAAGCCACTTGCAATGGTGTGTATTACCTGCAACATACAACAGAAACCATTCAATATTATATTAGAGGATCATGTTCGTGTTGTTATTAGACTATCCTAGTGAGCACTATTTGGCCCAAAGGCCTACAGCGTGAGAAACCGTACCTCTTTAGAGCTAGCCAAACGAGTATACAGCTACAAATAATATAATAATATAATAATATAATAATAAATAGAAAATACACACACAAATAATATACAACAGTGTATATACGACATTATAGAGACTGGTATATTTAAATATTGATTATTCTATAGATTGTGTGATTGACTGATTGATTGAATGCAGGACAAAGGAAGCCACGACTGGTATTGTTTCAGCTGTCATAGGCCTGGAGAAGTTGTAGATTGCTCAGAATGCTGGCGCTCATATCATGTCAACTGTCTGGAGAAGAGCTCTGAGCAATCTACTGCAACCAGCACTTTTACATGTCCGTGCTGTGTGGTCAGTTTCATCTCTATTATTATAATAACAACAATTAGAGTGCTACAGTCATCAATGACAACATCGAGCACTATTGAGACAAAATCAAGCCAGCGAGCAAAAAGAAGGTCGAAAAACGGTGCAAATTCCAAAATCCAAAAAATCAGTCCAAAGTAACAATTATCTGCATAACTGGTCAAGATTCTAGAAATGCTCATTTCTGATCAATCAAATAATTAAGCTGGTAAAGCTAATGTTAACGTCAGTTTCCTCACATGAAAGCGATGTCAGTGACGGGCAAGCTCAGGATTTGAACCCCGCACATACTGATCCGTGGTCAAATATCTTACTGACATCGCAACTGGCTCCAGCCAGTAAATATTTTAATAAGATTTCTGTTGGGTGTTAGAATGTCCTACGAATCATCATTGAAGTTCCCACTGCATTCAAATTTGAGATAATGAGATTAAATGATGTTTTTTATGGATTTTTTCTTTAGATTTCCTGCTGTATGTATATGTTTATGCAAGTAAGATGTGAGTATGCAATGACTGCACCAGTGACTGGTGCAGTAAGTTAATGATGATGATGATGATGATGTGTGATGCTAGATGATGATGATGATGATGTGCTATGTTTGCTTGCAGCCCATTGAGACAAAGACAAACATGAGCAGAAAGTTGTTAAATCAACTTCTTACATTTACTGTCGCTAGACTGAAAGAGAAGGTTTGATCTTTTTCTCTTTCTCTGTCACTCTTTCTCTCTCACCCCCCCTCTCTCAAATTCACTCTTTCTCTCTCTCTCTCTCTCTCTCTCTCTCTCTCTCTCTCTCTCTCTCTCTCTCTCAGTATATCTTGGTTCCTCCTTTTTAGCATACAAATAAGACCCGCTCATACTGACCCTAAATCTGGTTTGATTCACATCTACTGGTATATGATTAAGTAATTTTGTAAAAATGGTTGAGGTATCATTGTATATTTGATTAATTTATTTTCTCTAAATAGTGATTTACTTTCTAGATTGGGGCATCATTTTTTAAAGGTACATATGATTGATTGATTGATTAATTGATTGATTGATTGATTGATTGATTGCAGTCAGATGAACTACACAGGCTAGGAGGTGATGGAGAGTTAGATGATGTAAGGAGACAGTACTTTGTCTACGAGTACTTGGACTTGAATGAGATGGAGCGACGTACGGCAGAGAGACATTATGAGTCACTGCAACAGTTTGACTCTGAGACACGCACTGTGCTGCACTGTGCTCTCATTCTGTTTGGACGTATGTGTCTCTCTCTCTCTGTCTCTTTCTCTCTCTATATATATATATATATATATATATATACATGTGTATATATATATATATATATATATATATATATATATATATATATATATATACACTGTGTTTTTTGTAACTGATACCCCAAATGTTTTTAACAATAAAGTCATAAGAAGTGGACCGATGTTCTTGAAATTTACAATACTTGACCAGCAGCCAATTCTACAAAACAAGAGAAATTTCATTTGAATATCATTAATAACATGAAAGTTATAGTTTCGCGAATAAGAGTGGGGTCAGCTAAGAAATTCCCAGTACAGGATTAGGGGCGTGTTACATGCAGCGTAAAATTATCTCTATAAAAATAATAGCGAACACGTCACAAAATTTCAGCTAATGCTATTTTGAAGAGCAATCATTTCTTTTCAAAGCGACGTAAAATACGTGCTGATATGATCTTAATTGACAAAGTTATTGAACTTTTAATGCATGCATTGCATGTTTTGGTACACCTGTTATCACCGCAGCCACTGCAGCGGCGTCTTGAAGCGCCAAAGTTAAAATAACTTCTTCGTTTATTCTCTTCATGCAATACATGCATAAAAAGTTCAATAACTTTGTCAATTAAGAACATATAAGCACGTATTTTACGTCGTTTTGAAAATAAATGATTGCTCTTCAAAATAGCATTAGCAGAAATTTAAATTTCGTGTTAGCTAGTATTTTTATAGAGATAATCTACGCTAAATGTAACACGCCCGTAATCCTGTATTGGAAATTTCTTATCTGACCCCACTCATATTCGCGAAACCATAACTTTCACATTATTAGAGTTATTATAACGAAATTTCTCTATGTTTTGTAGAATTGGCTGCTGGTCAAGTGCGATGAATTTCAAGAACATCGGTCAACTTCTTATGACTTTTTTGTTAAAACAATTTGGGTATCAGTCATAAAAAACACAGTGTATATATATATATATATATATATATATATATATATATATATATATATATACGTGTATATATACTGTATATATATATATATATATATATATATATATATATATATATATATATATATATCTCTTAGTGCACTGCCTACTAGCAGGTCCATGGTACATAACGCCTCCACTCTTCTAAACTGTCTTCCACCTTCCTCTTCATTTCCACATATGAGTGGGTCTTTAAATCATCTAACATACCTAATCTCGGCCTGCCCCCGCCTCTTTTTCCTTCCATTCTATCTTCTATGACCTCTTCTAATAGACCTTCCCCCCTTAGAATGTGTTCTATCCATCTCTTCTTCCTATTTCTTTATACATTTATCAACTGTCTATCTTTGCCAACTCTATCCAGGACTTCCTCTTTTGTAACCTTTTGAGTCCAGCTAATCCTCTCCATTCTTCTCCAAGTTCACATTTCCAATGCCTCCAGTTTTTAATATCTTCCTTTCTTAAGGTCCATGTTTCACATCAATATAATAGCATGGTCCAAACCTAAGTTTTCACTATCTTTATCTTTGTGTCTTTCTTTAGACTTTTTGTTAATAGTTCTTTTCTACTACCAAAGGCCGCTTTTGCTTGTGCAATCCTACTGCATATTTCTGTCTCACATTTCCCATCATCGGTTATCGGTTACATATATCTATATATATATATATATATATTTATATATATATATATCTATATATAATATATATATTATATATATATATATATATATATATATATATATAAGTGTATATATATATATATATATATATATATCAATCAATAATAATTGAACGTCTGGTTCCTTGCCATAAGGCTATGTCAGGGACGTCTCTTGCAGGCACTACACAAACAGGCGCCAAAGCACCACACAATGACGACTGAGTATGCAGAGACCACAAGAGAAAGCGAGATCAAAACAGTGCAAGTCCAAGATCCAAGGCAAGCGGGTCAAAATTTAGACCTATGGCGGAAAGAGATGGGTTTTTAACTTGCCAAGGAAAGTACCAATACAATTACAAGATCGAAGGTCTTGTGGCAGAGAGTTCCATATTGTCGGAGCAGAAAACATGAAGGAGCGTCTGCCCATGGCAGATTTAATATTTGGCATGGTGAGAAGGTTTTTACTAGAGGAACAAAGACTACGAGAGGGTTGATAGATGGATAAAAGATCAGATAGATAGGATGGTTTACCATAATTTAAACTTTTGAAGGTCAAGGAAGCTATTTTGAATTTTATACGTTCGGATACTGGTAGCCAGTGCAGTTTCTTAAGAAGAGGAGAGGTGTGAGATTTGAGTATTTTTACATTACAGACGACTCGAGAAAGAGAATTTTGAACGTGTTGGAGACGAATTAGAGAGGTCTTTGGGAGATAATTCAGCAGGGAGTTACAGTAATCAAGTTTAGAATGGACAAGCGCATTAGCTAATACAATGGCGGAATTAATATCAAGGGACTTACGAATTTGACGTAATTGACGGATATGGAAAAAAGAAGAACGACAGACTGCTGAAATATGAGTTTTAAAGTTTAGATTAGAATCAAAAATTACCCCAAGGTTATGTGCAGAATCTGTGGGTATTAAGGGGATATCTTTAAATGTATTGGTTGAGCTAGTTATTTTATGGTGCAGCTGTGGAGTGCCGATGAGAAGGTATTCCGTTTTTGAAGGATTGACAACAAGACGATCGGCTCAAAACCAGGAGTGAACTAGATCAAGGGTAGAAGTAAGCTTAGACAGAGCATCAGAAGAATCAGGACTAGAGAATGAGACATAAATCTGGATGTCATCAGTATAAAAGTGAAATTTCAGCATGGAATCAGTTAGCAAGTAACTTAAAAGGGTAGTATATAAGGTGAAAAGGAGGGGACCAAGCACAGAACCCTGAGGGACTCCACAAGGTAGAGTGCAGGATGGTGATAAAGTGTTTTCAATAATTACAGATTGGGTACGCTGTGAGAGGTATGAGGATAGGAGGCCATGAGCCTTGTCAGAGATTCCGAAGCAAGAATTGAGTCTAGAAAGGAGTAAATTGTGGTTTATGGTGTCAAAGCAGCAGAGAGATCGAGAAAAACTAGGGCAGATACGTGTTGAGCGTCCATGGCTAGACAGAGATCATTGTGGATCTTGGTTAGTGCAGTTTCAGTAGAGTAGAATTTATGATAGGCAGATTGAAAAGGTGAGAGTAATAAGAAAGAATCTAAATGAAGACAAAGACGTGAGTATATAATCCTTTTGAGGACTTTGGAAATGAAGTTAAGATTAGAAATTGGCCGATAGTTGGAGAGCTCGTTTTTACCCAAGGAAGCCTTCTTCAAAAGAGGAGTGACAACGGCTTGTTTAAAATGGGATGGAAAGACACCTTCACTAAGACAGAGGTTTATTAAGTGAATTATGGGAGGCACAAATGCATCGATGCAGGATTTGATAAGTTTAGTTGGAATGAGATCCAGAGGACAGGATGAATCAGACGAGTTAAGAATTACAGTACGAATTTCCTAATGAGTTGCCAAGCGAAAACCTGATAATGTTGGTGGGGAAGGAGTGCATTTATCAGCAAATGAGAAACTTAAAGTAGAAGAGGGTATGGAAGAGCAAAGATTGGTAATTTTATCACTGAAGAAATTCAGGAATGATGAGGCGAGAGTGGTAGATGCGATGTCGGAAGGAAGGGATTTAGGTTTATTTCTGCTGAGCAGAGAAACCATTGCATTCCACATATTTCTTAGGGTTATGTTTATTCTCAGTAATGAGGTTTTTAAAATAGGAGCTTTTGGATTTAGCTATTAATTTATGAACAATAGCCGATTGACGTTTAAAGAGATGTTTATTTTCTGGAGTACTACTTCGCCTAAACTGTGCTTCAAGACTAGAGCGAAGTTTCTTTTGCTTAAGAATTTCGGGAGTGCTGAAGGGCTTAGTTGGCTGTGAACGAGAGACGATTTGTTTGGGAGGAGCATGCTTGTTTAGAAGCGCTGTGACTATAGATTCAAATTGTAGACAGAAGCTAGAGACAGAGGATTCTGGATTACAAACGAGAGGAGAAGAGAGAATATCGGAAGAAAAATGATCGGTATTAATAGAAGATAATTTCCGAATTGTTTTAGTAGTATGTGATTGAGAGTAGACAATTTGAGATGGTATTTTACAATTTACCGTTCTGTGATCAGAAAGAAAGAAATCAGTAAGAGAGCATGAAGACATAGTGGAGGTTGATTTGGTTATAAGTAAATCAAGGATGTGACCGGAAGTGTGATTAGATGATGTGATGTGCTTCTTTAGGTCAAATGTGTCTAAAAGAGTTTAAAAAGTAGAAGCATAAGAGTCGTTCGGGTCATCGACATGAAGATTAAAGTCACCCATGATGAAGAGTTTAGAAGGAGAAGAAGCAAGATTATCTAGTAATGTAGAAAATTCAGACAAAAAGAGACACTTAGAAATTGAAGGGGGACGATAGACAGTTAAAAATTGAAAGCTCTTTGTGCCGAAGTTCAGCTTTAGCAGCATACTTTCAAAGGATGTAAAGTCACTCGTGTTTGCATGCGTAACAGAATAAATAGACTTGTAAATGGCGGCAAGTCCACCCCCACGACCCACAAGTCGGGCGATGTGAAAGAAAGAATAGTTGTCGGGAGTAAGGCTATTGATAATTGAAGGTGGAGAATCAGGGGAGAGCCAGGTTTCAGTTAAAAGTATTATGTCGATATTAGAGTCCTGAATGAAATGTTTCAGCATCTCAGGTTTATTTGTTGTGTCATTAATGACTGTAGCGGAACGAATGTTGACACAGGAAACGTTAAAATCGTTCACTGGTCGAGAAGTGGGCACATGCAGGCCAGGATTAAGAGCAACATCGCCAGAAAGCAATAGTAGGAGGGTAAAAGGAATTTTGTGGCTCGGACCGGATGGAAGTGAAATTGGGATTTAAGAAAAAAGCAATCGGGAGTGAGTCTCGATTGCTTTTATATATAGATGATATATATATATTATATATGTATGTATGTATGTATAATATATATATATATATATATATATATATATATATATATATATATATATATATATATATATACACGTATATATATATTGATTGATTGATTCTAATTGATTGATTAATTGATTCATTGATTGACTGATTGATTGATTCATTGATTGTAGCGACAGGATACAGGGCAGATCTAGCTCGACAGATGATGATGGAATCTATTAACTGATTGAATATATTGATTGATTGATTAATTGATTGAATTAACTGATTGATTAATTAACTGATTGATTGATTGTATTAACTGATTGATTGATTGATTGATTGATTGATTGATTGATTGTAGAGACAGGCTACGGGGCAGATCTAGCGAGGCAGATGATGATGGATTGCGACTACGACGTAAGATGTTGTTTACAATCATTTGATGTCTTATTAATTGATTGACACACCCAAATAAGTCAATCGCTTAAATCAATCATCTATATCTATCCAGTCATTTCAATCAATCAGTCAATCACTGCAATCAATTATAGTCTATGTCTCTCCAGTCATTTCTATTTATGTTTTTGTTTGCGTGCATGTATGTGTTTGTGTGTGTGTATGTGTGTGTATGTGTTTGTGTGTGTGTATGTGTTTGTGTGTGTGTATGTGTGTGTATGTGTTTGTGTGTGTGTGTAGTTAAGTGAGATCAGGAGATGTAAGGACTGTTACCTCTACTCCAATGAAAAACCCAACGGATGGTTCTCTATTCCTTGTGTACGTTTTTAGCCTTTCTAATACTTTCTCTCTTTCTCTTTCTCTCTCTCTCTCTCTCTCTCTCTCTCTATGTCACACTCGTTGTCGCTAAAATTAAAATAAGTCAGAGCATTTCTATTCAAATATTAATTCACTTAGATAATTTTAAAGTCTTAAATTTGTTACATTGTTTTGACCTGCCATATGGCAATATATGAATCTAGCTGCTAATTTAGGCTTTTATATATTGCATAATACATACATACATATATATATATGTATATATATATATATGGACTAAGATCTTACTTCTCCTCAGCACATTTCTTTTTCAGATTAGTCTGGGTGAATTGATCTGTAGTGATGTGTGCTGTTGGGGACTTCCCTGACATCATCCCTGGATGAGGAAACGGACGTTAAACCTTTATTATTATTATTATTATATATATATGTACATTATAGCTATCAGTGATTGATTGATTGATTGATTGATTGACTATGACCTCATTCGCAGGCTGGTCTGTGTTGTCTGATTAATAAAGCTGGTAAAGCTAATGTTAACGTCAGTTTGATTGATTGATTGACTAGAACCCACTTCACAGGCTGGTCTATGCTGACTGATTATTGACTGATTGATTGACAGATTGATTGACAGATTGATTGATTGATTGATTGACTAAGATCCACCCAGGCTGGTCTACGCTGACTGATTATTGACTGACTGATTGATTGATTGATTAATTGATTGATTGACTAGGACCCACCTCACAGGCTGGTCTATGCTAAGCAGAGAGGGTTCAGCTATTGGCCGGGTAAAGTTCTGCAGATATTTGATGACGGCACTTACGACGTCAGGTTCTTTGCTGGGCATCACGAAAGGTACTTGATACAGTGTACTTATCACATGAGGTACTTGATAACAGTGTACTTATCATTAGAGGTACTTTTTACAGTGTACTATAATAATGTATTGATAGATTGATGTATTGATTGATTGATGTATTGATTGATTGATTGATGACTCAGGGTTGTGGTATCAGCCTCCTATTAATTGATTGATGTATTGATTGCTGTATTGATTGATTGATTGAATGATTGATATATTGATTGATTGATGACTCAGGACTGTAGTATCAGCTTCCTATTGATTGATTGATGTATTTATTGATATATTGATTGATTGCTGTATTGATTGATGTATTGATTGATTGATTGATGACTCAGGGCTGTGGTATCAGCCTCCTATTGATTGATGTATTTATTGATTGATTGATGACTCAGGGCTGTGGTATCAGCCTATTATTGACTGATGTATTGATTGATTGATTGATAACTCAGGGCTGTGGTATCAGCCTCCTATTGATTGATGTATTGATTGATTGATAACTCAGGGCTGTGGTATCAGTCTCCTATTGATTGATGTATGGATTGATTGATTGATGACTCTGGGATGTGGTATCAGCCTCCTATTGATTGATGTATTGATTGATTGATTGATAACTCAGGGCTGTGGTATCAGCCTCCTATTGATTGATGTATTGATTGATTGATTGATTGATGACTCAGATCTGTGGTATCAGCCTCCTATTGATTGATGTACTGATTGATTGATTGATGACTCAGATCTGTGGTATCAGCCTCCTATTGATTGATGTACTGATTGATTGATTGATAACTCAGGGCTGTGGTATCAGTCTCCTATTGATTGATGTATTGATTGATTGATTGATGACTCAGGGCTGTGGTATCAGCCTCCTACGTCAAGCCCATAGAGGCAAACTACAAGTCTCTGGGACTGAAGAACTCAAAGTCGTTGACTGAGGCTCTCGCCGAGGTCTCCAGGCACGAGCGACTGCTGTCCAGCTCTGAGCCAGGCCACGCCTCCTCCTACTACGACCTCGAGGATAAACCACGCCCATCGGCCAAGAAAGGTCGTGAGGTCAAAGGTCAGGAGTCAAAGCTGAAGAGTCGAGGTCGCCCAGTGAAGACAGTGTTAGAGGAAACCACACCAAAGAGTAAGACAAGCAAGAAGAGGTCATCATCTACCGGTGAGACGGATGGAAAGAGACTGAAGGTGACTGACAGTGACGAGGAGGAGGAGAGAGTGGGAGGTGGGAGCTCAGGGGGGAGGGGCGTGAAGAAAGGGCGGGGTAAGAGTTCAGTGGTGGGCGGGGCTAGAGGTCGACTGGAGAGAGAAGAGAGTGAGGAGAGTGAGGTAGGAGCTCTTGTATAACTCTACACAACAAAACATTGTCTTACAAGAGAGAGAGAAAGAGAGAGAGATATTTGTTTATTTTAGCATCAACAAGTGATTTATCTTATCTGTGGAGAGTGAGGTAAGGGCTGTCGAATAACTCAACCTAGCTAAACATTGTCCTACGTGTGATTTATCATATCTGTGGATAGTGAGGTAGGGGTTCTCGTATAGCTCTACACAACTAATCATTGTCTTGCAAGTGATGTATCAGCTGATGAATTGTTGACAATGTAAATCTCTTGCTGTCCAAATGCTCAATAGAGTGTAGCAACTGCCAGTAGATGTGCTGATTGCTTGACTGACTGATTCATTCATTCGTTCAGTCATTCCTTGATTTATTGATTGATTGACTAACTGGCTGACAGATTGATGGATTAATTGATTGATTCTTTCAATCAATTTAATAGATTATCTGTCTGGCTCTCGTATATCTCTACCTAACTAAACATTGGCCTACGAGTGATGTATCAGGTCATGAATTATTGACAATGTATGTAGCAACTGGTTGTAGATGTGCTGATTAATTGACTGACTGATTGAGTGATTGATTGATTGACTGATTGATTGACTGACTGACAGATTGACTGATTGATTGATGGATTGATTGAGTGATTGATTGATTGATTGACTAATTGACTGACTGACTTATTGATTGATTGATTCATTGATTGATTCATTGATTGATTCATTGATTGATTCATTGATTGATTCATTGACTGACTGACTGATTGACTGACTGATTGACTGACTGATTGATTGATTGATTGATTGATTGATCGATTGATTGATTGATTGATTGATTGATTGATTGAAGGATGAGCGTGTGTTGAAGAAGCATGTTAAGAAGACTTCAGAGCGTAAGACTAAGAAGAAGCAGCTGATTGGCTCAGAGAAGATTAGAGGCGGGGCCACGGCATCAGCTGACAGTGATGATGAGATGTCTGCTGAGCTAACCAACAGTCCTACCCCTGTACTTCTCTCTCTGTCTGACTCTCTCTCTCTCTCATTCTCTCTCTCTCTCTCTCTGTCTCTCTCTCTCACTGCTCTCTCTGTCTCTGCCCTCTCTCTCTCTCTCTGTCTCTCACCCCTCTCTCTCTTGTTTCTCTCCCTCTCTCTCTTTCTCTGTCTCTCTCCCTCTCTCTCTCTCTGCTTGAGTGTGTGTGTATATTTGTCTCTGTGTGTCTGCTTGTATATGCCTGATGGCGGGCTTGCTGTTTTTCTTGTCTTGTGAGTGCTTTTGTATATGTGTATGAGTATGTGTATACACATAAGTTAGTTACTCTAGAGAGACCGAGCCTTCCTTCACGTAGCAAGCTGTCTAGGCGCTCCTTCCAGCATGCTGCCTCGTAGATCTGGAATTCTCTTCCTTCCACTCTGCGCACTCCTTCATCTACTCCTGATCAGCCTTTTCTACTTTACAAACAGTTTCATATGCAGTTAAAGCTTGTCTGTTGGATCTTTCCTATCCATCCAATGTTCATGGACTGAATCATGTCCTACAGTGTTGTTGTTGTTGTTGTAGGCACAGAATGAACCTACATGTGCTGTATCGTCCAGTGCTGATGTTGTTGTTGTTGTTGTTGTTGTAGGCACAGAATGAACCTACATGTGCTGTATCGTCCAGTGTTGATTTTGTTGTTGTTGATGCTGTTGTTGTTGTTGTAGGCACAGAATGAGCCTACCTGTGCTGTATCGTCCAGTGTTGATTTTGTTGTTGTTGATGCTGTTGTTGTTGTTGTAGGCACAGAATGAGCCTACCTGTGCTGTATCGTCCAGTGTTGATTTTGTTGTTGTTGATGCTGTTGTTGTTGTTGTAGGCACAGAATGAGCCTACCTGTGCTGTATCGTCCAGTGTTGATTTTGTTGTTGTTGATGCCTGTGCTTACCTCCGTTAAGAAGGTCTGATTTCAATAAAGCTAAAGCTAAAGAGGCTAATGTTAATGTCGGTTTCCTCACTCTAAAGCGATGTCAGTGACAGGCGAGCTCAGGATTTGAACCTCGCACATACTGATCCGCGGTCGAATATCTTACCGACATCGCCACTGGCTCCAGCCAACAAGAGATTCCAAATCTCTGTTTATCCATTAGTATTAAATTGACCACAATTAATTAGTAAAAGTAACTGTATTTAAATAGATTAATAATTCTATTATTAGTAAATTAATCAATAAAGAATTGTGTTCATTACATTTAATCGAGCCTCTCAAGAAGGCTGATGTTCTAACGACTAATAAATTTATTAAGTAATTAATTAATTAAATATTTAATTATGTATCTTTGGAATCAATGATAGGTGCCGTTTATCGTCTATGCTGATTGTTACTTCCTTATGACTAATTGTTTTAAAATAACTTATTGACTGATTCACGATTGATAGTTGATTGATTGATTGATTGACTGATGTAGACAAAGCAGTCGATGAAGCACAAGGGGGTGCAGACAGCGGGTGGTAGGGGTGGGGGGGAGGCAGGCGTTGCCGTGGAGACACAGACGGGGGGGTCAGAGCTGAGTGGGGGGAGGGGGGTGATGGGGGAGTGCAAGTGTAGAGAAGAGTTTGAGAGTGAGAGAAAAGAACTGGAGGCTAAACTAGAGGAGGAACACAGGAGAAACGTTAAAGCTGCCCTAGAGGAACTCAAGAACACTGTATGTGTCTGTCTGTCTGTCTGTCTGTCTGTCTCTCTCTCTCTCTCTCTCTCTCTCTCTCTCTCTCTCTCTCTGTGTCTCTGTCTCTCTCTGCTTGTACGAATATGAACTGTTCTTATCTATGTTAGAATGTATGGGTCTGCCTCTCTGTTTGCGCCATTATGAGCATGAGGGTGTGTATGTATGTATGTGTATGTATGTATGAATGCATGTGTATATGTATGTATGTATGAATGCATGTGTATGTGTGAATGTATGAATGTATATGTGTCTTTGTGTGTGTATACATGTGTATGTCTATATTTATACGTATGTATGTGTGTATATGTATGTGTGTATGTATGTGTGTATGTATGTGTAGTTGTACGCACAGTTTGAGGAGGCTAGGAGTCAGAGCCTGAGAGCTGCTGTGTATGTGTATGTATGTGTATGTATGTGTGTGTGTATGTGTGTATGTGTGTATATATGTGTGTATGTGTAGTTGTACGCACAGTTTGAGGAAGCAAGAACACAAAGCTTGAGAGCGGCAGAAGAGAGGAGTGAGAGAGAGATGGAGGAGAAACAAGTGGAGATAGAGAACAAGTGTAGAGTGGAGTATGTCAACGTTATTAAGAGCCTAGAGGCTGAGCATGCTGCCATGATAGCTGCCGTCAAGAAAAAACAGTGGGTCTGTATCAATCAATCAATCAATCAATTAATCAATCAATCAGTTATCTATATGCTGAGCATGCTGCTATGATAGCTGCCGCCAAGAAAAAACAGTGGGTCTGTATCAATCAATCAATCAATTAATCAATCAGTGATTGATGTCTAGAATGAGGCGGTAGACATGAGTGATGATGAGAAAACAGTGAGAGAATGGATCTACCATTAACTGCATGTGTCGTATGGGACGACAAAGCAAAATTGAGGTAGACAATGGTATACCACCTCAGAAGCCTTACCTTTTCTCAAGCTATAGACCTCACAAAGTATGGATAAGGCACAGTCTTTTGTGAAGAGATTAACTTGTTGATCTATGGAGTGCTCTTTATGGAGCTTCAATCATCACTCTTGAGTGTATGTACCTGCACTGGGCTGAACATTCGAGGGGAGATGCTGTGTGTGTGTGTGTGTGTGTATTACATTATATATTACGTTATTTATGTATGTGTGTATGTATGTGTGTTTGTAGTGTTATAACTGTGGAGAAGAAGCGATGTATCACTGTTGTTGGAACACGAGCTACTGCTCCACTAACTGTCAACAAGAACATTGGCAGACTGAACATAAGAGGGTGTGCAGACGTAAGCGTAAAACCTAAACCAGTCTAAACCAGTTCTCTGCCCTCAAGGTCCATTCTAAACCAGTTCTCTGCTCTCAAGGTCCAGTCTAAACCATTTCTCTACCCTCAAGGTCCAGTCTAAACCAATTCTCTACCCTCAAGATTCAGTCTAAACCAGTTCTCTACCCTCTAGGTCCAGTCTAAGCCAGTTCTTTGCTCTCAAGGTTCAGTGAAAAGCAGTTCGCTAACGTCGAGGTGCAGCCTAGACAAGTCTTGAAAAGTTTTGTACTACTAGGACGTAGACTAATCCAGTTCTGACCAGTTTTCTACGTGGATGTTTAATATAAACCAGTTCAGACCAGTTGAGCTCTTTGAAGGTGCAGTAGAAATAGGACGCAGCTGTTGATCAACTGTGTAGTAACATTTGATCCGCCTCCGGACTGAGTTAAGTGTAGTGACATATTAGTGTATAATATTGTAGCTTATAAAGAACTGACAGTTACTATTCATTTCGTGGTCTAATTGTACAGCATTGACACTTTCTCTATCTGTCTGTTATGCAGAGGTATTCGTGTTATTATATCTTAGAGCGTACATTTATCTACCATATCTTCTGTTTATCATGTGCTAGTGGTACTCGCTCTCTCTAGCTTTGTCAATATGTGTCAGTGTTTGTAGCTTCTATAGTGTGTGTGTATGTGTGTGTGTGTGTGAGCATTTTTTGATTTCAGTGCAGCACTTTTATAAGATAATTGAAATCTATAAAAAGCAGAATTAATAAAACTCTCTTGTGATATATAGAGGAAGCTTGTCAGGCACATTTAGAGTTGCTTTTTTCGTTGAATAGCCCTTTGGCTAGCACTCTTGCCTGTTAATTTAAGAGGTTGCTGGTTCAGTTTCAGTCCAGTCTTTGAGAGCCACGATTAGAGCAGGAGTGCTATAGATTAAGCAGGGCCCAGAGCCTGTTGCTTTACACACATGGTGTTGTGCATAGATCGTTCTTGATGATATCTAGAATTTTAATTCAAGATGTTTAAATTGTTATACCGTTTTAATCAAGTTTTTTTGGCAATTTGAGTTTTGTCAGTCTGGTGAATGTGCAGGACTTTCCAACGTGCTGAAATTAAACTGGTAGTTGTTTTGTTCACACGGTGATCATATATTTTCTGCTCTACCAATTAGTATCTCTAGGTAGGTATCTGTACTTTTCTGTAGAATCAATGTGCATTTGAATAGTTGTGACTTGAGATTGTTTGTTTGGTAGACAAGTATTGGCCATTGACTGGGTTTAAGTTGTTTGTTAAACATTTCAATCATTTGGTAGAAGAGAGTTAACATAGACTGGGTTTAAGTTGCTTGTTAAACATTTGGTAGAATAAAGTTTACCATTTTTGTGAGATTGTTATTAGTTACGTGTCTGGAGTATATACATGTATATAATCATATTTGTACAATCATGCTTGTATTGTAATTATAATATTATAATATATTAATATAATAATTAATATGTTAATATAATAATTAATATAATTAATATAATATTAATATAATAATTAATATGTTAATATTATAATTAATATACTAATATAATAATTAATATTATAATATAATATTATAATATAATATTATAATATTAATATTGTAATTATAATATGCCATCACATTTGTATTATATACAGTCATGATTGTATTATATATAAACATGTTTGTATTATATTCAGTTATATTTTTATTATATATAATCATGCTTGTATAATATATAATTGTGCATATATTATTATATACTCATGTTTTTTAACTGCTTCCACAATCATGCAAACTATTATTGTACTTTGTCTAGAATTTAAAACAGAAAGATTTAAACTCATCATTTATTATACTATTGATGTAGCAATTATTGTATGTTGTATTTGTGAAGCTATGACGACTAATAGATATAAGTACAGCCTGAGTATTGACTGATTAGTTTGTTTATTGGTATAGATCTATTGATTGATTGATTTACATTATTGATTGATTTACTCATTGATTAGTCTCATCTCGCTACATAAATCATGTTTGAATTTTTGAATCATCTGATCACGTGATCTCTTATAGCTGCTGTTGTTGTTGTTGCTCGTCTCACTTATATTTCAGATAATCACATGCTATAGAGCTCTGTTTCTAAAGTCCACTGGTAAATTAACATCTCTAAATATTGCGGGTTTAACTAAATACTGATTTAGCGTAGCTCTTCAAATAGGTAGCTTTTGTGTTGACTACCCTGTTCTGAGCTAAATGTGAAACTTTTGCTAGTAAATCAGTCATAAAGTTATACTGAAGAACATATGAATATGATTAGGTAGAAATTATTATAGTGTTCGATGTTGTCATTGATGACTGTAGCACTCTAATTGTTGTTATTATTATTAACTAGCAAAGAGTTTAGTGGTTAAAGCTTATTGCTCTGTGCTTTGCATTTCCTTTTTACTTCTTCCCTGGGTTGACACTGAAATTGTTCTCATTTCTCATCAGATATTTGTATAACATAGCAATGGTCGTTCCATTGTGAGATAGGAGTTAAATATATTTGTGTAACTTAGCAATGGTCGTTCTATTATGAGATTAAATGATTAATTAATTAATTAGGAGTTACAGATATTTGTGTAATATAACACTGGTCGTTCCATTGTGAGATAGAGGTTGAATTTATCTGATTTATTTTACTTTTACTTAATGTATTGATGTATCGATCGGTGGATTGATTTTTGATTGAGAAATGACTTACTTTTATTTACTATTAAAGCTTTCTAATATTGGTATTATCCATATTGGTCTCAACATGGTTCTTGATGTAACACGCGTACTAGTTATGACTATAAGTGATGACTGCACTTTTGGTTACTAGTTTTAGAAAGCGAATCCTGCCATATTGATCAGAAATTATTGTCTGCCAGTAGAAAAAAGTCTCTAATTATAAGAGATCTGTGATTTTTATTTAGATATAAACATTAAACGATGTGTAGGCTACTAAAATATAAATGATTAAATGAAATATATAAATTAAATAAATTTATTAATATTAAATTAAATTAAAGATAACTTTAATGTTTGCAGAGGCAGGCCGAGATTAGGTATGTTAGTTGATTTAAAGACCCACTCATATGTAGAAATGAAGAGAATAGCGGATGACAGAGAAGAGTGGAGGCGTTATATACCATGGATCTGCCAGTAGGCAGTGAACTAAGAGAGAGCGATGTCTCTGATACATGGAATAAATTAAGTTGATGACTTGTATAAAGTCAATTCTCTGCAATTTCCTTAGACTACTGAGATCTTCAAGTGTAAAAGTACAGCGAATATGGATTGATTTGAATCTTGGTATAATTTTCAATTACTGTAGAATTTGTTTCAGAATTTCTTTCTCTACGTATTTTGCTGTATATCACGTAATGGGCAGAGTCTTGTTGATATTTACTCGTAACTAATCTTCTAATGAGTTACTGGTATCTGACCGTCTTGAGACAATACTGCCTAACGATTTGTACGTGGTATTCTTTAGATGCAGGTTTATTTTAAACATCAATAAACTTATATAGATGTGGGTTAATTGTAAATATTTACTTTAAGCTTGTTATATTATGTTTTAGTTAGAGATATCAGCTGAACAGCGGGAAATTAGAGACATTAGCGAAGTTTGAGTCAATTATAGAGTATAATGTTTGGAGTAACTTTAGTACTTTAGTTAATTTTTTTTATTGCTTTATTTTAGTCCATTCGTATCCTGACCCTAGTTGAACTGGGATTTAAGGGAAGAAGATGATGATGATGATTCTGTGAGAGAATTAAATGGCTAGAATAGACTGAAATACGACTGCAATTGTTTAGCGTTATCTCTAGACTGAGCATAGACGTGTATCTAGCGGACCACCTCTATATTGAGTCAGGCACGGGGTCAGTGATCTTAGCCTCTGAGCCTGACGTTAAGTAGAGGAGTGATTTAGAGTGGAAGCCCAGGCGTGACGTCATTCTATAAGCTGATGACTCACTACACGCAGTAGATTTAACGCACGTTTCCTCAGCTATACTAAACGCTATGCTACAAGCAGTAGATTTAACGCACGTTTCCTCAGCTATCAGCGACATGAGGGAAGCTGTGGTTGACTAAACGAGGGGTAAGTGATTAATTAATTGATGCGTAGTACATTGTTCTTATTTCAGGTTTAGATTTACCTCCGCTGCTGCCAAAAAATTCGTGCTATCTCATTGTCTGTATCGTTGTGTTGTTACCATATCCTCGCTATTGTGTGTGTACGTGTGCATGTTTGTGTCTAGTGTCTATGTGCATGTGCGGGCGTGTGTGTGCTTGTGTGTGTGTGTATGTGTGCATGTGCGAGCATGTGTATGTGTGTGTGTGTGCTTGTGTACTTGTGCATGCGCGGTGTAGGTGTGAGTGTGTGTATGTGAATGTATGTGTGTGTGTTGATTAGATTATGAAGATGTTCCTAAATTCACATATTTGGTATGTACATGAGGGAGTGTGTGTGTGAGAGAGAGAGAGACAGAGAGAGAGAGAGAGAGAGAGAGTTACGTACAGCTTGAAGTTCTTTGTTGTAATATGTTTATATGTTAAAGATATTCTAAGAGACGTTTCGTGTTTGTCGTTATTTGACTTATTTCTGTGTGGTCGATGCGTCTGAGAGCTTGCTCTACAGTCCAGAGATGATGGTTCTAATACAACCTCCTGATATTAGCCTGAAGTGATTGATCTATCGATTGATTAATGATTGATTAACCTTTCGATTGATTGATAGATTGATTGATTATTCTAAGTGAGGCTACGGTCACTACTGGATATGTTATTAAAACTACTCTGTGTTAATAAAAGTGTTAATAATGATAATGGTGTTAATAGCTTGATAAATTTTAAACACGACTAGCAAATGATTCACACTGTTTTAGTTTTCTATCAAGAATCAACAATTCGAGAGTTGAAGTTTATTATCTTTAATTTAATTTTTGTCATTGAATAATTGGAAATTTGCGTACTGTGTGCTACTTTTTCACTGACTACTTTATCGACAGCGTGGTATAGAATTGCTATGTCGCTTTATCATTGACACTTTATCGACACCGCACTACGGAATTTCTATGTCGCCTTATAACTGGCTACTTTATCGACAGTGTAGTACAGAATTTCTATGGGTACATCTGTGGATTGATCAGTAGTGTTGTTCAGATAGGATTGCTGGTAGATTCGTAACTCTGGAGCGCTGTCACTTGTTGCTCGTTATTTCTTATAAATCATGAAATCCTCTCTGTTACATCTTGTTCATATCCTAGGCCTCTTATCTCTAATGATAACCTGTGTTATCTCTGTCTGCCTGACATCATCTGCTGGTATAGAAAATGGATGTAAATCTTGACTGAGTTGATGAACAAGAGGATGGCAGAGTTGTGTGAGCAATTGTCTCGCTTGCGGCAGACTTGTGATCGTTTCTGTATTCTCCACAAATACAATAATATCAATTGACAAACATAGCCATGATAACAACAACAACAATAAGATTAACAACTAGCGTCATATTAGCAAACATAGCCATGATAGCAACAACAACAACAGGCTTAAAAGCTTACGGTCAGCTAATGTCATCATGCGCCTTTTAAACATTTATTTCACTAAGTCATTCGTAAACACAATAACAATTAAAGAGCTATCGTCATCAATGACGACATCGAGCGCTATTGTGAAAAATTCAAGCCTCTGAGCAAAACTAAGGTCCAACAACGGTGTAAATTCCAAAATCCAGAAAATCTGTCCAAAGATAAACAAGTCGTCTTAGTAAACAACCAAGAGAGCCTATAGGCAATACCTCAGTGCTGCTAGGTATTTCAGGTCATCATCATCATCATCGTGCCTGAGGCGTTCTTCATTGTATCAGCAGATCTCCAGACACCCCTGTCAAATAATCACCACCCCCTCCCTCTTACCCCCCTACCTCTCTCTGACCAGACTGTATCCGGTCATACAATAAAACAAGTCTGGAATTAATTAAACCCGTCTGTCGAGATCTTCTAGTTTTAATGTTTCACCATGATACATGAGTGGACGGTATCTGCTCAGCTAGACAGCGTATCAATAGCTTGATAAGTGTATCAATTGTGTCTAGACACGCCTGTGTACATTTACATATATGTGCACACTTATACGTGCACGCATACACAAGCACACATAATTACAGAGAAACAAATTCACACATACCCAAGCCCATACAGAGAGACAAATGCACACACATACACAAGCACATAGAGAGAGACCCACACAGTTGTGTCTACACTTAGGTGTGAGATGTAGGGCCTGTAGGCTCAAGGACTTGACCTAAGTGACCTAACTGACCTGGTCAGCTAAACAGTATCTCAACTGTGAAGGGTGTAATGTGGCGCACCCTGGCTGGAGCCAGTGGCGAAGTTAATAAGATACTCGACCGCGGATCAGTATGTGCGGGGTTCAAATCCCGGGCTCTCCCGTCACTGAAATCGCTTTCGAGTGAGGGAACTGACGTTAACCATAGCTTTACCAGCTTTACCCTGGGGGTGGGTGTATTGACGAGAGCACCCAGGTGGTGTCAATGGAGGGTGTAATGATGAAGACAATGAGATTATGGGTGCCAGTAGGGTGTATTTCCTTTAACTGTCATCATCTACCTTACTCTCACAGTCTGAATGAAATTAAACGCGAGATGTCACTGTAGTCAGCTCAGTGAGGTCAATGATCAGACTGAGGTAGAAATAAAATCAGTGATTTTATGATTTAACCCCACCCCCCACCTCAACACATTTGCGCTACCCCTAACAACTCCGCCCTGAGGTTACCACCCTCACGATTTTTCCATTATCCCCCCCCCCCATCAAGTCATTATGTGCCATGATGGAGGTAATAAAACTAAGCGTGTCAGCAAATGAGACACAGATAAAACTTATGCGTTGATCTTCAACAATAGCTGGTCTAAGATACATAGTCATATTAGCTGCCTAATGGCAGGTCCGTGGTTTAAATCTCTTCCAACCAATTCAATACTCAACATTCGTTTACATCTCTAACCTACCCGAATAAACTTAGTAATATATGTATGTATATATATATATATATATATATATATATATATATATATATATATATATATATATATATATATATATATATACAGTATTTAAATATATATTGACAACAGAATATTTTATATTACTGTATATTATACTATGACATGGTATTGATATTAGTCAGTTTGTCTGTCTATTATGATATATTTCTGATTATGTATTTTGATATTATGACTGTATGTTTTATATTATGATATATTATGACTGTATGTTTTATATTATGTCTGATATACTAAGTCACAGTGTGCAATGTGTTTTGCACACATGTCTAAGCACATGTGTCTAGACGGTAGACACATTATAATAATGCTCTTACATTAACGCTACAATACTTCTTCCCTAGTTCTCACCCTCCCACAGCTTATCACCCTCTCCCTCGCTCTCACCACCCATCTCCCTCATTCGTGTTTACAAGAGCTTTAGTTTTCAAGTTACTGTGTGTAATCAATACAATGTACATTTAAAATATTGTATATACAATGTACATATAAACTACTGTATACACACAAATTTTCTATGTACATTTAAACTTTACACAACAAATTTTATTTGTAGGCCTACATACAAACTACTCCATACACAACACATTTTACATATATAAACCATTGTATACACAACACATTGTATATCTATACAATCATTGCATACACAACACATTGTAAATCTATACAACCATTGCATACACAACATATTGTAAATCTCTACAACCATTGCATACACAACACATTGTATATCTATACAACCATTGTATACACAACACATTGTATATCTATGCAACCATTGTATACACAACACATTGTATATCTATGCAACCATTGTATACACAACACATTGTATATCTATGCAACCATTGTATACACAACACATTGTATATCTATGCAACCATTGTATACACAACACATATCTATGCAACCATTGTATACACAACACATTGTATAGATATACAATCATTGTATATACAACACATTGTATAGATATACAATCATTGTATATACAACACATTGTATAGATATACAATCATTGTATACACAACACATTGTATATCTCTACAATCATTGCATACACAACACATTGTATATCTATGCAACCATTGTATACACAACACATTGTATAGATATACAATCATTGTATACACAACACATTGTATAGATATACAATCATTGTATATACAACACACTGTATATCTCTACAATCATTGTATGCACAACACATTTTATATCTCTACTCTATTGACTGGATCCAATGACGATGTCGGTAAGCTATTCCACCGCGGATCAGTATGTGCGGGGTTCAAATCCTGGGCTCTCCGTCACTGACATCGCTTTCGAGTTAGGAAATACGTTAACATTAGCTTTTATCTCTACTACTAGTTAAGCTAAACCTCTTCTTTAAATCACTTGCAGTTCTCTCATTACTTATTTAGTCTTTAATATTATTCTCTTCTTTCTTCGTAAAGAATCAGGTTAATTACTGAATTCGACTAGCTGGTCCAGTAATCCTCATGACTCATATCTCCTCAACCTCATCACGTGACTTCCATCAGATCGTTTAATTCTCATAAAATCTCTCCCCCACCTCCATAGATATCTCTACCCCTCACCTCTCTACCCACCCACACAGACAGACCTGTCTGGTCAACACTCGCTGACCAATGGTAGATGGGCAGGCATTGACCTCAAGCTGACCTCTGGCTGACCTGTGGATGACCCCTAAGTGTCTCACGTTGACCTGATTTCTGCTAGCGGCTCACACGAAGATGATGACAGAGAAATAAAATCATTTAATTAAAACTGTAACATAGGTTAAATGTGATCTTTGGTTGTATGTCTAGCAGTGTGTCTATGTATGT
>CAJHZI010000402.1:290000-315000 GCA_905160935.1 Enchytraeus crypticus
TATAGACATACACATGCATACACACACTGACAATTCTACACACAGACGAATCTACGCATAAACACGCGGGCATTTATACATGTATTCACCCATACATCCACACATATAAACACATCCACTCAACCACACATTCCACACATATATCCACACATACAAACACAGCCACACATTTATCTACACATACAAACACAGCAACGCATATATCAACACGTACAAACATAGCCACACATATATCCACACGTACACACACACTAACACATATATCAACACATACAAACACAGTCACACATATATCTACACATACAGACGCATCCACGCAAGCACTCTCATGACCCTGTATGAAAACCAGGCTATGAAATGAATACAAATATTATCGGGGGGGGGGGGTGTTGAACATATAAAACAGATTAACCTAAAAGTGATTAAAACACAATCAGAATTACAGATTATTTATTTCTAGCAGAATCAGCTATTTTTCTGTGTGTTGGAGGGGGGATATAGACCCCCTACCCCTATAGTACGCTAACATTAGGCCGGGAGGTGTGTAGGCTAGAGAGTGTTGTGAGTGGTTCGTAGAACAGTGTAGCGTTGTTACATGCTATAGAGCATCGAGTGTGATTACATATCACTACATAGGCTTGTATTACATTGTGTAATACACTGTAATTACGTTGTAATATCACTGTAGTGTTGTTACATGCTATAGAGCATCGAGTGTGATTACATATCACTACATAGGCTTGTACTACATTGTGTAATGCACTGTAATTACGTTGTAATATCACTGCAGCTTTGTTACATGCTGTGGAGCAGTGTGATTACATATCAGTAAATAGTCTTGTATTACATTGTGTATTACACTGTAAATTCTGTGATTACGTAGTAATATCACTATTGGTAGGGGAGGCCTATATAGATGAATTGTGTTACATATTTAACTCACTGTGACTATATAATAATATCAGTAAACTTTAGGTATAAATAGGATTACACAGGTATTTTGTATTACATATATAATATACTATGACAATGTGGTACAATGTAGTACTATGCTGTATGGTTTAAAATATTATTATATTGATGTGGTTTGGTAAACCATATATATAGGCTTGTATTACATGTGGTTTGCTAAGAGTTCATTGAAGGAAGAATAGAAGGAAAAGGTTAGAGGAAGACCGAGACTTGTGATGATTTGATAACTAATTAGTATGTTTTATGGAGAGAAAAAGAGAGAATAGAAATATGTGATTGAGTTATATGCTATGGACCTGCCAATAGGCAGTACACTAAGAGAGAGGCATAGTATAAGAATAATTATTTAGTAATATGCACTATAGTGAACTGGTTTTCTTTATTTCTGAAATTTGCCCCTTTTTTGGACTTTCCTTTTGATCGCCGGCTTAGATCTGCTAATAGTGTTCGATGTTGTCATTGATGCCAGTAGCACTCAAATAGTTAGGTTATTTTAAAATTAATAGAGTATCTTAACATCACTATCAGAAGCGAAAGTTTTCTTGAATTAGATGATAGGGGTGTTCAGTAATAAGAAAACAGCGTCAAAGAGATGCAATAGAATACAATGCACAAGTGCAGCTTTATCAACAACAATAGTACAACTATGGGTGTCCTGGTAACGATAAATATTACTTTAAAGCAAAAGCTGATAAAGCTAATGTTAACGTCAGTTTCCTCACTCGAAAGCGATGTCAGTGACGGGCGAGACCAGGATTTGAATCCGGCACATACTGATCCGCGGTCGAGTATCTTGTGGACTTCGCTACTGGCTCCAGATCCTTACAAATATAAGTCTGACTCTGAGTCTATACGATTAACCGATGTCTCTTTTGTATCTTTGTATATTTTTTCTAAAAAGAAAAATCAATATTTATTTTAAGTATTTACACGCATTATCCGCATAGTAAACGCTTTATCTCCACAATACCAAATCTGAGATACACACTCGTATTAGATTTTCTGTGGAGCCAGCAACCTAGGTTACAAGTATGCTGAGAGATGATGATATAGGTAATGGATGGACATGTATAATTCATAGAGAGAGAGAGAGAGAGAGAGATAGACAGACAGAGAGTGAGATATTGACAGAGAGAGAGAGAGATAGACTGAGAGAGAAAGATGATCATACAGGTAATGGATGGACATGTATAATTCATAGAGAAGATCGACTGTGTGGAATGTCATAAACTGTTTATAGAGATATATGAAAAGTTGTGCACGAGAGAGGGAGAGAGAAAGACAGAGAGAGAGAGAGAGAGAGAGAGAGAAAGAAAGAGAGAGAGAGAGATAGACAGATAATGAGAGTGAGAGACAAAAGAGAGTTAAATAGATAATTAGATAGATAGTTAGATAGTCAGAGAGAGAGAGAGTGAAAGAAAGAGCGATAGACAGAGAGAGAGAGAGAGAGAGAGAGAGAGAGAGAGAGACAGAGACAGAGAGACAGAGACAGAGAGATAGAGAAAGGTAGTCTAGTCAGTATAATAATGGAATAAGATCAATTGTAGTTGATTGATTGGAGCATGAATTAGGTAATAGGGCTTAGATGTTTTACTATTATGTAATGCTCATTAACCAATACTGTTGTATGATAATGTAATGTTGGATATATCTCTTCTGCAAAGAAACTGAAGGCAGCAGAGATGTGGTTCTGCTGAACAATGCTTCGCATATCTTATATAGGTCACGTTACACATGAACAAGTTCTACAAAGAATGTCTACAAGTTGCGATGTATTGAAGAGAATGAGGTGCCAGCAGATGAAGTTTACGGACACATTATGCGAAACAAAATCGCTTAAAATCCCTCAGTGACAGGAAAAATAAACGACAAACTAAAGGTCGGCAGAGAATGACGTCCATTTGGAGTTTAAACAAATGGATGCAGTTAACTGAAACAGAGATGATCAGAGCAACAATGAACAGAGACATATGGAGGAATAACCCTCAGGCTTGAAACAGGCACGCACTTGAAGAAGAAGAAGAATTAAAATATTTAATAGGATCTCCTTCCATCTACTGCTGAGCTCTTCTGTATGTTTCATTTAGCGCTTCTTACGGCCAGTGAAATATCCATTATAATTATATTATATTATTAAAAGTTTAAAGTCTGTTTCCTCTTCGAGTGATGATGTGAGAGTTGCCATTATTCTACTGAAATTCACTAAGATCTGCAGTGAGCTGAATATACACGCGAGAATTGACCTCATCAAAGCTTTGAGGGATCTAAAGAGTGGACTAAGTCGGTAACATGAGAAGATTGTGCAACATTAGAGGCATTGTAGTCTACGCTAATGAGTCGACTGGTTGGGTTGAGCTGTGTAACAATGATTAATCTCTATCCACTCACCTGTCCTCGACTTATATCAGGCGAGCGATCTCTGGCAGAGGCTAAATGTTTTATTAACGTTTCTTTTTTATTATTAAATAGTTCTTCTTAACAAAGTCTCAGAAGCGCTACAGCTTTACATTCATGATGATATCGTAAGAGGGAGTTGAATTGAGACTTCAGTAAGGGGAGGCCTTTGTGTTTAGTCAAAGTTTTAAGTGTTTTTTTACCAACTAAACATCAAAATCTTGAGACTTCTCAACGATTTGTATGAGGCTCAGAATATTTGAAAGCTACATGATGTCTCGTTATTACTATTATTATTAACAATGAAAACTTATGTAACAGTGTCATGGCCGAACTCGACAGTGTCATGGCCGAACTCGATCTTCGAGATTACTTTACAGAAAGAGTTCAATAGTAATAATAAGCGAAATAACAATTACATTTAAATTCATATCTAAACTAGTAAACAATGTCTACATATGTGTGGAACTTTACACTATCCAGCAACACTCTTTCCTGTCTTCATATACAAAATACTTATAATAAACATACGTACGAATAGGCCCTATAGTACTTTCATGTTGAAAAAAAATAGATGGATGACGGGTTTGGGACATAAATTCTTTACTTTCACGCGTATAGAAGGCAGTTATAGACTCAAACAGGTTGAATGGCTGGTTTGACAGCGCGCTTGAGTTATAAGCAGAATGCCAGTTGTTCAAATTCCAGCCGAATAATCTGGGAGAATATCCCATAATATATCTTACAAATACCTCCTTTTCTATAATTTCCTTTATATTAAGACTGATTTTTCGAATTTTGGAATTTGCACTGTTTTGGACCTTCTTCGTGCTCACTGGCTTGCATTTATCTTAATATTGATCGATGTCGTCATGGACGAAAGTAGCACTGTAATTGTTGTTGTTATTGTTGTTAATATTATGTTACGCAGACAATTGTTAAACTATTATTTAATTTAGGCTATCATTAAAATTCTGTATAATGTAATTTATAATCTCATGATGATTTCATGGTAATGTTTATTTTTGCAGCATGTAAGGGAATCATATAATAATTCTATGTAAGCTTGTGTTACACAGAACTCTGGAAGAATGTAGACACTCGAAGCTGTTAGCCTGAGTTCTTCCTGTTTTTGGTTTAATTTATCCACGCGTGTCATGGTTGATGGAATCACCAAGAAAGAAATCAAATCAGTGACTGAAGAGCGACCGTTCTGTTCCATAGATCGTTAGTAAAGTTCTTAGTACAAAAGCAGACTGGATCTAATTGGACTAAATAACAGATTCACTGCTTTTCGAATCTCAACATTTCAAAACGATCACCACTTCGGAAGGTAAGATTTATTGTCGATATCTGTCTACTAAGTTTACATACCGCTCAATTTTAGCCATGGACCTGCAGTTTTACAGCACACTGTTAGATTAGCAGCAAGTGAATGCTTATGGTTGTACGAATGACGATCAAAACTCTGTGGTTATTCACGTGGTTATATAAAACTTATCGATTTCACAGACACGTTATTAGTCAAACTATGACATATCTCAGATACATGACACACTCACACTAGACAGATAAACACTCAACAGGTAAGTTCCACAGTACTCGATGTTGCAATGGACCACAGTAGCACTCCATCGTATTGTTGTTGTTGTTGTTGATGAACTATATATTCGATAGTATTTGTCTTACTGCTCACTCTTCTTTGCGCTGCTGTAGTTTTATGGAAGTTTAAAAAAGTCTGGTGTAAAATTCAAAACCATATAAGTAAAGCACATATCTAACTGGTTCATATGTAATGAGATTAAATCTGTAATTAAAGGTGTTCTACTCATTGTGCACTAGTGCGTAATTAATTATTTTTTCATTATTGCATTTGTTCATCATTTCACTTTTTTCATTTGTGCATTTGTTGACTCTACGTCCTTCCATGCTACCTTCTATGACCTCTTTTAGTAGACTTTCCCCAATAAGAGTGTGTTATCTCACTCTATATCTTAATACATTAATCAGCTGTCTATCTGTACCAACTCTCTCCAGGACTTCCTCATTTGCAACCTTTTGAGTCCAGCTAATCCTCTCCATTCTTCTCCAAGTCCACATTTTCAATGCCTCTAGTTTCCTCCATATGCTTGAATCAGGAGTATGTGTAACAGTAGCCCAAGAACTTAAATATCATTCAATGATTTGTCGACAGAGTAATATTAATTGTTAAAAAACGACGTTAAAAGCGAAATATGCTTCTCTTTTCTGTGTGTATTGCTGTCATACAGTTGCAGAACTTTAATTCTCATTAATAACAGCTGGTAGTTAGTGATATAGAAGTGTGCTCTGAGATTTCTCCATTTCACAAATTTATCATCTTCTTTTTCGTTCATTAGAGTATTAATTTTGTTTCATTTGATGTCATTTAGACGAAATCTTGAAATATTTCAAATCTATTCAACCACACTTTCTCTTAGCAAATTCGTCAAACGTGTGTTTTAGCCTAGTACGTATTTAACATAATTACGGTGAGTCCTGGATGCAGAAAGAATTCTATCACATTGATATTATATAGCTGTATGGCAAGTCCTGGATGCAGAATGAAACCTATCACTGGACACTCATGTATATGGGACGAGGAGATATTTATGAGCTGGTTCCAGGAATCAAGTCCCGCAGAGCTTTGGTTCTCTGGGGGGGGGGTTCACCTATAGTGCGAGGGGTGAGAGACAATCAAAGTGAAGGGTGTGCGTGGGGGGGTTTAAGCCATAAATATACGAACATAAAACATCCCAGTGTCCTAGTGTGTGTATATGTATGAGCTCACATGTGTGTGTGTGTGTGTGTGTGTGTGTGTGTGTGTGTGTGCTAGTATGCGCTCACATGCGTTTGTGTGTTTGCGTGTGTACTGGTATGCGCTCACATGTGTTTGTGTTCTTGCATTCGTGTATGTATGTGTATGTATGTGTGAGTAATTGCAAGTGTGTGTGATTATATACGTGCATGTACGTGTCAGTCTCATCTTGACGAGAGATCTTAAAAATGAACTCATCGAAACTGCACGTATCCACAGCAGAGTCTAATATATAAAAGCAGAACAGCTCTTCAGTCAATCTGCAATACATGCTTTTGAATTTTTGAAGAAAGAAAAGAACCTTTGAGATCAAAGTGTCCTGCTTTCACGCTTCGTCAATTCACAAAACGAAAGAAATATTAAACAAAAGAAGCATTACTGTTCCGCTATCAAGGAATGTGAAAATGAAAAAAGGTTTTCTTGTTCTTAGTCCTGATTTCAAAATAATTTCAGTCTAATTTCACAGAATATTTATAGTAAACGTTGATTTATTTGATGGGGCATCGTCAAACAATAATTGAATGATCGATAGCTTGCTCACTAGGGGAGGTTTATTCGAGTGAAGTACAAGAATTTAACGTCTTGATCTTCCATCACATTTGAATTTAGTGCATGTCATAAAAGCTTGTGTGAATAGAGGATAATGATAGAACATAACTGAGAGAGCGAGGAGTGAGAGAGAAAGCAAATTGTTGGAGAGATTGGTAAGGAGAGAGAAAGAGAGAGAGAGAGAGTGAGA
This sequence comes from Enchytraeus crypticus, assembly GCA_905160935.1. Taxonomy (NCBI): domain Eukaryota; kingdom Metazoa; phylum Annelida; class Clitellata; order Enchytraeida; family Enchytraeidae; genus Enchytraeus; species Enchytraeus crypticus. The sequence continues at coordinate 296,942 of CAJHZI010000402.1, forward strand.
AGAAAGATAAATTGTTGTAGGGATAGAGAAGGAGAGAGAGAGAGAGAAAGAGAGAGAGAGAGAGAAAATAGTGATAGAGAGAGTGGGTGATGGGGAAATAAAAGATTTTATGATATTGGTTTGATGTTAAGAACAACAGAGCTGGGTCATCAATATCATCCAATCATTTCTCTCCATACAAATGCGGCAGCTTCTGTAGCAGACATTGTAATAAAGGCAAATTCTCATCCAATCAATTTGCTCGATACAAACACCTCTGTAGTAGACATTGCAATGTAGAAAATCTCTATTTCATTTCAGTTAATTGTATCTAAGTCTGACAGAAAGAACGAGGAAGAGAGAGCTAGGGAAGTGGGATACAGGAAGAAGAGTGAGAAGGAGAATGATAGAGTTAGATAGAGAGAGAGAGAGAGAGAGAGAGAGAGAGAGAGAGAGAGAGAGATCGACGACATAGACAGAGACAGAGACAGAGAGAGAGAGAGTAAGAGAGAGCGAGAGAGACAGAGAGAGGATGTCGGTGTGTGAGGCTGCTTTGATAAGGTTTTATATACTTTTAATGTCACCTGTTTCCTACTAACCCATCAACTCATTGGAACCCTACACTAAAATTATTCATTACAAACGTCCTTCATTCATTCTTCTCTTCTTCCATCCTTCTATCCTATCTCTCCTTCGCTCTCACTCTATTCAAATCTCATATCAGATTGTTTCAGGCATCACGAGATACATGTATAACGTCGCTTTCGACACTCGTATGACCGTGTTGATTACAGAGATAAATGGTTTCTCAGAGGTACGGAGAGATTACGTGACGCTATGAAGATGATCTTTGTTCATCAGATAGACAACTACACAAGTATAACAAGTAAAAACACGCATTATAGCCGTCTTGCAGAGAAGCCTTGTGCTTCTGAACCTTGGCGTTAAACACACTACAACATAACTACCTACGCACTATAGTGAAATGAACAACTATGAAAGTTTCTTACAACGAAGCAGTGCAGACTACTTAACACAAGTGCAATAAGTAAATAATATTACACCAGAGAGCTACCACAAAAATTATTATTGACATTTTGTTATAGTAGGTAAATTCGTACATTTTAAGAGATTTTTGAAAGAAACTTGATACGTTGAAAGGAATTGATGAGAAAATAATGAATTTCTCCGTGAGAAGAACACAGATGATATTAGTGTGGACTACTCTATGCTCAGGACTTCTAGCAGGCATTCGATAATGTAGGGAAGCTGTAACACGGCAATATGCTGATGAGTTTGAAAAAGATCGATTGTCAGACTTACTCAGGTAGAAACAAGAAGTTGTTGAGAGTGTGGTTCAGTGAAAGCTTGTGGTAGGTGTGTTCATTAGTACAGAGAGGTCAGTAGGAAAAGACAATGATGGAAATGTTTGGAGAAGGCTCCGGCTGAGCTCGTTAATCTATTAATTTATTTATTGCACATTCGGTGATGTGTATATAAACTTGTTTATACCATTTTGTTGCTAAAAACACACGAAGAAGAGATTAGAAAGTGATAATGAAAATGTGAGTAATTATATGCCATGGACATGGACTTGCAATCTCACTGTACTCTTAAGATTGAGATAAAAGCGATAGAAGAGAGGGAGAGAGAGAGAGAGAGAGAGAGAGAAAGAGAGAGAGAGATTGAGAGGGAGAGAATGAGATAGAGAGAGCACATTCAATTCAAATTATATCTGCAGGTATTTCAATGTTCTACAAAGCCTAAGCTGACGAAAGATTTAAGAAATGCATTGCCGTAGATCAGTTGTTATGTGATTTGCTCTAACGAGGTAACCCTGCAGTAGACGTAGAAATGAGTGTATTGCTCAATACAATAACGTAAACATTGAGTATTATAAACAAAGTCATTAACAAGTTCAGTGTCAGCCTGAAAACAGATTAACCTGAAAACTTCAGCACTGCTGATGACCTCTTTGACCTCTCATTGACCCCCCCCCAGACCCACTGACCACTAGTGACCTAGAGCAGGTGATAGGCGGGGGGGGGGTGAATGCTGTGCAGCATGCCTGTATTTATGACTAGATGAGTATTTCAGGCAAATGTTGAATATTTACTATATGTCACAGACTTTTAGGTACGGTGTTAAGTATTATGGCTAATATGAGGGCCATCTATTCTATTTCAACAACAAAATTAACAAATTTTCATACCAAAGTCAACTAATTAAAATCAAAATTTGAGACGCCTAAACCAGCCTTGTCAATAAGAGTATAGTTTGATTACAATTAACACTCTACATTATGATTTCTATATATTAAAATAGTAAACACGCATTCTAGTGAAATCATAAAATATGTTGATATCTGTCACTTTTAATATCACATGTTTAAATCGTTAGGCAATTTAGACCATATTCCGTATAACCAGTCCAGTGAATGTCCGAGATTTAGCCTTCAGAATCAGCGCGACTGAGATTCGAACCCTCGAAGATTCAATACAGCTCAGGATTTGTCATTTAATGCTTCATGGCGTTATCCCTACGCTATTAAGACTTCATAACATTACGACGGGATTAGCGCACTTGGTTTAGTTGCGCGTCAATTATCGAAGTTAAGCTGCATCGCGACCTCGGTTAGTACTTTGTGGGTGACCACCTTGGAAGACCGAGCGTTGGTAAAAGCTAAGGAAGGAAAAAATCTCAGGGTGATGGATGGTTATTTTTAAATCCGCGCCGGCTGCAATTGATGCGCCATCAAAAGGCAACGATTACTAATAACCATGGAGAGGAAGGAGGAAATGGGTCTTAAACAAGCATCTGTGCTTCCTGACCCAGTGTGCCGTTATGTTTTGTTATGTTATAATAAAGCATTGTTAACATCTTAGGCCCAAATCAAAGACCACTAAACTTCATGGAGCAGAGTAGACTCTGTATGAAAACTTTACCCTTAAAAATCTATTACTAACCTCGTTAAAATCTACTCTAACCTCAAAATACTTTCCCTATCTAATCTTATTTTCATTTGGGAATTTGCTTAAGCCTTGACCCTGCTAATCGTAGATATGATTTCTCGAGGCGTAATGGCTCCTGCAGGCATTGATAGAGTATTAGAGTCAAACCAGTGCAACCTATTTTACAATTGATGTTTTCTGTAATTGTGGCACCTGCAGAGTTCTGTTATATTGATATAAGAACAGAGGAGCTAATAAAGCTTTTTGGTAGATAAATGAAAAGTGGAGGCTGGTAACTGCTGTTAACTTATTCTTCAACGTCTCAGTGCGATCTCATCGTAAACCCAATCACTCTTCTCTAGCTTAACTACTTCCTCTAAATGGCACACAAATGTCTGCACATTCTTCCACTCTTAACTCTCTTCATTAGTCTCTCTCTCCCTCTCCCTCTCTCTCTCTCTCTCTCTCTCTCTCTCTCTCTCTCTCTGTTCTATTATGCTATAGTTGGTGAGAGAAGTAGACTTCGATTGATTGAGTAATTCATTAAATTACAGCCAGAATGAATCGCTTATAAGCTAGTTGGTCGATGCTTTATTTCTATATTTTTATACTTTATTTCCTTTGTAGATTAATTGTTTAATTAATTGGTTGATTGATTGGAAAAATCAGTGCTTAATTAATCGGTTGATTGATTGGAAAAGTGAAAGCTTAATTAATTGGTTACTTGATTGGAAAATGAGTGCTTGATTGATTGAGTTATTAATTGAGTGAGTAAATAATAATAATAATAATAATAATAATAATAATAATAATAATAATAATAATAACAATAACAATAATAATAATTTAGTCTCGAGACGAAAAAATTACGTTCGCCTTGAAGCACAATAGATATCTGTGCTCCATGGTTTATATTTGTGTTAAGAATTAGAGAGCCTATGCTTATGATAATTCATCGTAACAATTTGTGTAAGAATTAGAGAGCCTATGCTTATGATAATTCATCGTAACAATTTGTGTTAAGAATTAGAGAGCCTATGCTTATGATAATTCATCGTAACAATTTGTGTAAGAATTAGAGAGCCTATGCTTATGATAATTCATCGTAACAATTTGTGTTAAGAATTAGAGAGCCTATGCTTATGATAATTCGTCGTAACAATGTTTTCAATCTAACCAAGTCTTTTCTCGCTACTCGACCATTCATCTCTACTCACACTTCTGCACACTACTGCTGGTATACAGTGTCATTGCGCTAGACCATATATAATATATCTACAATAACCTGTCCATTGCTTTGTTATTACTGTGTTTATTTCTTATTTTTAGATCATTTGTTGACTTGATTGACTGGCTGCAGTATTTGCATGTGTGAGGGTTTAGCGTCGGTTGCCTGTCACTAGGAAGATGTCAGTGTCGCTGTAGTTACACAGTCATCTTGTCGTACAATGTGTGATAGCTAAATCTTCTAAATAGTTCTAAACCGTATCATTTGTATATTTCGGACTAGGTCAGTCGCTGATGATGTCTTCAAGCACTGAACCAAAGCGACATATCTCATCACTCCAGTACGGATACAGGAAGTCCTGGTTAAATCCTTTCATATCCATCCCTAGTTGATCCTTAGTATGAGATGTGGTAGGTTGTAGTGTGTTTAACGTCAAGGTTCAGAAGCACAATGTTTCTCTTTAAGTCGACTCGACACACTCATGCTACCGCTAGTTTTAATTTTAGTTGCACTGAACCAACTAATGTCTTATGCTTTGCGAATTCGGCCTAAGTAATTCTTAGTTAATAAAATAATTGGATTTATTTACAAAAACTACAATAGAAAACGATAATTGTTTACTATGCGAAAGTAGATAAGGCGTGTACAAATAAACACACACACACACACAGAGAGAGAGAGAGAGAGGAGAGAGAGAGAGAGAGAAGATTTAAAAATTCATATCTCGTATTAATTTCGAGACATAAATGCAGGTAAATACACCAGTAGAAGCAATATGGATGGAGATCACTACAATAAAGTCTGTACTTATAGAGTACTAATAAGTACAAAATCAAGTACACTGTACTAGACGCACTCAGGTTCATCACATCTCGCTCGCTTGATACATCTGCGCGCCTATATAACAGACCACGCATACACATACACACGCACACAGACACACATACACATACAGGCAGAGCGACAGTTTATAGCCAGGTCTCCTGGTACAGCTTTACGGCTCTTTGTTGCACTGTACCGACTGACCTGACTTTGATCTCTAGTACCACTGTACCACTGCGCGGTACGCTGTCATCACTCGCTATGAATCGTCTTCAGTGCTATATCTCCAGCCTGCGGCGAAAATAAAATAAATATAAAATATTAATTATAGAAACAGCGTGTGAAGAGCTGTAATGAGCAACACATGCTGTCTGAAGAGATCTGTGTGTTAGGCTTGTGAGCAAGTAAAACAGTCTAGAGTACTTGTAATATAGGTACTAGTTCTATAGAGTACTTGTAATATAGGTACTAGTTCTATAGAATACTTGTAACATAGGTACTAGTTCTATAGAATACTTGTAATATAGGTACTAGTTCTATACAGTACTTGTAACATAGGTACTAGTTCTATAGAATACTTGTAATATAGGTACTAGTTCTATACAGTACTTGTAATATAGGTACTAGTTCTATACAGTAGTTGTAATATAGGTACTAGTTCTATACAGTAGTTGTAATATAGGTACTAGTTCTATAGAGTACTTGTAATAAAGGTACTAGTTCTATAGAGTACTTGCAATATAGGTAATAGTTTTATACAATACTTGTAATATAGGTACTAGTTTTATAGAGTACTTGTAATATAGGTACTAGTTCTATAGAGTACTTGTAATTTAGGTACTAGTTATATAGAGTACTTGTAATATAGGTACTAGTGCAATAGATTACTAATATATAGATGCTAGTTCTATAGCGTACTTGTAATTTAGATTCTAGTTTTATAGAGTACTTATTGAGTAAATACTAGTTCTATAGAAGCCTATAGTGATAACCTATTTGCGCGAAAGTGATGGAGTACATCTCGTTGCCTTTTCACTTACATCTATAATATGTTGTGCCTCTAGGCTCCGTTCTTGGTCCTATCCTCTTCAATCTCAATACCACACCTTTAAGCTCTCTAATATCTTTTCTTCCTCTTGATCGCAAGCTCTATGCTGATGATACTCAAACATATACTTGTTTCACCCCCTACACATTTCAATTTCTGTCTCTCATTTCAATTTTTGTCTCTCATTTCAATTTCTGTATCTCTTTTAAATTTCTACAAGTCTTCTAGTACTCACTGCTTCGTGCTGCCTCTATTGTATAGGCACTATATGTATAGGCAATGTAATGCACTGTATAGGCACTTCTCCACTGGCTGGAACCAGTGGAGAAGAGGCTGGAGCCTGTGGCGAAGTCGGTAAGATACTCGACCGCGGACCAGTAGGTGCGGGGTTCAAATCCTGGGCTCGCCCGTCTGACATCGCTTTCGAGTGAGGAAACTGACGTTAACCTTTACCAGCTTTTAGAAGCCTAGATTATCTCTCTATCTCTCTCTTAGTACTAGTGCACTGCCAACTGGCAAGTCCATAGTATATAACGCCTTCAATCTTCTCTGTCTTCCGTTTTCTCTTCATGTCCACATACGGGTGTGTCTTTAAATCATCTAACATGATATGCCATTATTCTTAGATATACAATAACTTACACTATTGCGCAGCTGCTCATTCCTCAATAGTGCAGAGATCTGGTGATTCCAGTGAAGTATAGAGGAGCTACAAGTAGTAGAGCCGTGGTCATTAAGATAATGAGGCGAGAACGTTCCTTGGTGCATCTATGTTAATCATAGAACAGAGTATATAAACTCAAGGTTGCTATGTTAACCTTCAGAATTATCGTCATCTTCTAGTGATAAACTGAATCTGCTTGATTGATACGATTTTTAGAAAGCTGGTAAAGCTAAGGTTAACGTCAGTTTCCTCACTCTAAAGCGATGTCAGTGATAGGCTAGCCCAGGATTTGAACTCCGCACCTACTGATCCGCAGTCGAGTATCTTACCGACTTCGCCACTAACTCCAACATAAATCCAGAAGTTAACTCCAGCTTAACTCCAGAAGTTAATCTACACAAATTAAAAGTGCTTATCATATTTACTCTGACAATTCAAAACAATGAAATGATATATTTAATCATATTTGTTTTGATCTTTGTTTTATTCGTATATTAAACATCAAAGTCTAATAAACTGTTGATAAAACAACACACTTCCTTTGCGTATTTAAATAGTAAACATAACAAAGTCGCATCAAAATCTCGTGCATATTTATCTCTATGTAAAAAATTCATCATAACCACAAGGATTGATCGATGGCGTAGAAAGCTTGTAAAACTAGTGTTAACGTCAGTTTCCTCACTCGAAAGCGATGTCACTGACGGGTGAGCCCAGGATTTGTGCTCCTTAATGGGCTATATAATAGACTGTTACCCTATTAAATGTGTCTTGTATCTGCTGATTTACTAAGCACTGTTCATACTCTTGTTAAGAGCATTTATACACAAATAATTTATCCATTTTACCGATCCATTGAAGTCATCAAACCTATGGGACTTCCAGGAATCTATGATTTAACACGGCACCTGCATACACTCTTCACAGCCAATAATCATTTACTTGTTCTTCAAACATGGCTGAAGATCAGCTATGTGGTGAATATAAGAACCATGGTGTAGCCGTGGTAATACATGGTAGTAGATTAGTAGATAATGAATTTGTACGCGCTGATTGGTTGATAAAACATTGTAAATCTGCTCACATGTCACACGCAATCAACCCAACTCTATGAGATATATGAGAGTCGTCTAGTTCACATAGCTTTCTCGTCTAATTAACACTATGTAGCAGGGATTAAAAGGTGTTTAACAACAAGTTTAAATCGTTTAAATTATATAATAATACTTAACGACATCTATGAACGCTTTCAAAGCTACTTGCTATGGAAATTGATTTAATTTAACGTGAATTGACAACTGTGATGTCTTCATAACATTCTATGCTTCTTTTGTTGTCGTTTTTTTCATCTTTAGCAGCAAATCTCCTGGTTAAGAGGTCAATCAGTCAAATTACTTCCAAATGAGGTGACTTATTGGGTAATTTATGTTTCTATAAATATATGTTTCAGTTTTTTGAACCTTTATACACTTGTACACCTTAGAACCTTTATACACTCGTGCACGCCTAATATTTCTAGCCCTTTTTCAGAGCCCCTTCTACTTGGCTCAGAAAGCTTGTGAGGTTGATGAGATAATGGCGTGACTGATGGAATGTGCGCGAGATCACAAAGGTTTAAAGAGCCGCACCGCCTTTCAATGAGTTATTGAGAGAGCTAAGAACGGATTAAGCGCCGAGTGAATAAGAAGAACGAGAAGCAATAAAATAAAGGTATTAAACATTCACAATCTGATGCTTCATCCATTGAAAGACTCGCTTTATGAAAGACGTTACTCATCTGTATGTGTTGTTGTTGTTGTTGTTAGAACCAATAAAATCACTCCGCAGTCTAACGTTCGACGTGTAACTTCGTTGATGTAAAAACTAATATAAAGGAAAGAGCGGCGAGTTATAAAACCTGATAGTTTTCTGTGAGGAGATCTGCGAGTGAATTGATTTGTAGAGAATTTAGATCATAAACTTCTTCACCGTAACTCAATACTCATCGATCTGCGAGAAACAGAGGTACCTGTGCCCACGTGTTTGTTGTATATGCGTCTCTGTGTGCATGTATATACTGCATGCACGTTATAATATATATATATATATATATATATATATATATATATATATATATATATATATATATATAAGTTGAACCGTTACTCTTGTTTTAAATGAGGTAGCTCTATAGTTCAATCCCTTTGAAGTACTACATGTATTTTAACTTTTTCTCAATTCATTTTATCCAAGCAACGTTTTGTATAAAATGTCTAAAATGTAATTTTTGAAGATAGTTTATTACATTAGCCACGTTAAAAACGTGTATAGGTAGAACTGGGCAAGAAAGGTCTTTGAACCGGGACCTATTGATCAGAGACGGGTGTGCTAGCACTTGGCCACTGGTAGACTGATCTAAGCGAGCTGTGTGGTATATTTTGACTGATCGTAAGTAGTTATGAAGGTTTAATGATGGCGCATCTCGCTCTCAACTTTATGACGTTACGTCAAACTTTGAAATCTGGCGCGAATGTGCAGACCATAAAGAGAGACATTAAACTCTAGCGAACTATCTTAAAATACAGTGTATTCATAATACAATACAATGTATTCTTTCGTGTAGTCTTTTCTCTCGTGTATTAATACTCTATATCAGTTTATTTATACAATGCAGTGTAGTTACACTCTCTATTATGTATTAATACAAAGCATACCCTATAATATTCATACCCTATAATATATATATATATATATATATATATATATATATATATATATAATATATATACATACACTGTGCGTATATATATATAATATACATATACTATATGTATATATATATGTATATATATATTGTATATATATATATATATATATATATATATATATATATATATATTCAATACCGTATATAAATACTCTCTATCGTTGTATTTATATGTAAAGTGTGTTTGTATCCTCTCTCGTGTATTTATACAATACAGTGTATTCATTCGCTCTCTCAATCTATTTATACAACCGTGTATTTATACGTTACTTCAGTTTAGATATACAACTTTGTGAACGCATACTTTCTGCCGATGCTGTAGCATTTCACAACTATTTTGACGTCGCTGACATCGCCTTTTGGCAAAGAACCAGACGCTAAATTCTTCTTGATTGATTGATTGATATTGTTTTTGCTTCTTTTTATCGACCGCTAGTTTAAGTCTAAGACAACAGCTTGCTTCATCTGGCTGCAAAGTGACAACTATATTAAAACTTTATTATTAGTGTTAGCGCTTCACTCTAAACCATCTGACTGTCATATCGAGACTTTGTCAAAAGCTCAGTGCAATGTACGTGTGTCTCTTCGTCTCTAGCGTGAAACAGTTGATATTAGTTCTTAAGTAAATCAGATGTTTTTAGCATCTGACCGAAGATCATAGATTCAACGGGTTTAAGTCTACCTTACCCTCTAAAATCTGGTTAAATTATTTGATCCATGAGTTTTCTGGTGTATAAGCTCGCTAACAGGTTCTATTGTATGTACTATATAGCTTGATGTCGACGTGGATGAGAGTACGCAGTTTTGCGTAATTTATATAAACATTGTTGTTGTTGTTGTTGTTGTTGATAGTATTGTCACAGCTTCTGTTATAGCTATTGCTGTTGCTATTACTACTGTTAGACATGTTATTTCTGTATTGTTGTTACTTTTATGTTGCTATTGTTGTCATGCTTCTTGTTGTTATTGCTATTGCTGTTGCTATTACTACTGTTAGACATGTTATTTCTGTATTGTTGTTACTTTTATGTTACTATTGTTGTCATGCTTGTTGTTGTCACTGATGTTGTTGTTTTTATTGTTGTTGTTGTTGCACCCACTTTAACTTTGCGCAGAACTTCGTGCATAAGTCAGCTGTGGTAGAGTAAAAAAATCGCATTCTAGTGAAACGATCAACTATGTTTATATCAATTTCTATAACTATGATAGATATTATATATATATATACATATATATAACATATATATATATAAATATATACATATATATATATATAATTTTTATTTCATTTTATTTTATTTGTTGCTCTTCTGAACTTTAGTAGTGGCTCATAACTTTGGTGGCTCACAACTCTATTGGTTATTGATCACAAAGCGGTGGATGAGTTTTGGCTGTACCATTGAAAGCACCGAATGACACGACGCTGTGAACAGATCGACAGTTTAGCAGAAGCTAATGTAACATTTTATGACATATTAATAGGTCCATTTCTATCGCAGCATTCTGCCAAACCTTTACCAGCGCTGATGCCAGGTTAGCGTGTTAGGCCGCAGTAAAATCTCTATTTTCTATTAGAACTATGCATCTTTATGGCATAATATCTGCATTAGGTATGTTATGTGCATTTAATTTGTTTTCTGTTTTTAATATTGGCACACCGTTTTTGTACCTTGATAAGTTTAGCGGCTTAGTAATACCGGCCTTGACTTGAGCGAGTCAACTGTCAAAACTTACTTACATCTCAGAGGAAACTCTACATCAAAGTGAAAACTATGTTTATTTCAATACACTCAAACTATACAGTGACGTATACAAACAAGGCCGGCAAAGTGGTCACAATCAACCTATCTAGTTGGCCACCCCTCAATCATACAAATAGAAAGGCAGAGGTGCCACTGTTCTAATATTGGACTCAGGTGCTTTGATGGAACAGCTCTGTAATACAAGAAAACAGGTTCATTGGTTCTCATGAGGTTGCAAAACCCTTTCTGGTTAGCCTAATAAGAAAATGATAGCGCTTGGTTACCCCCCTAGCAACAAAGAGTAAACAGCTTGCTAAAGGCTGTGATTTGACGATAGTTTGGCTAATATCTTAACGTGTCAGTAATTGTGTCCTTGCCGCCCATAAGTAACACTATGCCACTAACTGATATTGAACTTTAATAATTCAATAGCATGCTCTCGTGTGAGCGAAAAAATAAGCAAATTAACAACTAAATGCATATATGTATGTGTATATATATATATATATATATGTATATATATATATATACATATATATATACATACATATATATATATATATGTATATATATACATATATATATACATATATATATATATATGTATATATATATATATATAGATGTATATATATACATATATATATACATATATATATATATATATATATATATATACATATATATATATATACATATATATATATATATAATTCCTCGTTGTTTTACTCAGTTATTTCTAAAATTATTAATTAATAACAAATCAAGTGCCTCTTCTGTCGCAGATTTGGATCTAAGTACTTTGTCGCCTCATACGACACGTGCAGTGCATGGTTGATCTATTCCTCAGCAACCCAATGAAGGTCAAATTATATAACAATATAATGTCAAAATATCAAGATAGTTAAGAGGTAAACATTATTTATATAATAAATACATAACCATATCTTATCGCGTCCTAAACAATTTAGTCTCAGAAAAAAAGTTCTGCAGCATCAAATTCTAACGAAGCCTAAAGCTGTGATCAAGCAGAAGATTGTATATATACATACATATATATATATATATATATATATATATACATATATATATTTGATCATATATATATATATATATATATATATATATATATATATATATATATATATATATATATATATATGTATATATATACATGCTTGCCTGATAGCATAGTTGAATGAGTACGTGTGAAGTATTTATTAGACTCATTTATATTTTATTTTATTTTATTTTTAATATTATTATTATTGTAGTTATTATGATTCTTGTTACTGTAGCAGGAGTGTGAACGTGAGATTGGAATGAGTTTTTATGTCGTCATAATGAAAGCTGGCGTTCATTTATTTATCATAAAAACTTTACAACTTTATTCTCAGGCTGCGTGTAATAACCTATGATAGAGTCCGTTGGTTATACACACATAGCTGATGGTTATACCCTGCGCATAACAGCAATTAGAGTGCCATTGTTGTCCATGATAACCTCGAGCACTATTGAGACAAATTCAAGCCGGTGAGCAAAGAGAAGATCCAAAATGGTGCAAATTTAAAATCCAGAAAACCAATCCGAAGATAAGTAGGATTGTTCTTGTGATAAATGTCCATATTTCAGTGGACTACAATCACTCTAGACTAGGTCATTCTATCAAAACTCTCTCCTCCCACTCTCTTCTCTTCTCATTCAACTCTCTGGCGTGGTTTAGATATTCCTCTCTTCACCATAGATACATGACAACATCGAGCACTATTTCTTCTATCTCGCAGCATCCTATCTGAATATAATGGGCAGAGTAGAACCTATCGTTCGGCTGAATTTCACAGATAATTTAAAGAGTCTCGCCAACACTCGTTTCAACAGCAACTCTTAGCTCAATAAAGTGATGTGTAAAAGATGGTTGAACGAATGCTGCTGGAATAAGTAATAATAATAATAGTAATATTAATAGTAATAATAATATTATTACTATTAATTCATTTTTTAACTTTTAATGAAATAAAATCAAATCTATTTTATGTTAATGGTATTTTTAGCCCTGGGCCCTATACAACCCAGCGCATTAAAAAATAATAATAGTAACAGTAATAGTAATGGCATTAGTAATAGTATTAATAAAAATAATAACAATAGCGATATATCTATAAATAGCACTGTGTACTAGAAAGGTGCTGTGGTACGTACTGTGGTACAGAGAGATAAGTACATAAAACACGGTGTACTGGTACGTGCTGTGGTACGTGCTGTGGTACAGAGAGATAAGTACAGATAATACGGTGTGCTGGTACAGTACACTGGTACGTACTGTGGTACGTACTGTGGTACAGAGAGATAAGTACAGATAATACGGTGTGCTGGTACAGTACACTGGTACGTGCTGTGGTACGTACTGTGGTACAGAGAGATAAGTACAGATAATACGGTGTGCTGGTGCAGTACACTGGTACGTGCTGTGGTACGTACTGTGGTACAGAGAGAAGTACATATAACACAGTGTACTGGTACGTACGTGCTGTGGTACGTGCTGTGGTACAGAAAGATAAGTACAGATAACACGGTGTACTGGTGCAGTACACTGGTACGTGCTGTGGTACGGAAGGTCAGGCTGGATTGCTGTTCGAGTGGAATCATCTTTAATGTTCATTTTATAACCTGAGCTCTGCGGCTCTGTTTATATGCTCTGTCTATTTTATTGCTTGTCTCTCTCCGTGTACCTCTATGTGTAGCTCTAAATATCTTTACGTGTATCTCTGAGACTCTCTCTAAGTGTATCTCTGAGACTCTCTCTAAGTGTATCTCTGAATATCTCTAAGTTTATCTCTTTCTCTCTCTTTCTCTCTCTCTCTCTCTCTCTCTCTCTCTCTCTCTCTCTCTCTCTAAGTGTATCTCTGAATACCTCTATGTGTATCTATAAGTGTACCTTTAAGTGTACCTCTAAAAGTAAATCTAAAAAAGCTAAGGTTAACGTCAATTTCCTCACTCGAAAGCGATGTCAGTGACGGGCGAGCCCAGACGAGCATTAACGAATAATTCAAGGATATTTTCATTTATCTTAAATTTATTCCAACAAATAAATTTAATTAATTTATCTGACTGTCTTGTTGTTTATCTGTCTGTATGTATTATATCTGTATGTAAGCCAGTCTGTCTATCTGCTTGTCTGTTTGTCTGTCTCTATCTATCTACCTTTCTGTATGACTCCCTGCCTGTCTGTCTGTCTGTCTGTCTGCCTATCTGCTTGTCTGTCTGTCTGTCTGTCTGTCTGTCTGTCTCATGACACACCACGTGACCCGCTATCACGTGACTACAATTACTCTGTGACTGATATGATTCCAGGAATCAATTGATGATCGTACACCCGCCCAGCAACATTAGCAACAACAACTGTTGTCATAGCATTAGCAACAACAACTGTTGTCATAGCATTAGCAACAACAACTGTTGTCACAGCATTAGCAACAACAACCGTTGTCATAGCATTAACAATAGCAACCGTTGTCTTAACATTAGCCATAACAACCGTTGTATTAACATTAGCAACAACAACCGTTGTCATAGCATTAGCAACAACAACCGTTGTCATAGCATTAGCAACAACAACCAATGTCATAGAATTAGCAACAACATCTGTTGTTTTGTATTTTAATATCACATGTATTTTGATATCACATGTATTTTATTCTGTTCGTCTACAATGCGTCATACTATTTTTCTATGAAATCTCAAACAGACACTAGCTGTCCTACGCGAACACATGCGGTTAACGATGAGTTGAAGCTCAACTCGTCGCTAGGTGACTATGAGAGCAGCGAGATCTTGAGGTTCTATTGTTTGTAGAGCTCTCTCAGAACGACTTTTATTTCCTCACACCTCTCATCACTTATTGCTCTGTATCGACAAGTCTCTTTGAATTGATTCGCGTTAAATACAAGGAATACAACAATAAATGTCCTAATTTCATGCCCTAATTAAATGTCCTACTGAAATGTCCTATTTGAATGTTCTAATTAAATGTCCTACTAAAACGTTCTAATTAAATGTCCTATGGAATGCCCTAATGAAATATCCTATTGAAATGCCCTAATTAAGTGTCCTAATCAAATGTTCTAATTAAATGTCCTATGGAATGCCCCAATGAAATATCCTTTGAAATGACCTAATTAAATGTCCTAATGAAATAACCTAATTAAATGTCCTAATGAAATGACCTAATTAAATGTCCTAATGAAATGACCTAATTAAATGTCCTAATGAAATGACCTAATTAAATGTCATAATGAAATGACCTAATTAAATGTCCTAATCAAATGTCTTAATGAAATAATCAAATGAAATATCCTAAAGGGTTTCATAGATTACTTCTAATTCCAACTATATTTAACACAACAAGGTCAAGGCAGTTAGTAGAGATAGCATGTATATTAATAATATTAATATTAGTAATATTAATGATAGTAATAATATTAATGTTAATAATATTAATAATATTAATGTTAATAATAGTAATAATATTAATGTTAATAGTATTTGTTGTTGTATTTGATGTTCTAGAGAATCTCATTCAAGGGAAGATGTCTTTATATCCGACGTATTAAGTTAACTTCAACATTCTGCCACAACTTGATTGAGACCATTACAACGGAATTAACATGCACGTATTGAAGTATTCTTCTGAGATATTTATCTGATGCAATTGTTATTATTATAAAATATTGTGACGAAATGGAATAAAATCTCAGATTCACGTCGTAAAGTAGCCTCGTATATTAGCTCCTAGCATATCATCTCTGGGTGGAGTAACTTAACACTATAGGGAGTAGTG
The DNA here is from genome assembly GCA_905160935.1 of Enchytraeus crypticus. Taxonomy (NCBI): domain Eukaryota; kingdom Metazoa; phylum Annelida; class Clitellata; order Enchytraeida; family Enchytraeidae; genus Enchytraeus; species Enchytraeus crypticus. The sequence continues at coordinate 312,959 of CAJHZI010000402.1, forward strand.
AGGGCCTATGCTCTAACTAATTCAGCACCATAAGTAGTACTGAGAGTCTATGCTCTAACTAATTCAGCACCATAAGTAGTACTGAGAGCCTATGCTCTAACTAATTCTCGCTGAAATGAACGTGGGGTGCACGTACCCCCTCCCCTCCCCCTCCTCTAACCCCTCCTCTATCTCTAGACAATGCCCACTAGTGGCAGCAAGAGCTCCCAAACGTTCTCTCTCTCTCATCTCATTCAGCGATCACTCTGACACCAGCGACGAGGAGGACTCGTTCATGATGACCTCGAGCACTCCCGGGCACGACGCGTCCTCGTGTTCAGAGGGGAGAACATCATCGTGTGATGTGACAAGAGATGTTGGGGTCGTCTCTCAGCGGGGTGAGTGGATGAGTCTGAGCAAGACTGTGCTCATGCAGCTGATTGAGCGAATCTGTAGACTCAGCTTTCAGTCTGTCAACTCCACTGATCTCAACTGTCAATCAAACAGACCTAGCTCCTCCCACAGAGATCAGTCATTAGCTAGCCACGCCCCCTTGCCTCTCTGTGATATCAATTCAGCTCGTGCGGTCAGTGAAGGTCGTGCGTTATCAGTGGTACGAGAGACTGACGTTAAACTGTCGGGCTGCTGGAAGATATCTGTTAGTTCTTCTAAATGTATTACTCGATGTGCCTCAGTTCCCAAGACTTTGTGTAGTGGCTTGCACAAGGCTGCTACAGATAATAGTGGTAACGAAAACTACAGCTCAGGCGAAAATTCCGCCCAAACTCAATCTCTCAGTAATTGTGGGAGTGGCTTGGAAGCAAACAGGGAGGGGTCATCTCAAGTTAAGACTCCGCCCACTCGTAGACATCAGATAGTTAGACCATGGAGTTCCGCCCTGCCAATCACTGTCGATGATGTGGCAACCACGCCCACCCCTAGCTCACAGCCACGCCTACCCGTGCTCTGCTCAGCCAATAGCCTTAGAGAATTGCTAGGAGAGGAGGAGTCTAGCTCAGAGAGGAAAGAGAACACAACGGCTGCGGCCTTTGTTAAATCAACTGCTGCCAGTCCAAGCAGAACTGCTGCAGCAACTGTTACCATGGAAACAGCTGCTGCTAAGGAAACAGATGTATTTAATAAGTCAGGCGCAGGTGCCTCTGCTACAGCTGCTGCAGCTGCCACAGCTGCTACAGCTGCTGCAGCTGCCACAGCTGCTACAGCTGCTGCAGCTGATACAGCTGCTACAGTTGCTACAGCTGTTGCAGCAGTGGCAGGAGAGAGCTGCTGGGGCACTGAGACGCCTTGGACTGGATCAGCTGCTACAGCTGCTACAGCTGCTGTGAAGAGTGAACCTCTGAGCCACTCTACAGAGAGAGGGGCGTCCTGTACGTCTAGTGCTGAGGTATAAATGATCAATCATCCAATCAATCCATAAACCAATTTATCAATCAATCAGTCGATAAACCAATTATTCAATCAATCGGTCAACTAATCAATTAAGCAAGCAATCATTCTCTCATTAAGCAACTTCTACCAGTAGTGAATAATTTACTCAAAGCTACATGTATTTAACTTCTCTTTATTAAGCTCATAATCAAAGCTTTGCTTGAAGCAACAAGCGATAGTTTTCTCTCATGTTTCTCTATGTACGTTCATTAAAAGTAAACACGCATTATAATGAAGCGATCAATTACGCTAATATTTAACACTTTTAATACCACATATTTAAACCGCTAGGCAATTTAGACCATGTCCGTATAACCTGTCCAGTGAATCTTCAAGATTTTACTCTCAGATCAGCGCGGCTGAGATTCGAACTCACGAGGGTTTAATTCACCTCAGGACCTGCAATTTAAAGCTTCATGACGTTTCCCCTACGCTGTTAAGACATTCAATTATTTCATTCAATTCATTCGTTATTTCATTTATTCTCTTTATTGCAGAATTCGCCCTGCAGGGATTCTAACAGATCCATTAGAAACTTGCGTCCCAGCTCAACACACCCGAGTTCAAATCCCAGTGACTCCCCTCCTAGGTCTAACACTCAATCTAGAGTGACC
>CAJHZI010000402.1:320000-338877 GCA_905160935.1 Enchytraeus crypticus
TGTTGATTGATTTTCCATGACGATAGAAATGGCTTTATATAAATACTTGCCTCACGATCCATTTTCCTGCTGTAGTGCTTAGTTATTTGGTAACAGAGCGAATTTGTCTGCTTCATGTTCTTGGTTTAAATTGCACCTATTCTATTATTCGTCACTCTATTATCTGTATTTAATAGAAAGACGTTTGAACTGTACTGTTATGCATTTATTTATAGCTGTATTACTCGTAATATATTATGTGCTCTGATTTTAGTTTAGTATTTACGAAATATTGAGTCTTCTTTGACAAGAAATTACCTGAATTATTTTCTATCAATCTACTCTGTATGACTTTGTACAGAATAGTACAGTTGTATAAAGTTTTGTGCAATTGTGTTCACTTGTGTACAGTTTTGTAAATACGTCTACAATAAATGCAATTATATTATAGTTCTAATTGCTGATACTTTGATACTTGACTCAATTATTTACTGTAGAATGAAATTCTTTGAGGAATCTCAATCTTCTCTAGCATCGTCATTGCACCAGTGGTTAATGATAATAATAATAGTAAAGGTTTGATGTTCGTCTCCTCATACAAGGATGATGTCAGGGACGTCAAATACGAATTAGCCGAATTACGAAAATAATCAGGCCCGCCAACTGGTGTGAAGAATATTTACAAACTGGTGGGATGTAGACGTTTAATAGATAGGCCTGACCATTTCCAGGTCCCAATGATTCCAATACTTAAGTATTCATCTCCAGGTCCTAATTATTTCATTATATTGGTAATCGATCTCTGGGACCAACGTGAAATATCAATAAATAAGTAAAGATGCAATAAATCAATCTATAATCAATCAGGATGTATCGATTGATTGTTATTCATTATTATTTAGAGATCTATAATGTAATACTCAAATAAACATCATGCAGCTAAATCAAAGTAAACGATGAGAGAAGAAGGCTTAACGTTGGTTTCGTCTCTTATAGGGAGCAGAGGATGTTGCCAGCTTTGAACCACAAACCTATAGATTCGCTTTCAAACACTACAACACGTGCCTAAAATTCAAGCAAATAGTTCACAAAATTAATTAAATCTAAACTAATTTTACCCAACTTACTTGTACTATAACAAAAAAAGTAGTTAAAAACAAAGAAGTTACACATATTTAAAGAATACTCTGTCTCCGTAAACTATTCTAGTATCAAATAAAGTCAGGTTGTCAAAAATAAAACGTGAACTTTTAAAACACGTTTCTATCAAATGGAAGATTTTCTGTGGAAAGTACATGTCAAGAGTACTTGAAAATATAATAGTAAAATAAAATACTAGTTTAGCGTCAGTTACGTCACTTAGTAATGATCTCAAAGAAGCATATATAAAGCAGCAGTAGAAAAGAGCAAATAATATACATAAATATAATGGATCTAAACACGCATAATTATCGAATAATTGTCATTAAATTCACGCGTATATCTATATAATATATACAACAACATACAAACAGCATAATGACGTACAATGTTTCACTGCATAGATCTGTATAGAGCTTCCATAAATCATCCCAAACAACTCGAAAATACTACAAAACCACCAGTCGATTACTGCAAGTGTTCGTATGAGGAAACCAACACAGATACTGATGAAGGCCATGAAATTTATCATTTTAAATTTAGCCATTTTTGCATGCGAAATTTTTTTGATATAACAATAGAGCCTTTAAAACCGATATGTTCTGTGACTCGATGGTTTGCTCTTTAATGAGCGATATAGTAAACTTTTAGTTCAATATTTCTACTCTTGAACCAGGGAAAAGAGGATCACAAGGTATAAATTAAATATTTGGGTCAGATAGTTCAGGTTCATCCCAGACTTAAGAGAAAACAACGGAAAATCAACTTAGAGTGCTCATCGCACAGTAATAATCAATATACGCCTGAGTCGTCGTCAGCCGTTGAAATTAACGCTAAATGCAATAATCAACAGTGGATAACAATGCTGCGTTATAACTCATTATAACAGTTACAATGTTATCTCTGCCATAACCTATAACAACACAGCGGCATTTTAACAAAGAGACTATTTACACGGAACTAAACGAGCTAAAAGAGACGAAGTATGAAATTGATGCTAAGATTCGAGGCTGCCACAAAGGCTTCAATAGCGCTAAGCTCTCAGACCGTCTTCTGAGATGTTGTTAAGTTCTGCAGTTCTCCAGAAATCTCTTATGATTCTTTGACCAGAGTAAAAGAGTTAAAGCGTCTTTCGTCTTTCGTTAGACATTTTGTTAGAAGTTCACTCCTATTATCGAAGCACTTTCGTGCTTTTGCAAGCCTACCACATAGTCCTATCACGCAGTTCCCGTCATCTGATACAATGTGTCCTAAGTATTCGAAAGTTCTATCTCCTGTTCTATCTACCTGTTCTATCTCCTACTATTTACTGTGACATTATTGTTACTTTTAACTATGTATTATCTGTCAATCAACTTGCGAATAAGCCAACGTCTCAGCCCAAGAAAGTTGGAAGGGGTCTAATTTCCAATAATAAAGAGGTTGAAGAGGTCATTTTCATTCTAAAGATGAAAATCGATCGATGTAAGGAATATTTAACTCTCAAATTTTCTCCAATGAGTGTTACATTGACACAGTAACAATTAGCTCCATGGCTTCATGAACTTTACGTTTGGTTCTTCAATTAATTTCTCTCAGCACATCATTCGATGCTGTCATGAACATCATTTTATTGTTTGCTGTGTTGAAAACCATCAACTCTTTTTACCCAGATTTTGTTTCGCATCGTTTACTGACCACCCACATTCTGCTCATCGGTTTTGATTCGGTTCCATTATGGAACCGAATGCTCAATGTTGCCATGGACAACAGTAGCATTCTAATCGTATTGTTGTTGTTAACAGTAACTTTCTAACATTGATCTATGACGAATTCATCATACTTCCTTCTGACGCCTGGTAAGTGTAGGAAATATTTCAATAGCTCGCTGATGATATATTCTTATAGGAGATGACAGAAGATCACGACTTGGCAGTTGAGATGATAACTTTCACTCGCAAAATGTCACCGCCTGACAGTTTCTTCATTTGGACCAGATACTCAGAATATCCTTCGAGACAACTGAGATAATGACGTTTGATACTGTCTCACACAGAAAGCTACTGCTGCTAAACTCTAGTGCTACAAACAAACGTCTCAGAAACTGTTGTATACTTAAACCAGTATCAACCTGTATCACTTCTCTCTCATCAACCTATATCACTCCTCTCTTATCAGTCTATGCTACTTTTCATTGCCTTATTCACGACAGCTTAGTTATCTCCAGTTTCTCAGTAGAGAAGTTTTGTGCTTCAGAGCTTCACGTTAAACACGTTGAAATACACTATGGCGACAGCTGCTGCAGCACATTCAGTTACAGCGTTGGATCAGCTGCTGAAGTCATAGAATACAGGCTGCAGCTGCTGTTGTATCCCGTAGCAGCTGCTGCTGAGGTCCATATATACTGCAGCTGTTGTTGTAGCAGCAGCTGCTGTGGTAGCGACAGCTGTTTGCTAGCAACACAGCTGTACTAGCTACAGTAGCCAATAACAGCTAGCAGCTGTCTCTAAGCAGTGGTATATATCTACATGATCAAGCACTAGCAGCTGTCTCTAAGCAGTGGTATATATCTACATGATCAAGCACTTGCCCTGTAGCATCTCTCGCCGCCTCTGAGACCTTGACTTCTTGCTCTCAAGGTTAAGCGTGACAGTACGACGTCGTTCAAGCTGCAGCAGTTCTTGGAAGAGTTCGCTCACATTGTGGTCTGTCTTAGCCGATGTCTCCATGAAGGCGCACTTCCAGGCCTTAGACAAAGCCTGGCCTTCTGAGGTGTTGATCTCCCGTGCATTGGCTGTCAATACGATACGATACAATGCAGTACAAACCGACATGATAAGATACGATACAATACGATATAATACGATATGATACGATATGATATGACACGATACGATACTATAAAATACGATACAATACAATACAATACAATACAATACAATGCGATACGATAAAACGGTATGACACAATATAATACGGTATGATATGGTACGATCAAATACTATGCAATGCGATGCGATGCAATTCAATAAGTATAATTGATTGATTGATCGCTTGATCGCTTGATTGATTGATTGATTGATAGCTTGCTTGATTGATTATAGATAGATTGATTGTTTGATTGGTTGATTAATCGATTGATTGATCATAGTTTGATTGATTGATTGATTGGTTGATTGACTGATTGATAGATAGATTGATTGATAGATTTATTGATTGATCAATTGATTGATCGATTGATTGATTGATAGATTTATTGATTGACTTCTAGATTACTGACGCGGCTCGTCGCTCTTGTTGCCTACGAGCATGATCGGGATGCCGTCAGTGGAGCCCTTGATGGCGCAGATCTCAAGGAAGATCGGCTTGAGCTCATCGAGACTCTGCCTGCTGGTTATAGAGTAGACCAGGATGAAGGCGTGGCCTTTTGTGATTGACAGCCGTTGCATAGCGGGGAACTGATGACTTCCTGTTGTGTCTGTGATCTGTAGTGTGCACACCTGAATCAATCAATCAATCGATCAGTCAATCGATCAATCAATCAATCAATCAATTAAGCGATCAAGCGATCAATCAATCAAGCAATCAATCAGTCAATCAGTCAGTCAATCACTCTATCAATCAATATGTCAGTCAGTCCATCCATCGATCAATCAATCCATCAATCAATAAAACAAGAAAGCAATTAATCAGTCAATCAAACAATTAATCAGTTAGTCAATCAATAAATCAATCAATCAATCAATTCTTAAGTAAAAATCTCAAACTCTTCCAGCGCAGACAAGATCCGAGACAAACGTGACGAGGAAGAGAAAGAGAGAGAGATAGAGAGAGAGAGATAGCGTTAGAGATATATATATATATATATATATATATATATATATAGATAGATAGATAGATAGAGAGATAGATTGAGAGAGCTAGGGAGAGATAGAGAGCTAGAGAGAGAGAGAGAGAGAGAGAGAGAGAGAGAGAGAGAGAGTTAGACACACAGAGAGAGTGAGAGAGGGAGAGAGATAGATAGAGAGATTGAGAGTGACAGAGAGAGAGAGAGAGAGAGAGAGAGAGGGAGAGAGACAGACCTGTTTATTACAGCTGATGACTTGTCTATACGTATCCTCTACAGTTGGTACATAGCTGTCTCTGAACGTGCCCTTGACGAACCTGAGTACGAGCGAGCTCTTGCCCACCCCTGCTGCCCCGAACACCGCTACGTTGTAGTCGTTACTCTGCTCAGGCATCCCTGCTGCCTCTCTACACAGCTGCTGCTGCCTCACTACACAGCTGCTGATGTCTCTCTACAAAGCTGCTGCTGCCTCTCTACACAGCTGCTGCTGCCTCTCTACACAGCTGCAGTTGACTCTCTACACAGCTGTTGCTGCCTCTCAACACAGATGCTTCTGCCCTGATTATTTACACAGCAGCTTCTATCCTGTTTATTTACACAGCAGCTAGTGCCTAGCCGCTGCTCTGCTCCAGCACCTGTCACTATGGTAACCTAAGCAGCAGTTGCTACCCAACCGACGATCAGTAGCTGTTACTATGGTTAACAAACCAGCAGCTAATACTATGCTAATATATCAGCTTTTATGACTCTAGTTAAGATTCTACCGTAAGCTGTCGTGCAAGCAGTAGTCCGTGAGATGTAGTAACGATAAAAATGCTAAAACCAGCTGCTGCAGCTGTTTTGGATGTTATATAAAATAAAACACGAGTGTGGCTGAATGCTTGAAGCTGTTGTAGACATCTTGGACAGAGAAACAACTGACAGAATCCTGTGTTAGAATATCAGCAGCTTAATTCAACAACGGCTGAATAGCGGGTATTGATATCAGCAGCAGTTTAGCAGCTTTAGCAGCTGTAGCTGCTGTAGCAGCTGTAGCTGCTGTAGCAGCTGTAGCTGCTGTAGCAGCTGTAGGAGCTGTAGCAGTATAGCAGTTACAGCATTTGTAGGAGCTATGGCAGTTGTAGTAGTTGTAGCAGTTGTAGCAGTTGTAGCAGCTGTAGCAGTGTAACAATTTTGTAGCTGCTTTTGTTTAGGTTTACCTCTGAAACAAATCACAAACATGGATGTCAGTTAATAGGGGTCTACTGAAATCATCAGCTAGGAAATATTATGACATAATAATGAGAGAGTAATATTTAATTATAAAATATGAAAGTTACTTAACTGCAGCTGGCACTTATTTAGTTCAGTTTAGTAATTACTAACTAAACTGGTAATTACTTACTAACTGATAATTACTTGCGAACTGGTAATTATTTACTTACTAACTGGTACTTACTACCTGGTAATTACTTACTAACTGGTAATTACTTACTAAACTGGTAATTACTAACTAACTGGTAATTACTTACTAATGGTAATTACTTACTAACTGGTAATTACTTGCTAACTGGTAATTACTTGCTAACTGGTAATTACTATTAGCTATTAATACAATCCTCTATCACGTGACTCAAACGACCACGTGACCACGCAGACACAGTGCTATCAAAACCTGAGAAAATTAAAGAAAGAAATGAAACCTGAGTCACAGCTAGATCCGCTTTACCAAAGTATGTCTCACTGGCTGTATGCTTGCTTGTATGTCTCTCTGACTGTATGTTTGTTTGTATGTTTCACTGGGTGTCGGTTTGCTTGTATATCTCACTGGCTTCATGCTTGCTAATATGTCTCACTGGCTGTATGCTTGCTTTTTTGTCTCACTGACTGTATGCTTGCTTATATGTCTCATTGGCTGTATGCTTGCTTGTATGTCTCACTGGGTAGATGTCTGTTTGCTCGTATGTCTCACTGGTTGGCTCTCTCTCTCTATTTCTCTCTATCTCTCTCATTTCCCTCAGTAACAGTTATCAATAGCAGTCTCACATAACCGGAAGTACTATTCCATTTCTCTGCTTGTGACGTCACAGCACGTGACTAACAGCTGTCACGTGATCCATCTGAGCGTTGGCGGAGCGTTCAGTGGAATAATTGTGGGACTATATTTCTATATATGTCTGCATGTATTCCTGCTCGTGGCAATGTATTCCTACGCCCGCTACTAACTGTCTATCAATAGCAAACGATACCTCAAAGCTTTTAACGACTCCCAAACTTCATAGGTCCTTTTCTTTTCTCATTAAATAACCTTTAAAGAAAATTATTTCATATTTTCGATAGAATTCTAAAACGTCTTTTGTGTTTAATTATCTGAAAGAATTCCAAACCTTAAGCAATCATTGAGCAAAGATTAAGCAAAGATCAAGCAAAGATTAAGCAAATCTTAGATTTTCCTCATCAGGTCCGGTCGCATCTGAGAGTTTCTTTTCTCTTAAATCAGACCCCGTGAATGAGGGACTTAAGTAGGGTAAGTAAGGAACAATTGACCTCTAAGCTGAAGTCAGCTTTTCTTCTGCTGTTTTACTATCTAAACCTGTAGAATTTGAGATGCTAAATCAGCGGTTATTAGCGGCTTGAAATGTTCATAAAAACCAAAAGTAACTATCCCCTGGATAAACGCGTCGACTTCTAGCTATCGGAACGTCATAAAATATGACATTACTTTATTATGCGAATACCTGAAGCCTCAGAGTCCAATAGAGAAAGCACATCAGTGACGGGATAGTAAAACAATAAGTTACAGCGTGATAGAGAGAGAGAGAGAGAGAGCGAGCGAAAACAGCAGCAGAAAGTAACAATATGACAGAGAGAGAGAGAGAGAGAGAGAGAGAGAGAGAGAAAAGATAAAGAGATATAGAGAAGAGAAAGAGAGAGAGAGAGATAGAGAGAGAGAGAGAGAGAAGAGAAAGAGAGAGAGAGAAAGAGATAGAGAGAGAGAGGAAAATGAAAGCTACTGAAGCATACAGTCTAACAAGAAAAATGATTATAGAAACGTGGCAATATTAATTATAATGGTTATATATACATAGTTACAGATGGTTAAACATGTTTATAAATGGAGAAATTCTAGGAATAAGAAAAACTGAAGCTCTGAGTAGAGATAAAAACTAAATTAAATTCAGTACAACACAGTACAACACAGTACAATACAGTACAACACAGTACAACCTCAGTACAACATAGTACAACCTCAGTACAACACAGTACAACCTCAGTACAACCTCAGTACAACCTCAGTACAACCTCAGTACAACCTCAGTACAACACAGTACAACACAGTACAACACAGTACAACCTCAGTACAACACAGTACAACCTCAGTACAACATCAGTACAACCTCAGTACAACCTCAGTACAACACAGTACAATACAGTACAATACAGTACAACATAGTACAATACAGTACAACACAGTACAACACAGTACAACCTCAGTACAACACAGTCCAACACAGTACACAATCAGCACAACACAGTACACTCTCACTAGGTGCACTGTATATGCTGGCCTCTTATGTCGTTTCGGTGGGTCCATTTCAAGTGTCTCCTATCAGAGCTCGTGCTACTATCGCTGTAGAGATCAGCGCTATCCAAATGTAGTGTTACATGTTCCCACAATGACATACTATAAACTCTATGACAACATCAAGCACTGTGGACTCAATTTTAACCCTTAGCGCCAAAATGCTAAGGGCCATTAAATGACGTAAATCTGCTATATGAATGATCACACCTATGATTATCTATGCTGTTTAAAGGGTAACAGAAATTATAAATGCAAATAAGCCTTAGCAAATGGCTTGCATTACCTCTGTAAGGGAGATCTTTAGTTCACAGGCAGTCAGTGAGGGTTACTTTCTATGAGATACTAAACGTGGTTTCAGTATTCCAAGAGATGTCTAACAGTTGATTCTATTTAAAGAGTTTAACAAATATTCCACTTCAGTAGCTTGAGTATAATCCATTTACGCATACATGCATTGTCGCATTTAATAGTTGTATCTTGATCTACAAATTAATTGTGATCTGAAACACGCAACACTCATTCAAGCCGTTGTCAGGGTCATGAAATTCTCTAGGAATCGACTTACATTAAATTATGATGTCTTAATTATTAAGCAAAATAAAATATTCCCTAATCTAGAACAGAAAACATCGAATTGAGTAATTTTCCAACAACAAAAACTTAAAAAAGGCGTATGACTACATTAGTACAAACAATAATTATCAGACTGAAATAATGTGTTTATTAAAGAAAACAGCCTAGACTAACGCAGTGCTTAATGGTCATATTTACTAGTGAGATAATCTCACTAGTAAATATGACCATAAGTGTCAGATCTGTTACTATAGTGCAACATAATAATAACAATAACAACAATTAGAGTGTTACTGTCGTCCATGACAACATCGATCACTATTGAGACAAATCCAAGCCGGTGAGCAAAAAAAAAGATCTAGAAACGGTGCAAATTCAAAAAACCAAAAAAATGAGTCCAAAGATAACAGTGACATATGTTATCACTGCAAAGGCATCAAAAGCGACGGGAAGAGCTTGAGATGATCACGTGATCATGTGAAGCAGTAGTATCAAGTGCGGAGAGGTCAAGCTGGGAGGTGACCTTGGGTTAAACACGTGACTAGCGATGTTTACGTCAGTCTTATCTCTTCAAAGAGACATCAGTGACGAGCGAGCCAGGATTTGAACCCCGCACTTACTGATAGATGTAGATGCGCACATGCGCATTCATATTTTGATTATACTGTTTCATTTATGCAAATATTAGCGGAAAAGGTAAAGCTATGGCTGCTGTAACCATTCTATAGTGTAATTGATACGTCTAATCTGTAGTATGTGCGTAATTCTACAGTGTAATTTATACATCTAACCTACTGGATATTACATGAGTAATTCTACAGTGTAATTTATACATCTAACCTACTGGATATTACATGAGTAATTCTACAGTGTAATTTATACATCTAACCTACTGGATATTACATGAGTAATTCTACAGTGTAATTTATACATCTAACCTACTGGATATTACATGAGTAATTCTACAGTGTAATTTATACATCTAACCTACTGGATATTACATGATTAATTCTACAGTGTAATTTATACATCTAACCTACTGGATATTACATGAGTAATTCTACAGTGTAATTTATACATCTAACCTACTGGATATTACATGAGTAATTCTACAGTGTAATTTATACATCTAACCTACTGGATATTACATGAGTAATTCTACAGTGTAATTTATACATCTAACCTACTGGATATTACATGAGTAATTCTACAGTGTAATTTATACATCTAACCTATGTTACAGGTGTAACTCTGTAGTGTACACGTAATTTTTACGTGTAAGCTGTATTACAGGTCTAATTATGTGATGTAATCGATACGCCAAAGCTGCATTACATGTGTAATTCCTTTATGTAATAGATATGAGGTAGCAAATGTGAGGTTGGATCTACTTAGACAGAAGATCTCATATAGACTGATAAAATAAATGTAAGCACATATCCTTATTGAGAGCAAGTTTAATTTGGATAGGTAAATAGATAAATAAAAATAGTTTAATGGATAATATTCTATTTAATAGATATGCATATTAAATAGAATATTATCCATGTAACGATCCATATTCCACTGTCTGTACTCTAAAATTACATCTAATGTCAGTGAATAATTTTATTTAGACTAAACTAAAACAATAGTATAAATCTACTAATAATATAACAAAAATGATAATGTAACCCTATTTTAATACATTGCGTCACTTCTACTCTACTATTCTGCAAGGAATGTTGACATACAAGGCAGAATGTTCGGCGACTTTCCATTCGTTATTTTCTCGTATATCAAAGATCCGATGTTGTTTATATATTCCACAGTGCTAAACATCATCATCATCAAACATCAGCCAATCATCATCCTAGATCCTCGGCCGAATTAACAGACACTACATGCACGTTGATTAATTGATTGATATTTGTCAAACTTTGATTAATTAATTTATATACATATATTACAGTAATACAATCGCAGTAACCAGCAGTAGACTTGGTATGGCAATGAAAGAGATATCAAAGACTTGTAATAGAATATTAAAGTAATATAATTCTTATAATATATAATATACAATATAATATAATTGTAATATATGGTTACGATAGTTGCATTGTGCTACGTAATATTTCTGTTTAATCAAGAGCGTAACTCAATAGGATTAACTAATACATGTACACGTAGGGTAGCTGCTAGTGTTTGGTACACTACGAGTGGATGAAGACAGCGAGAAAGGAGCTTATACTACATAGAGGCGAGCTGTCACTGCCTGCTAGCTGTGTGCCTCTAGCTGAGAGAGAGAGAGAGAGAGAGAGAGAGAGAGAGAGAGTGACCGAGAGTGAGACAGAGAGAGAGAGAGATAGAGGGAAAGAGAGAGAGAGAGAGGCAGAGTGACAGAGACAGATAGAGACAGAGACAGAGAGTGAAACAGAGGCAGAGAGAGAGAGAGAGAGAGAGGCAGGGTGACAGAGAAAGAGAGAGTTGACTCGCTGCTAGCTGCTTGTCGCCCTACAACCAATGAATGATCACAGCTACCGTGCCGATCAGCTGTAGCAGCAGTTGTCCAAAGCTGCTGCAGCAGCTGTCAGTAGCTGCTTCAGCAGCTGTCAGTAGATGCTTCAGCAGCTGTCAGTAGCTGCTACAGCAGCTGTCAGTAGCTGCTTCAGCAGCTATCAGTAGCTGCTGCTGCAGCTGTCAGTAGCTGCTGGCTGATCTTTCAATGTATCCATATTGAGAGAGATACTTCAAGATTAATATTAATAGGGAGGTATTTTAATGTAGAGATACTTTAGAGATACTTTAGAGATACTTTAGAGATACTTTACTTTATTTTAGAGATACTTCAAGATTAATATTAATAGGGAGGTATTTTAATGTACCCATATTGACCCTAACCCTAACCCTAACTATGCAATCGTTTACACGTACTATTGAATGCTATGGCATCGCTATCAGTGAATTGATTCAGTATTTAAATGTCTTAGTCTCATATTAAAATACTTATACGCTATTTGAATGTACCTCTCTAGCAATATCACATCTCTTCTAGCATCAATAATTGAAGGGCTGTACCAGTGAAATGTTGACAAGTTGTTCGACAGCGGATCACAAGGTGCGGAGTTCAAATCCAGTTCTCTCCCTGTCACTGATATGATATAAAGCAGAACGTTAAACTTGACTTTACGGCAGCTGTTCAACATTTAAGTTAACATTCAACGTTATATACCATGGATCTGCCAGTAGGCAGTGCACTAAGAGAGAGGGCGAGAGAGAGGTGTACACAAGTATGCATAAGTATACACCACAGTCTGCACAAGCATACAGAAGTGTACAGAGTAGCTTGATCAGTGACAGTTGATTTGGATTTCTCAATGACAGCTGAGGTAGCGTGACGTGGTCTAGATCCAGGACTCGCGGATTCTGCTGCTTCCGGTCTCTATCCACACCGGATCAGCTGATTTGGACTGAGAGAGGACGCCACTCCGTCACTCAGGATCAATTCTGTGAGAGGATTGCAGGACAACAGCTACTGAGTGAAAGAGATAACAATACAATAGGATGATTATTAGACCGTGTCTTGATACATCCCTATCAGTTAACCGATTCAGTATTTATATATTTTTGTCTTATATTAAAATACGTATACACTATTTTAATGTGCATCTACAACTCTATCACAATTGAATGAGCAGGTTCTCTCGCATTTCCGCAATCATATTTGCTTCAGTAATTCAGATGGTAAACAGCATTGTTTTCTTATGGAATGACGCCCCTGCCTAGTAAATGTTAGTCAAATAAATGGTATATAACAACAAGAATGAGTATTGCTAGATGATTTAAAGATCCACTCGTACATGGACTTGAAGAGGAAAACGGATGATAGAGAAGAGTGGACATTGGGGAGAAAGAGCTTGAAGAGTAATCTAAGAAGACAAAGGCAACTAATATGAACATTTACACATGTATATTAGAGACGTAAATGCAACATCGCGATCTTCACATATGAATGAATATTAAACGTGGGTAGGAGGAATATAGGAACAAGAAGCATTAGAAGTGTGGTTAAGGAGAAAGATAGAAAAGATTAGCTCAACTCTCAGAAGTGATAATACGGAAGTCTTTAAGAGTGTCGTTGAAAATAGACAGACATTAATAAAATGTGATACGAAACAGAAAGAAAGGTTGGATAGAACATATTGTAAGGGGGCGTAGTTGCTGAAAGAAAAAATAGAAGAAATAATACAAGGGAAAAGAGTTACTGGCTGAACAAGGCATAGGCCACAAGATTATGTAAATTAATTAATAGGAAAATCGTATAAACTGTAGAGATAAAAGAAGGCTGAGGGTGATATTGGTGCAAGGAGAAGATATATGGCAGGGACCTGCCGTTAGGCAGTGTACTAGAGGAGAGTGAGAGAGAGAGCACAAACAGTGGAAGAACAGCAGCTAGCTGTAGCAGCTGTAGCAGTTGTAGCAGCTGCATTAGCTGGAGCAGCTGTAACGTCTGTTGCAGCTGTAGCAGATGCAGCAGCTGTAACGTCTGTTGCAGCTGCTGAGATCGGATGCAGCTGTAGCAGCTGTATCAGCTGTAGCATCTGTAGCAGCTGTATCAGCTGTAGCATCTGTATCAGCTGTATCAGCTGTAGCAGCTGTAGCAGCTGTATCAGCTGTAGCATCTGTAGCAGCTGTAGCAGCTGTAGCATCTGTAGCAGCTGTAGCAGCTGCAGCAGCTGCTGTCTCAAGAACCGATCAGTCCGAGTAAGGAGTTCAATATCTTAGGACCTCTAGCAGCTGCAGCAGCTGTTCACTTGAAACCAGTTCTATCCGGTTAGGACGTCCCACAGCTGTCAGACAGCTATACAATCTATAGTAGTTTGCTCCTCATCAACACCCAAACTTCGTCTTGACAGCAGATCCACTGCACACATTTCTAAATACCGTGCCACTCTATCAGGCACTAGAGAACAGAGAATATTTGATCAACTACAGGTATATAAGTGCTATGAGTGAGAGCATGACATTGTAGAGTCACGCATGTCTTACATCTAGATACTGGAATTTGTTTCTGTAAAGATCACAATTCTGAGTCACTAATAAACAATAATAGTAATAGTAATAAAGATTTAACGTCCGTTTTCTCATCCAGAGATGATGTCAGGGACGTCCCCAACAGCACACATCACCACAGATCAATTCACCTAGACCAATCTGTAAAAGAAATGTGCTGAGAAGAAGTAAGGTCCTAAACGAAAGCCAGTCCGGTGATCAAAAATGGTCAAGGTAGATTGATTATGTCTACGGTGGGAAATGGTAGGCCTAGGTTTTAAGCTTGCTAGAGAATGTTGAAAGAGAAAAACAAGAGCGACTATAGATGGATAAAATGAAATTCTAGTGTATATTGAATGCATGTATTTAAATACATATATATATATATATATATATATATATATATATATATATATGTACAAATATATATACATATATATATATATTACAAATTTTTCATATATATATATATATATATATATATATATATATACATACATATATATATATATACACATACACATGTATATATATATATAAAACAAAATCCTCGAAACATTTATCATTACAACAGTATTAGTCCATATAGTCCATGGCAACCCTGAGCACTATAATAATAACTAAAGTCTTTATAGTGACCTGTTTTCACGTGATAGGAAGATCTCCATCATCTGGGGTGGATGTCAGAGACAAGGGATTCACTCCGGTTGATCTAATTAATGACGATTTCAGAATTTACATCCGGAATCAGGGATTAGTAAATTATCAGACAATCTAGTTACAAGTGGACTTGACCTTTCAATTCAAATTAACACCCACACAGTTACATCATATCCCTGCACTACTGAATGTATGTTTTGGATCTTCCAGATTAGAATGGGCCTCATGTTTCAAAAGGAACTTCAAGTTAAAAGCTAATGATCCAAGTTGGTAAGATACTCGACCGCGGATCAGTATATGCGGGGTTCAAATCCTGCGCTCGCCCATCACTGACATCGCTTTCGATTGAGAAAACTGACGTTAACATTAGCTTTGCCCTTTGTCAGCTTTTAATGTTAACGTCAGTTCCCTCACTCGAAAACGATGTCAGTGACGGGAGAGTCCAGGATTTGAACCCCGCACCTATAAATAGCTGCTGGACGATTAAGAAGCTGAGAAGAAGAATTAACACCGGCATATACCGGCCGGTTTTCACTTAGGATCTTACTTCTCCTCAGCCTCCCCCATCATCTCCTGCAGCTGTTTCAGCTGTGCAGCTGCTGCTTGTACAACATCAGCTACTGCATCAGCTGAAGCAAGAGCAGCAGGTCATGAAACTGCAGCTGTTGGAGTAGCAGCTGTTGGAGTAGCAGCTGTTGGAGTAGCAGCTGTTGGAGTAGCAGCTGTTGAAGCAGCAGCTGTTGGAGTAGCAGTTGTTGGAGCAGCAGCTGATGAAGTAGCAGTTCTTGAAGTAACAGCTACTGTTGAAGCAGCAGCTGTTGGAGCAGCAGCTGTTGGAGCAGCAGCTGTTAGAGTAGCAGTTGTTGTAACAGCAGCTGTTGGAGCAGTAGTTGATGGTGTAGCAGCTGCTGTAGCAGCAGCTGATGAAGTAGCAGCTGATGAAGTAGCAGCTGTTGGAGCAGCAACAGCAGCTGCTGCAGTAGCTGTATAGGCACAGGAGTCTGTGAAGAGCCGGCTATAGATTATCGACCCATTGAGAGACGAGTGGCTGTGTAATAAATGAAGAAGATAATTATTGACCGAGACATTGGAGAAACTGTGAGACAGGTAGAGAGAGAGATATAGATAGATAGAGAGAGAGAGAGAGAGAGAGAGAGAAAGACCAAAAGAGAGGAGAGGGAGAGAGAGTGTGAGACAGAGAGAGAGAGAGAGAAAGATAGAGAGAGAAAAAGAAAGAGACAGAGAGGATAGAGAGAAAGAGAGAGGGGTAAGGGAGAGACAGTAGAAATAGAGATAAAGAGAAAGAGAGAGAGATAGAGAGAGGAGAGAATGAGATAAAGAGAGAGAGAGAGAGGGCGCAGCAGGATAAATTATTGACTTCAGTAGATGATTTAATCATCACGAGCACGCCTCTTTTATCCTAGAACAGCCACAACCATTGAAGCGGCTAGACCTCTCCATGTCTTACAGTTGAGCTTTCTATTGTATATCTACCCTGCAATCCACTGTTATGATTTCAAAGTCCACCATTTATAACAAAAGCAGTTGTCGATGGATGGGATTCTCTATTTTACTGAATCATTAAAGATCATAGATAAGGAACGCTCAAAGCTCAGGAACGCTCAAAGATCAGGAACTCTGAAATTTCGGGAACGCTGGAAGAACAGGAACGCTAGAGGATTAGGAACGCTGGATGATTAAGAACGATAGATGATTAGGAACGCTTAAGGATTAAGAACGATAGATGATTAGGAACCCTGGAGGATTAGGAACGCTGGATTATGAACGCTAGAGGATCAGGAACGCTAGAGGATCAGGAACGCTGGATTAGGAACGCTGGATGATTAGGAACGTTGGATGATTAAGAACGCTTAAGGATTAGGAACGCTTAAGGATTAGGAACGCTGGAGGATTAGGAACGTTGGATGATTAAGAACGCTTAAGGATTAGGAACGCTGGAGGATTAGGAACGTTTAAGGATTAGGAACGTTGGATGATTAAGAACGCTTAAGGATTAGGAACGCTGGAGGATTAGGAACGCTGGAGGATTAGGAACGCTGGAGGATTAGGAACGCTGTAGGAATTAGCGGCAGGCTAATCATAGCACTAGTTCCTGGTGGGCGAGTGTTGACTCGCTCCAGTCTATATTTAATATCAGATATTAATATCACCTCACATGAACCCACGTGCTACTTTGTTTACTCTTCACCCTGTTATACTCAATGTCAATTAATTTATCGTATTTGATACACATGAACATATGCGACTACAGCCTACACGCTTAACGATGTGCTCTGTTGTTTATCTTCTAGATCAACGGCCTATAATGTAGAGCAAAAATGGTGTGCGAGAAGAAATGGAAGAATTTCACACCCTGCTTTCAGTACAGCATACATGTATTGTTTTACGTCATGTAAAGCTTTACGGCACCCTCACTTTATGTTATATTTCGTTACTTTAAATGTACGTTAAGTTAACATAAACAATCGTCAGGAGACTGGTTCTAATAGTGTGTGCTGAACCGGTGTAGACTGGTTCTAATGATGTGTGCTGAACCGGTGTAGACTGGTTCTAATGATGTGTGCTGAACCGGTGTAGACTGGTTCTAATGATGTGTGCTGAACCGGTGTAGACTGGTTCTAATGATATGTGCTGAGCCGGTGTAGACTGGTTCTAATGATGTGTGCTGAACCGATGCAGACTGGTTCTAACGATGTGTAATGAACCAGTCTGCACTGGTTCCATAGGTATATCGTAGTTTAGGATTGCAAACAATGGTACGGTATATCACAGTAGAGCTTAGAATACAGTGGTACGTTATGTCATAGTAGAGCATAGAATACAGCGGTACGGTATATCATAGTAGAGCATAGAATACAGCGGTACGGTATATAATAGTAGAGCATTAAATGCAGTGGTACGGTATATCATTGTAGAGCATAGAATACAGTGGTACGATACATCATAGTAGAGCATAGAATACAGTGGCACGGTATATCATTGTAGAGCATAGAATACAGCGGTACGGTATATCATTGTAGAACATAGAACATACTACAGTGGAAGGTTTACCCACTTTATGAATTCACATCGAGTGTTGATGACAATACTTCTACAGGACTACAATGAAGATGAGGTCAATAACAGACTTTCTGGTGAATTCAGGTGAATTTTCAGTCGTTGAATTCGACAGATGTCAGCGGTGATAAAACAAGCAGCGCATTGGAGATTGGGTTTTAGGCTCTGATCTACGCCAGGACTTTAGAACTCTCTCCAATTCCGCATTACTATTCTACGAGCATTATATGCATATACTGTATATAAGAGACCTGTAGATGCAGTTTAACACTGATCTCTACATATCGGTTGCCTGTGCCGCTCTCAAGTGATGAAATATTTAAAGTTGTACACCGCACCCGGGTCTCGGGAAGATTGTAGGTTTATAGTTTGTATAGAAAATGTGTAATAATATATGTAATCAATTTTTCTATTAAGATTTTTTCTAATTCAGTTCTAGTCAGCCGCGTTACCCAACGATATCATTTCTTAACGTACTGATACGTCCCTAACATTGCCTTATGGCGAGGAACCGGACGTTAAATCCTTATTGATTGATTGATTATTTGATTAGTAAAAAAATTCTCTAAATTCTCCTGTCGTGCCATTATGCTACAGTAATAAAACTGATGCGATGAAAGCACTTAATATTATAATGAACCGCGCGTTCACTTTTTGGGGGTTTATAAAATTCGTAAATTAAAAGAAATTTAGGTCAGTAAGTGTTATGATTGCATTATGCGTTATATTATGGATGTTATATGATGAATTTTATATCATGAATGTCATATGATGAATGTTATACGGACCGTATAACATTCATCATATAACAGTCATCGTATAATGCGGTGAATGTTATATGATGAATGTTATACGGACCGTATAACATTCATCATATAACATTCATCGTACAATGCGGTGAATGTTGTATGATGAATGTTATTTAGTGAATGTTATGAGATGAATGTTATGCAATGATATGTTATATCACATATTCATTAACAATCGGTATGCTTGGTGACTAGAGCGAGTACTGCGCAGCTGTG
>CAJHZI010000403.1:0-60000 GCA_905160935.1 Enchytraeus crypticus
ATATACATATAGATATATTATATATATATATATATATATATATATATATATATATATATATATATATATATATATACATGTATATATATATATTATTACCACATTATTTTATTAGTGGTAATATATATTATATATATATATAGATATTATCTATAGATTATAGATATATGTAGATATTATATATATATATATATATATATATGGACTTGTATATATATAAATGTTATAACTTATAAGTGTATATGTTTCGCCGTAGCAAATGCATATCTTTGTGCATGTATAAAGCATATGTGTCTGTGTGTGTCTATTTGCTTAAGTATGTGTGATTTCATTTGTATAGCTATGATTGTTTGTGTATTTCTATAATAATTACAAGTATTGCGTTATTTTTTGCATAAATATTTGTGTATGTATCATTGTGCATGTTTGTATGTGTGCTTGTATGTGTGTGCAGGAGAACATACGCACACAGGCTCTTAGAGCATTGAGGGAGATGGTGCTATGTATGTATGAGTGTATGTATGTGTCTATGCATGTATGTATGTATGTATGTGTGCTTGTGTGTATGTATGTGTGTATGTATGTGTGTGCAGGAGAACATACGCACACATGCTCTGAGAGCTTTGAGAGAGATGGCGCGGTGCGTACCTGACATGTTCAGAGACTATGCTGAACTCACAATCGTCAAAATACTCGACGCTCTCAAGGACTCTTCTAGAGAGGCAAGTGTTCTAGCACCAGCTGTTAGTATTTGTATTTGATTCATATATTATAAGGTAGTTATATTTAATTGATCTATCATTGACTGTTTATCTGATTTACTAATTGATACGTCCTCTTTGTATTAATACATTTCACTTGTATTAATGCAACTTCACTGTATTAATACACCTTCACTACAGATTAACTGATTGATTCATTGATTTATTGATTGATGAACAGGTTGTACTGGCTGCTGAGCAGTGTTCCAGCATGGTAGCATTAGCTCTACCAGCTGAACAGTGTTTACCAATACTCAGCCAGTTCGCGCAGACGTCTGAATACCCGATTAATCTGGGGGCAATAAAGATGCAGATAAAAGTTATAGAATCGATTAGCAGCGCCGATACAATGAGACTGTTGCTCCCTGTCGTAATTCCTGGATTATTACGGGTTAGTTTTTTCCTTTGTAAAATATCACTTTAAGTATGCTCTTGTTAACTCTATTTAGTTTCAGAGTTTGATTTTTATATTCTTTTTTTTCTTTGATAGTACTTTCCTCTTTTGTATTCTTTCACTGTTTTTGTATGTGTAGTTTAACTATATATATATATATAGTTAAATGAACTGTAGTGCTTCGGTTATTTTGCATTTCTTTCGTTAGGTCCTCGTAGTTCTGCAGCTTTGAATCATCATCATCAGTCTCTAAGATAGTATATATTTTAGCCTCTAATATAGTATATTTAAGCTTCTATTATAGTATATTTTAGCCTCTAGTAAAGTATATATTAGGGTCTAATATAGTATATTTAAGCTTCTATTATAGTATATTTTAGCCTCTAGTAAAGTATATATTAGGGTCTCATATAGTATATTTAAGCTTCTATTATAGTATATTTTAGCCTCTAATATAGTATATTTTAGCCTTTAATATAGTGTATTGTATATTAGTAATATAGTATATAGTATATTAGTTGTTGTTGTTGTTTTTGTATTACATTGATATTAATATACCTTGATGTTGTTATTGTAGGTTGTTGTTGTTGTATTACATTATTATTACGATCTCTTCATATTGTTGATGTAGGTTGTTGTATTACATTATTATTACTATCTCTTGAGGTTGTTTTTGTTGTTGTTGTATTACATTGTTACTACTGTCTCTTGACGTTGCTGTTGTAGCTTGTTGTTGTATTAGATTGTTAGTAGAGATGGGAATCGATGAGAGTATTCCATAAAAATCTGAAAATGCTTGACTCAATCTAGGTGGATTTGTTTTTGTTAAATTCAAATTATGAGTTTTTTCTAATTTTAGTGTGCCACCTTAATATTTTTGCATCCAGATTTACAAATAATTATATATAACATTCTACGTGTGTTAAGGCTATCTGGAGTAAACAATTTTGCACCATAGAAATGCAATAATTTCATAACTATTTTCGTAACTTCATAATTGATCTGAGAGTTTCAAATTTGAAACCCTAAGGTAAATTATGAAGCTTATTACTGGTCATTTGATAGCAAACGGTGTATATTGTGATCATTTTTCTAAGGAAGTACACGTGTTTACCAAATAATTTTTATTTGACATTTTTATGTTACTAAATTGCACTTTGTCTCTGAAATATTGAATCAAATTTTAGCCAAGACATTTCCACTGAATTTATAAACGTATCTAATATATAGGCCTATAGTGACAAAAAAAATTTAAAAATTGATGATGCATTCTATTTGCTCGTTATAATCAAGGAGAATATTTCAGATACAATAATAAAGCTAAATATCTATATTATGAACATTTGTTGGTCAACTTACAATATTTTAAGAAATGTACAGGAATAAATACCACTTCTCTTCTTTTTTCATTGTCATATTTTTACCCAGGTGAAAAAATCTGGAAGCTATTATGATTTAATGAATTTTTAAGCATGTTTACCATAACCCATTTTAAACATGTTTGTCATAACCATGATTATTATAAGTTAAGTTAAACAATTGCAATAGTATCCAAAACCAAACCATTTCGAACTCGAATCGAACTCTTGCGAGTTGGAAAGCAAGCCGAACCGAACCCGAACCCTTGTTAGAACCGAACCCGAACCGAACCAAACTTTCATTTTCAACGAACCAAACCCGAACTCTGGAAATTTATAAAATTCCCATCTCTAATTGTTAGTACTATCTTTTGATGTTGTATTACATTGTTGCTACTATCTCTTGATGTTGTTGTTGTTGTTGTTGTTGCAGGGATATGACCACAACGAGAGTCCAGTGCGCAAAGCGAGCGTGTTCTGTCTAGTAGCGATATATCTGATCATAGGCGAGGAGCTGAGAACAGCCCTGTCTGACTTGAGTAGTCATAAGGTAGTCCTCTATGTTATATGACTTGTCCTAAGGAAATCCTCTATTTTATATGAGTAGTCATAAGGTAATCCTACTGTTTATATGCATAGTAATTAATCCTACTATTTATATGCCTAGTCAGTAATTGTCAGTAATTCTATTATTTATATGTGTAGTCATAAGGTAATTTCAGTATTTTATTTGAGTAGCTATAGTTATAAGATTATCCTACTATTTTATATGAGTATAAAATAGACATAGAGTAATCATACTATTTTATAAAGAATTCATAAGGTAATTTTTATTATGTATTACTGAAGGTTTTCTTGTCGTTTTGCTAATAAACTATGACTGTAATGACTCAATAATATAAATTAAATAAACTATGACTCAACGACTGTAATGCCTGTTGGCATTACAGTCGTTGAGCCAGCCGTTGCTAATGTATATTGATTGACAGGTGAAGCTGTTGAACCTGTATATCTGACGTATTTTGATTGACAGGTGAAGTTGTTTAACCTGTGTATCTGATGTATTTTGATTGACAGGTGAAGTTGTTTAACCTGTGTATCTGATGTATTTTGATTGACAGGTGAAGTTGTTTAACCTGTGTATCTGATGTATTTTGATTGACAGGTGAAGCTGTTGAACCTGTATATCTGACGTATTTTGATTTGCCAGGTGAAACTGTTGAACCTATATAGCTGATGTATTTTGATTGACAGGTGAAGCTGTTGAACTTGTACATAAAGCGAGCACTGGCTCACAGAAGCGAAGGCTCCTCTACTCCAAGCTCCGCCTCTCCTGCCTCTGTCATAGACCTCGTCTAGCATTGGACGCTCTCTCACCTTTTATCTCTACTTAAATCTCAGTCAATCAATATTTATTAATACTTCTCTTCATTATATTATGACTAATTTGAGTATTGAGCGTTGTCACTGAATTTCCTCCGTATCAGTGTCATTTGATCATGCAATCTGTTTCATTTTGGTGTTCCTTCAGTATAAACATGGCCTTTCTCTCAGCGTTGAATTTTCTTTCCTTTTCCCGCCTAATAACTATCTAAACGTCCTCGCCCGTCTTTGACATCGCTTTCGAGTGAGGAAACTGACGTTAACCTTAGCTTTACCAATTTTTATTTGTCTTATTAATGAACTCTGTGGTAGTTCACATCTATCCTGGTGTACTGATGCACGGCTTAGCTTAAAGTCACATCTCTCAGGCATTGCTCATGACGGCATTTATCTGAACTGTTTAGCTTTACAACTTCATGAACTCATACCTATTCCATTCTCTCGCGACACTGCTAAGCGTTTGCTTTATAGATCTCTCGCAAGCTTCCGCCTCCTATCCTCTGCCTTGCTTCACGTTGTGTACCCGGCAGATAGTGTTGCCGTCTAAGATCAGTGTCCATTCTTCATTAACAAAGTTTGTTGTTAGTTTGAGCGAAGTTGCTATCCTCTCAGGCTATGATAAATGTAGTGAAAGATTTTCAGAAAGCACAGTGGTAACGAAATTTCGATCACGACATTGTGAACAATATAGGCCTGTAATAATTTAGCCTGGTTATAGACTAATGTGGACTGAACGGCTCTATATGTGACGCTGTTTAGATTAGATCATGAAAATCTGTGATTTTTCTTATCATTTGCTTTGGCTATGCTATACCTGTTTAGGTAGTGTTGCTTTGTTTTAAATATGCCATCAGCTTGCTTGTTTACCTCTATGCTGTCGTATTGGTGAGATTAATCTTCATTTGTTGTTTAGCATTCTTATGCAGCTCTCGTGTGTATGCAGAGCCATAGGCTTGCGTGTGATGTTTTATGTACTAAATATCATCATGAACTGACGAAACGAACGTATAGATGACCGTGTAAGGTGTAATGCTTGCATTCTTAGCCTTTTTTTGCGTACAATATGAGCCATTGTATGTTGCGTGAGTTTGTATTTACAATACCTGTTCCTTGTTCGTCAGAGTGATGGGACATTAAATAATTATGAACAACGGATCTTTACAGCATTATAGTGTTTTTAATAAGAGTATCTGCAGCTGTTTTATGTAGTTAGATATTTATGTAGTGTAATTAGTGTGTAGAATTTTTGCTTCCTAACACACCTTAGAAGGTAGAAATCTTAATCAATGTTAGCATGTTACTATGTTATAGGTCAGACTGTAGTTCAGTTTGCTCTGTACGGCTATTTGTATGCAGTTGTATATTGTAGAATATTTTATATTTCACTGGTGTGTGTGATTTAAGATTAGTTAGTTGGTAATTTTCTTTAAAAACCTCGCAATATTATGTTCATAGAGGGACATAAGCAAATATTCATCATCATCATCATCATCATCTTCTCTTTAATCCCAGTAAACAAATATTAAAAGATGAAAATAATATATTATATATAAATGATGAGACATTGCGCTTTAAATATTGTAAAATGTACTTATGAAGTGATTTAGAGGTTTACAGAGTGACCTTACTATGAGGTCAGCTTGCGGGACGCCTCATTACGAGGTGTACGTTGGTTTCGCGGTCTTATGGGCCTATCAAGCTGTTTAATGCGTGAGCTTACTCAACTATCGGTATTACCTCTACTGAGCTGTTGGTGGATCTGTAAGGCTAAGGCGTTAGATGATGTCATTAACTAATTTACTCGTTTTAAATACTATGCGTACTATGTGAAAATAAAGCCACTAAAGCTCCTCTGTCGGATTCTTCTAATGCAGTAATATAGACTTAAAGAGTCCTTTGTATTCAACAAATTATTGATGGCGTCTATTTTGTTTGGTGCCTTTTGTAAAAAAAATGTCGTTGACGTGGTTATAGGTTGAAGTACCGGACGTTAAATCTTCATGTAATGTAAGTACTCTGCCTACGTTATGCAGCAGTTATTTCTTTGCCTTTCTCGTGTGTTGTTGTATACAAGTGTTTTTGGATGTTCTGTGTGTGTTAAATAGCGATCAGTTAAATTTCAGAACAATTCTATCATGTAGTTTACTGTTTAGGGTACTCCCATTGACTTCGTCATTTCATCCTGCTTAGCAGCATATAGTGGAAGTATTGACTCTGGAACTCTCGTCTATTTAGAGAACTTGTCGTCTATTTAGAGTACTTGTCATCTATTTAGAGAACTTGTCGTCTATTTAGAGAAGTTGTCATCTATTTAGAGAGCTTGTCATCTGTTTAGAGAACTGGTCGCCTATTTAGAGAGCTTGTCATCTATTTAGAAGTTTGTTTTACAAATAGTCTCTGTGTGAAGTGATGCGCACTTTACCCTATGCTTAGCTTCCTCTCTCTCTCTCTCTCTCTCTCTCTCTCTCTCTCTCTCTCTCTCTTGTGCAATAATCTACTCTGGTCTGATGTTGATGACATATTCTTATTGCTTGAACGAACTTGACAGCCCGAACTTTTAGAAGAGCCGGTGGCAAGTTCTACAGCGGATCAGTAGGTGCAGGGTTCAAATCCAGTCCATTCTCTCCCAGTCACTGACATACTGTCGAGTAGGAAAATGACGTTAAACCTGGCCTTAGCCTTATCCTTAAGACACTAGCTAGCTGGAGGTGTTTGTGTTGTATTAGTGCTGTTGTTGGAAGAGTTGGTAGAGCGCTTACCTGTTGAGCGGTAGGCCTGTAGGTGAAACCCTGCCGGACCGTTGCTGACAGTGCTAGTTAGGTGTAATCGAGTTATTTATGAATTAAAGACTTATAGTATGGTATTGGTAACTGTTGTGACGTTGAGACTATATTATATGGTATTGAGAATTTACACAAGTAGAACTAAAGACTTTCTGAATAAAGTATTCGATGTGCTCATTTATGAGATAATGAATTTTTGTGTAATATTAATCTTTATGTAGATTATGCGATTTCTTTGCTGCCAAATTTGTAGCCCCGTCTCCCTACATTCGTCTCCCTACATAATAGAAGCTGAAGAAGTTGTTTGCGGTGTCTTTTAAAAATAAAAGCTGAAGGCGTTTTTGTCTCTGTATTCTTCAGTAGTTGATACTAGCGAAAAACAATCTATTGTTGTAAGTGTTCACGCGTACTCGATAGTGGTCAGAAAGCGACAGAGATACGGCTTTTAATCTCTTTTTAGTCGTTATGATTTCATTGGCGCTTACCGCAAGATTTTACTGGTCAATTTGAGACTTATTTACTTTTTATAGTTAGATTTATAGATAGATTTACTTTTTAGAATTTTATTCATTTCGTTGTTTTATTGAGAAACGTTTGCATACGTTTACTACTTAAACTCGATTCCAGGTTAATTGCGTCTTATAAGATACAATTGAACCAATTTTACACTCGTAGTAAAATCAAATCTAATAATTAACAAATTCTCTGCTACGATATCGTGCATAAATTTACTTGTATTTAGTTATTTTATTGCTGCCAATTGTGTTTCGGTAGGAGTGTAGATAGTTTTAGTTACTTCATTTATAATGATGTAAATGTGCGTTATATGTAATCGACAAACGACTCATGTAATGATACCTACCTACTACGGTAACTCTAGCTGTCGTCATTTGTTATTTGCTTTAACATTTTGCCTATGTTTCTATAACAACGATTTTTTGCAGTGCCGTTTTCTTCATTGACAACATCGAACACTCTCTTCAGTGCACTGCCAAGTGGCAGGTTCTAGGTACATATTCATACTCAAAGTCTGTTTTCTCGCTCCATATGAGCACTCCTTAGATCGACAAGTTAATCCTTTCACAAAGTCTATGCCTTATCCATACCTTATGTAGCTTATAGCTTGAGAAAAGTGTAGTTTCTGAGGTGGTTTCCCGTTGCCTTCCTCAGTTATATGGATTAATTGCCATTTAATCGAACACTGTTAAACCAAATCTATGCAGACGAGATTGTCGCTAGTACTGCCACTCCTATCTGTTGTCAACTCTCCTAGTTACTATGTCCTCTTAGAATTCCTTTAAGATTGATTCTATGAATTGATACAGGGCAGTCCACGCATTGAGTTAAGCCATTGTTGCACAGCTCAGCAATTGTTAATTCAATTAACGGTAAATCGGTAACACCGTGTCTTGTAAATGTAAATGTAGAATTCGTTTGAACTTAACGGGTTTGAAAGTCGGTTGGAAAATGAAATATGGCTGGAACTGTGCTTGGATAAATTAAAGCGATTGATTTGAAATTAGCAAAAGTCCACTTTCAATCCAGCAAACACTCGAGTGCAACCAGTTAGTCTTTGAGCAATATAAAACGCAATCTAGCTTAATCAGGCACTAGATATTTCTATAATAGACCTATGCAGTAAGATATAATGAAGATATGATTCTGTGGATCGATCTGGTCGTGTTGTATCTATAACAGAGGAAAGAAATGCTGTGGAGTCGCTACCCAAGTTGTTGGTTCTTTAAATTGATACAGTGCAATTCAGCATCGAGTTACGCCATTGTTCTACAGCTCAGAAAATGTTAATTCAATTAACGGTAAATCGGTAACTCAATGTTCTAGTAAGTGTAACTTGGTCAGTGAAAACACGTTATTTCGTTTGCGATAATTAAAATTAGATATAGATAGATTTTCGGAACGGTGCTAACTAGATAGTAAATTGCGAAAATATCTATTGTATAAAAAGCAGCATGCAAGTAGAAGTAAACTATATTGTAATCTAATGAAAGAGTTATAAAGCATAATTTAAAAACAAGATATCGCCCACAAGTAGAATAAACAGCATTCATTTACCAGCCATATTGTGTGATACAGTGGTAAAGATGCATTAACAGTCACGTACACTTCCATTCTGTGATGAGTTCAAAATGGACGCGGATATCGCTCAGTGTATTTCCAGAACAGTGATGTAACGTTACAGGTAAATACACCCGACCTGTTCAGAATAGAATAGTTAATCGGTAAACTGATTGATTAATTATAACCTTATAACATACGCTGTCTATTAAATAGAGGTCATATAAGGTAGAATGGAAGGGAAAAGAGGCAGGGGTAGGCCGAGATTAGGTATGTTAGATGATTTAAAGACCCACGCATATGTGGAAATGAAGAGGAAATCGGAAGACAGAGAAGAGTACAGGCGTTATTTACCATGGACCTGCCATTAGGCAGTGTACTAAGAGAGAGAGAGAGAACACACGCTGAATGCGAGCATACATGTATATAGCATGTAATAAATATAGTCAGCCCCCGTACGGTGGTAATAGTTGAGCTCTAACACATTTTCTACGTTATTTATAAAAAGAATTGCGAAATTTAGACTTTGACAAATTAAATTAGGCCTATTTTTACGATTTATAACCATAATTATGCGATATATTATTTTTGCAAAATTTCTTGCTTTTTGTTATTCCATTCACCAAATCGTATAATATTATTGCATCCTTTTAAATTCTAGTTAGGCAATCTGATGCCACTCCTCTAATGCCACTCCTCTGATGCCACTCCTCTAATGCCACTCCTCTGATGCCACTCCTCTAATGCCACTCCTCTGATGCCACTCCTCTGATGCCACTCCTCTAATGCCACTCCTCTGATGCCACTCCTCTAATGCCACTCCTCTGATGCCACTCCTCTGATGCCACTCCTCTGATGCCACTCCTCTGATGTCACTCCTCTGATGCCTCTCTTCTAATGCCACTCCTCTAATGCCACTCCTCTGATGCCCCTCTTCTATGCCCCTCCTCCGATGCCACTCCTCTGATGCCCCTCTTCTAATGCCCCTCCTCTAATGCCACTCCTATGAATTCTAAAATTGTGCTGATTCTTCATTCATCTATTCATGAAATAATTCGTTCGTCTGTAAAATTCTCTGCGATTCATTCCGATGGTCGATATACACCCCCCTCCCCCCGCCTCTCCCACCTCAGCATTCCAACCAGCCTGAACGATGTTACAAAAACTTACAAAGTAACTCTAGTATTTTCATTCGATGGAGATCTGTACTGGCAGAATATTGGCAAGATAATTTTGAGGCAACCCTCTTCCTGATTATTTGTTTAGTTTTTAATTAAGTATGCTGCAGTTGTTGTCTATTATGACATAAAAAAACAAATAAAAATGTTGAATTGAAAAAAGATGGGATTTCGGCAGGAAAAGTTCAAACTGGCCATTAGTAAACGCTAGTCATTAAAGAATATTAGTAATAGCTTCACATGTGCATTATAACGAAGAGTAATGAAGACGTTTAATACCGTGGACCTGCCAGTTGGCAGTGCACTAAGAGAGAGAGAGAGAGAGAGAGAGAGAGAGAGAGAGTACATTGTTGAATTTTAGGAATTAATTACATGTAAAGATACTACAGGATTATAATACTTAAATGTTTGATGGACATGCTTCTACCTTTGAACGTCAACTTTATTTATTGCTTTTCTTCATGCTGATTGGCTGTATCACAACATCTACAAATTTATATTTCTCTGCTTCTTGAGAACTTAAATAAATGAAAACTTAATTAAACGATAAATTTTATAAATAACAACTTAATTAAATAAGAAGTTAGTTTAATGAGAGCTTAGCTAAATGAGAACTTAATTAAATGCGAGCTTAATTATATGAGAACTTATTTCAATGATAACGT
Source organism: Enchytraeus crypticus (assembly GCA_905160935.1). Lineage (NCBI taxonomy): Eukaryota > Metazoa > Annelida > Clitellata > Enchytraeida > Enchytraeidae > Enchytraeus > Enchytraeus crypticus. The sequence goes on from CAJHZI010000403.1 coordinate 10,599, forward strand.
TGTTAAACGAGAACTTTGTTGAGGGAGAAATTAAATATAAGATACTATCTGATATTAAATGTAAGACCGGTTCTGTAATTAAATATAAGACCCGTTCTGTAATTAAATATAAGACCCGTTCTGTAATTAAATATATGACCCGTTCTGTAATGTAGCTGTAAATTAATGAATGTTTTTTATTTTTCTCAACGAAACAGAAGCCCATTGATGTCACGTCGGAATGAGTAGAGAGAAACTGCTAGAGTATAATTAAGTAATTTCTGTTCATGGCAAAGATTTATCCTCCACCAGCAATGATGATTCTTACGGAATGTTAAAGAGCGATCTAACGTTAAAGTAATGAAGTAATGAGAATGTTAAATAAAGTAATGAGAATGTTAAATAAAGTAATGAGAATGTTAAATAAAGTAATGAAAATGTTAAATAAAGTAATGAGAACGTTAAATAAAGTAATGAAAATGTTAAATAAAGTAATGAGAATGTTAAATAAAGTAATGAGAATGTTAAATAAAGTAATGAGAATGTTAATAAAGTAATGAGAATGTTAAATAAAGTAATGAGAATGTTAAATAAAGTAACGAGAATGTTAAATAAAGTAATGAGAATGTTAAAGTTGTTGATAAAATATTCATAAATTTCAAAATTTTTATTAATTTCAAAATTTGTCATAATTTCAAATTTACGTAAAGTTGTTGATAAAATTTTATAATAAAAAATAGAATGTTAAATAAGGTTATGAGAATGTTAAAGTTGCTGCAAGGCCTTGAACTGAATTCCTGGATTATGATTTTCACCGTTTACAGGTTCATTTCACACTCTACTTATTGGTTTGGATTTAGTTCCACAGTCCTCAATGTTGTCGTGGACAATAGTAGCGTTCTAATTCTTTTTTGTTGTTGTTGTTGGAAAATGGATCAAGAAAAAAGGTCAGTAAATCGCAAATAAGAAAGCCTGAAATCTAATCAGCATTTCATACTCAACGAAGCGTATATGTGCAATCTATCATAACACTAAATCATGTAGTGGACAAATTCTATAACTTGAATATTTCGACTTTCAGGTTATCAACGTGAGTTTGCGTCTTTTGAGTTTTATGCACCATTTGCTCTGTTATATATTTTCTTTTTAATTTGTCTGCGTGGGATTTAAAATATTCATTTAAGAGATATTTGTACGATGTACACCTTTGGTATCGCTATTTACGACATTTTTGCCCATACAAAACGAATATGCCAGCAATCTGATACATCTGTCACAAATCGTTGGATTACGCGGCAAGTTATTTATGAACATTACGTCATTATTGATAAAAATACGGATATTCAAAGTCAATTGTTAAGCATTAAATAAGGGAAACTTTGCTTAAGATAAACTGGGTTACACAATGATAGAAAAGTATTAAAGAAAACAACTTAAGCCGTCGGAAAGCAGGAAGACTTTGATAGCTTATTGCTTAACTTTATAATACTATTGATTCAGAAAGTCCTGAAGATTTTTATCGCCAGTCTAAACTTAATTTTATTCGTTAAACAAAAATTGTAAATGAAAAATACAAAATGCGGACAACATAGCCCACAAGTTGAATTACCGTATACAAACAAAATTTGCACATTTAGAGTGAACATAATTAATCGTCGGTTATTGAAAGAAGTAAAAGTATTACTTGAGATTTTGAGAGTTAGATGTTATAGTTAGATGTTAGAAGTGGTTTCAGCGTAAATTTTATTCTAGAGGCAGAAAGTTATTTTCTGTCTCATCTATTACGTATCCATGCGACTACTTTGACACTGCGTACAATTGGCACTGTCTATTTGTATATCGGCACTCTCTAGATACTATTGGCACGGTCTAGGTACTATGGGCATTCTCTAGGTACATTGGCACACTCTAAGTATATCGGCACTTTCTAGGTACTATAGACCCTGCCTTGATACTATAGGCACTATATAGGCCCCTATATATATATATATATATATATATATATATATATATATATATATATATATATATATATATATATATATATATATCCAATTGAGTGCTTAGAGTCAAAGAAAATAATCGATCGCTAGTTTAATATTAACTGATATTTCTCTTAAATTCCCAAAATTGGTTTCTAGATAAGTTCCTATTTACACTTCCGCGAACCACATGCGCATTAATTCCTAAAAAAGTAATGCTCAGTCTAACGGGAGTATATCTTTAGACTTTTATGGATTTTGAAATTTGCAACCGTTTTGGACTTTCTTTTTGCTCACTGGCTTGGATCTGTCTCAATAGTCTTCGCTGTTGTCATGAATGACAGCAACACTCGTTGTTATTATTAATGCTATTATAACATTACATACTTTTGGATATATGTTAATATGTGATATATAATAGTATGTATATATATAATAGTACGTATATATATATATATATATATATATATATATATATATATATATATATATATACATGTATATATATATATACTACTACGTGTATATCTAGAATTGAATATCGTATCTTAGAACCGAACATTTCACTGAACGCTGGACCGCAGAATTTAAAAATGAATTCATTCCATTCAACAATAGGCCTACAATTTAATTATAACTTCATTATCACCGTCATCTTCCCTTAAATTCAGTTCAACCAGGGTCGGGAAACGAATAGACTTTCTCCAGTCCTCCCTGTCCCACACCATATCATCAGTCAATCCCCTATTTTTGATGATGTCCTTACCGCATCCCACGTCTATTATGGTCATCATAATAATTTTAAAAAGCGAATATGTAATTGTGAAGCTAAAGTGCCAATAGACCCTATGATAATTCAACTATTAAGTGAAGACTGACTAGTCAAACCCTGTTCTGCAATTTAAGTCCTATTGGTTTACGTTATTTGTTATTTGTTATTAAATAAACATTTTTACACTTTCAGTCTTGGCTGCAAATGATTAGGCCTATATCGATTTGCTGGATTTAAAATTGTAGGGAAATACCGTATTTCTTTTTAATTTAATCAATTGATATTTCGTACGTGGAGAAAAGGAAGCATGCATAGAGACACAACAGTATAACGGAAGTATATTTACAGTACATTGACCTACGGGATTCAAGTTCTATAGATCGAATCTCCTATTTCTATAGTAAGATAAAAGAATAAAAGCATAAAGACTTGCAGAATTCTTGAGGAATTATCTATCATTGACTCATTTCAAGAAAACTGTCTCTCCGTATATCTTTCGTCGCCATCTTTAAGTAAAATATGTTGCTTTATAAACTCTCCCATTTTCTCTTTAGCGTTTAGTTTATGAAAATTATTTCTTCAGATACATGTAAATATAAAATCTCGACAATATGATGGTTGCTTTGAGTATAGAATATTTATAATTTAAAAGGAATCCTGTCTACCCATTCTCTCTCATAACAGAATATTCTCAAATTCCTCTTATTGCATTAACACGGACACCTCTTTGAAAATCTTCCAACTCCCAGTTACATATATCACCAGCAAGTCAACTCTCTCTCCAACGCAGAATTCCCAATAAATAAATTTCATGAAGCAAGAATAAGACGTAGAATACAATAGGAAAAGTTCCTCAATAGCTTCTCTCGTGTAGAACAGCACATCCTAACTCTCAACCTCGATATGAACGCCGCCCCGCCTCCCGCCCTGCAGGCCCCGCCTGCCCTAGCCCAGGGACCTATCAACATCAGATTAACAAAACTAGAGCTGGTCGCGTTCATTCTATTTCTACCCTTACTCCTTCCCTTCTTTCTGCTCTATTTCGTAAGACCTGCTCCCATAGGAATCTACATAATCAGCGTTATCCTACTCTTCTTCTGCGGCGTCGATGTGTCGGTGGTGATCATGCTTGCCGTGCTTCTCATTCTCGTTGACTCCATTCTTGGCAGAGATGATCTGAATCTGCGAGTCCTTGTTCTCGTGGCGCACATCGCGCTCTATGTGCTGATCACAAAACTGCACAAATCAGGCTACTTCCTCAGAAAATAGACCAGTGAAATATGGCAACTTTCTCTGATAATAGATGAGTGAGAAAATTTGGATAGTTTCAAGAAAAATAAACGAATGAAATCTGACTACTTCCTCAGAAGTAGACGAGTGAAAACCGGCTACTTCTTCAGAATATAGACGAGTGAAATCTGGCTACTTCCTCAGAAAATAGACGAGTGAAAACCGGCTACTTTCTCAGAAAATAGACGAGTGAAATATAGCTACTTCCTCAGAAAATAGCCGAGTGAAAACCGGCTACTTTCTCAAAATATAGACGAGTGAAATCTGGCAACTTCCTCAGAAAATAGAGGAGTGAAAGAAATCTAGCTACTTTCTAAGAAAATAGACGAGTGAAATATGGCTACTTCCTTAGAAAATAGACGAGTGAAAACCGGCTACTTCTTCAGAAAATAGACGAGTGAAAACAAGATATTTTGCTAGAAACCACGAGACTGGTGTCTGATTAATTACGCAAAATTGGACGATCGGATTTGGAATTGGTTGTAAAAGTTTTGTTCCACGGACCTGCCGTTAGACGGTACACTAAGACGATCAGAGTTTGACTAATTTACAGATTAATTTCGCAAATTCCACTGTTTTGGTTAGAGGTAATATACTGTATTAGACACTGATCCAAGATATATTTTTAATGTTAGAATAATTTAAGACAACCTCGCTCACGTCTATTTATGGAAGCTACCAATTGACTCTACGCAGCATACTTAAGAACTATTAGACTGTACCATTTAATCCTTATTGTATGATATCTTATGCTATTGATGCTAAGCTTTAACTTTGGTGGAGTCGTATTTTAACTGTAATAAAATCAATACAACTTCATAAGATTGGAAATGGACATGATTTTTGAGTAGCTTGCTAATGTAGTATATAATGTGTATTTAATTTATTGCCTAACCAAAATAGTCTAAAGAAAAACACAAATATAAATATAGTGTAAACCATGGTATGGACCACAACATTTTATTCATGTGAAACATGGCCCTTAAGGAAGGAAGATATCAGGCAACTAGAGGCATTGGAAATGTTGATATGGAGAAGAATGGAAATGATTAGCTGGACTCAAAAGTTACAAATTAGGAAGTTCTGGATAAAATACTGGAGAAAGTTGGTACAGATAGGCAGTTGATAAATGCATTAAAATATGATAAAAGGTTGGTTAAGAAGGGGGGGGGGGGAGTATACTAAAAGATGTCATTTTTTATTTTATAGAGGTGATATATATATATATATATATATATATATATATATATATATATATATATATATAACATTAGCTTTTTTAGCTGTATATATATAAAGCTTAAAAGCTAATGTTAACGTCAGTTTCCTCACTCTAGAGCGATGCCAGTGACGGGAGAGACCAGGACTTGAACCCCGCACATACTGATCCGTGGTCCAATATTCGATCGACATCACTATCTCCAGCCAGTGGCGATGTCTTTATATATATATATAAAGACAAAAAGGACTTATATATATATATATATATATAGCGATATTTATATATATATATATACATGTATATATAAAGTTCTATATATATATACTGTAATACTATATAGGCCCTATATATATATATATATATATATATATATATATATATATACATGTATATATACAGTATATACATGCATATATATATGCGGAGTGTACGTCGTGTGATCAGGTCTAACACGTAGACATACAGTGATAAGGGGAGATCTAACACGCAGACAAACAAGATGACAAAGGGGAGGTCTAAAACATGAACAGACAGGATGACAAAGAGAAGGTCTAACACACCGACAGACAGGATGATCAAGAGAAGGACAACACGCAGACTGACAGGATGACAAAGAGAAGGACAACGCGCAGACAGACACTATGACAAAGAGAAGGACAACACGCAGACAGACAGGATGACAAAGAGGAGGTCTAACACATAGACTGACAGGATGACAAAGAGGTCTAACACGCAGACCAACAGGATGACAAAGAGAAGGTCTAACACACACAGAATGACACAGAGGAGGACTAACACACAGACAGACAGGATGATAAAGAGAAGGACAAAACACAGACAGACAGGATGACAAAGAGAAGGACAACACGCAGACATTAAGGATCACAAAGAGAAGGACAACACGCAGACAGACAGGATGACAAAGAGGATGTCTAACACACAGACAGACAGGATGACATAGAAAAAGACAACACGCCGACAGACAGGATGACAAAGAGAAGGACAACACACCGACAGACAGGATGACAAAGAGAAGGTCTAACATATAGACAGGATGACAAAGAGAAGGTCAACACACAGACTGAAGGGGTGGGATCAATAAGTCGGGTGTTTAGATCAGAAATCGATGGAAGACAGCATCGCTACGATTGGTTTCTGCCCAGACATCATTATTCTAATCTGCTCCTTTCATTTCTTTTTCATTCTTCTTTCCTTCAAACAGAGTTTGTAAAAGTGCTGAGTTAACGGTGTAATCTCGATTCTTAATCTATAGTCTGGACGTCCTTTTAACTAAAGCGACTGTTTCTCTTTCATTAGATTTTACGTTCATTCCATCTAGCTTCCAGGTATAACAGGTCATTACCAATGATATTTTAAATTTTCTTGATTATTTTGTACAGTTCGTTTTCATTTACTGTTAATTAGCGTCTCGATGAAACTTATGTTTTCTATGCTCTGGAAACTTATTTTCCGTGTTTCCGGTAGTATATAGAGCTCAATTGTGCTCTCTCTGACGTCCGTTTTATTTGTATTCTGTCTCGTTGTATGCTCTTTATGTTTATTTTGATTCAGTTACAAATAAATGATCATAGTTCTCACTCTCTTTCCGCAGCACTCGTGCCGTCGATTCGCCCGAAACGTTGCTCACCATCATTAGCAATGGTATGGGCTGAGGCAGCATTTCGGGCGCTTCGATCCTGCAACGATTGTGGCTCCAGGTCGGTTCTAGTACAAACTACTCAGAACTATTGCCTTGATGTGGGAATTAACTACACAGAACTATTGCCTTGATGTGGGAATACTCAAAACTATTGCCTTGATATGGGAATTAACTACACTGAACTGTTGCCTTGATGTGAGAATTATCTACACACAACTATTGCCTTCATGCGGGAATTAACTACCCAGAACAATAGCCTTGATGTGGGAATAACTGCACAGAACTATTGCCTTGATGTGGGAATACTCAAAACTATTGTATTGATGTGGGAATTAACTACACAGAACCTTGATGTGGGATTTAACTGCACAGACCTATTGCCTTGATATGGGAATTAACTACACTGAACTGTTGCCTTGATGTGAGAATTAACTACTAAGAACTGTTGCCTTCATGTGGGAATTAACTACCCAGAACAATCGCTTTGATGTGGGAAGAACTATCTAGAACTATTGCTTTGATGTGGGACTTAATAACTCGTAACTATTGCATTGATGTGGGAATTAACTACTCAGAACTTTTGCCTTGATGTGGGAATTAACTACTCAGAACTATTGCCTTGATGTGGGCATTAAATACTGGAAACCGTCTGAGAGGCTCTGATTTTATGAGCTTGAGGCTAAATTTAGGTTTTGCTTTTATGGATTTTGTAACGGTATCAACAATTATTGGTTGGGTTTTCTTCGTAAACCCAGTAGAAGTTTAAGTTGAATGTTTGTAGGAATAGGCTCTATTGTCTACGAACCTGAAGTTTTGAAGAAAGCTAGCAGAGACCGAGATACTTAATCTTAAACGATAGATGGAAAAGTTGTGTCGCTGACAATTTTTTAGTCTGATGATCCTATTAATCCTACTAAAGAAACTGTTGACTATTTTATGCCAAATAGCTATGACTCAAACAGATGACTCAGAATGATGACTCATGCTAATGACTCTACAATCTCTACTGGTTACTCACTACTATGTTCTGTGAAAATTCATAAATGTCAAATGTCTTAATCAGGATGTTAGTTACTCAGGATTTTCCTTATCTATTTCGGAAATAATTTATCCTATTTTTTAAAATTTTCAACTACATGTTTAGAACTAAATTTTAGAAATTTGATAAAAAGAGCAAGATAGAAGTCCAGAAAGGTAATCTCTTCTGCCTTCATGCTCTATTCTTTTGTTGCTAAAATCTTCATGATTGTTCCTTTCAAGTCAAGCAAGGATATATACTTTGTATCCATCGTATATGGTATCGGCAAGAATTAAAATCAGATTTTCTGCTTAAAATCTAGAGGCTTCTGTTAAGAATTTAACGATTTCACCATTTCTCCGTTAATATTCAGATATTATCTTGATAGTAACCTGATAGTATTTCTTGCATACTTCTGGTAGTATTCCCTGTAGTATCCTGCTAGTATTCCTTGAAGTAGCTAAAGACTACTTTAAACTTGGAGACCTAGTAAACTTGTAAACTTGGTAGCATTCTGATAGTTTCCCGGTAGTATTCTTGTAGCAACCGGTATTATCTTAGTAGTATCCCAGTAGTATCCTAATAGTATTCCGGTAGTATCCTAGTAGTATTCCGGTATTATCTTAGTAGTATTCCGGTTGTATCCTAGTAGTATTCCAGTAGTATCCTAATAGTATTCCGGTAGTATCCTAATAGCATTCCGGTAGTATCCTAATAGCATTCCGGTAGTATCCTAATAGCACTCCGGTAGTATCCTAGTAGTATTCCGGTAGTATCCTAATAGTATTCCGGTAGTATCCTAGTAGTATTCCGGTAGTATCCTAGTAGTATTTCGGTAGTATCCTAGTAGTATTCCGGTATTATCTTAGTAGTATTCCGGTAGTATCCTAGTAGTATTCCGGTAGTATCCTACTAGTATTCCAGTAGTATCCTAATAGTATTCCGATAGTATCCTAATAGTATTCCGGTAGTATCCTAGTAGTATTCCGGTAGTATCCTACTAGTATTCCGGTAGTATCCTAGTAGTATTCCGGTAGTATCCTAATAGTATTCCGGTAGTATCCTAGTAGCATTCCGGTAGTATCCTAGTAGTATTCCGGTAGTATCCTAGTAGTATTTCGGTAGTATCCTAGTAGTATTCTGGTAGTATCCTATTAGTTTTCCTTTGAAGTATCATGTGAGACTTGGTAGTATCCAGGTAGTATCTTGCTATTCTGCTGATTTCTGATTGATTTTTGATGCTATCGACAGGCGGAGTGGCACACCTGAAAGTTTGCTCACCTGAATCGTGTAAACAAGGTCTGAGACAAGCGTTCAGGCGTACCACTTCGTGTCTATCTACATATTCCTATTCTCTTTGCTACTCTCTCTCGCTTTCTATTTCTCTCTCGCTCTCTCTCTATCTGTTTCTCTCTTTCGCTCTCTCTCTCTCGCTTTCTATCGTCTTTCCCGTTCTCTCTCTATCTCTTTCTCTCTGTCTCTCTCTCTTTCTCTATCTCTTTCTCTATCTCTTTCTCTCTTTCGCTCTCTCTCTCTCTCTCTCTCTCTCTCTCTCTCTCTCTCTCTCTCTGTCGTTCTATTTCATTTTCTATCTCACACCGACTCGATCTTTATCTTTATAGATGGACCCAGCTACATGTATCTCCAGATAGCTTCCAATATCTTCTATATAGACATCTATCTGCATTCTTGTATGGCTTTGAATCTAATAGCCTACAAATTAATAAATTCATCAAGTATTTCAAATTTGTCAAACTTATAAAATCATTTCCAGGCAACAAATACGAATAATATTTAATATTTAAATTTTAATATTTTTATTTTTATTTTGTAATATTTATATATTAAAAAATGTTTAATTATATTAGTTCTCACAAGGTCTATGATAATAAATTACAGAATATGATGTAGGCTAATAGTCACCTACACGCACAGTGAATACTGCTGTATTGGTGCATTGATGTGCACTGGTTCTATTGGTGCATTGATGTGTACTGATTGTATTGGTGCATTGATGTGCACTGGTTGTACTGGTGCATTGATGTGCACTGGTTGTATTGGTGCATTGATGTGCACTGGTTGTATTGGTGCATTGATGTGCACTGGTTGTATTTGTGCATTGATGTGCACTGGTTGTATACTGCGTGAGACGAATCTTTCACTGAATCTACAACACAAGAATTACAATCAACTAATTCATTTCATTAACTTGGCTCATTTAAGGTTGACTTTTTCGGTGTTTTATTCTGAGTTCCTATTCTTAATTTAACTTTTCACTCAAGTTTTAGGGATTGAAGGATGCATGAAATTCAATAAAATACACATTTTAGTATTAAAGCACGAATCGTTCAATCCTGCATCATAGAAATTCTGGTGTCAGGTAATAATTTTACTCAAAGGAATCCCTGGTCACGTTATTTTCAAGTCTGCGGTTCTGTAAATTTACATTACGCCCACCTCATAGCATCATCATCGTCTTCCTCTCTCTGGTCATTCCAAGGAGTCGATGACATTTAGCACCACAGGAAGCCCAAGCAACGTTCCAGCATTGTGTCCGTACCGCTGATAATATATCGATCGTGTGTTGAATGTGTCCAGTACTGGTGGAAGGACGGAAAGTGAAATCAACCTCAGGATTATTTGTTTCAAAGATGAGAGCTATATATTGTGATTTAAAACTGTTACAGGTTCAAAGCTGGTAAAGCTAAATTTATCGTCAGTTTCTTCACTCGAAAGCGATGTCAGTGACGGGCGAGCCCAGGATTTGAATCTCGCACATACTGATCCGCGGTGGAATATCTAACCGACATCGCCACTGGCTCCAACCTTTACACCATGATCCATACTATGAGGTTTGTGAAAGGTCTTTCGTGTTGAGTTTGAAATAGTACACGTATATTTTACATCAGACGCACGTACTTGCAATTTTTCAGAACATTAGAGAGTTAACAGAAGACATTTTAGACACCATATTTATACTACATCTATAGCTCGTTGGCCAATATATTTTTCTAGATTTAAAGGAGTTCTATACCCTTATTCTACCGATTATAGTAGTAATAGTATCAGTATAGGAATTTAACGTCCGGTTCGTCGCCATAAGGCAATTTCAGGGACGTCTCTTGCAGAATCTTCACAAACAGGCGCCAAAAGCACCACACGATGATGACTGAGTATACATAGACCACAATACGAAGAACTTCATATCCACTTTGGTTCTGGGCAGACAAAATGCTTATAAAGTTTATAAACCTATACGATAGATGTAAAGAAGTCAACAGTAGCGAAGTTTATTAGAACTATATCAAAGATCACTGTGAGAGAATTGCTTGTTGACGTACATAATGAATAACTTTCTATTAGTAGGCCTATATATAGAAACCAACTCACCAGCTGTACATTTCTCCATCTATTGCGCGGTGAAATGGAAATTATTAATAGTAATACAGTGTGGATAAAGTCTAACCATTTGTGAAGGGAATAACCTGTTGATCGATTGTGTCTTCGGTAATGAACGTGTAAGGTGACTAAGAGTAGGAATATGCACCTTGGACGTGTCACTTAGCAGCACACATGAGGGAGAGAGAGGGTGTGTGATCAATAATTTATCCTTCATGTAACAGGAAGTCAGCTGGATGCTGGTTGGATAGAACTCCAGCCTGCTCTAACTGTTCTGCTTTCCACTCATATAAATCAGTTTAGAATCTTCGAGACAGGAAGAGGGAGGAATCGGCGACGACAGAAATCCAGGAAATACTTTGAGAGAAACGATTTCCACAAAGCGGGAATCTCGTCTGTGGAAATACCCGCAGGGAAAACCCACTGTGAGCGTCCCGCCTCTCAGCATGGCATCACGTGACCGATCTGTCCCACGTGACCTAGCAGAGAGAGAGAATGAGGTAGAGAGAGAGAGAGAGAGAGAGAGAGAGAGAGAGAGAGTGAGAGAGAGAGAGAGAAGGTAGGAGAGACAGAAAGAGTATAGGAAATGAAAAGAAATGGAGAACGATATGAGAAACTGGCTTCCTGAAAGGAGTCGAAAGAAGTGAGAGAGAGAGAGATAGAGAGAGAGAGAGAGAGAAAGAGAGAGAGAGAGAGCATGAAATGTATGGAATACCAAGAATTATAGCTGTAATCTTAATCTTTATGGCCGGATATCCAAAAATAATTCAATCAGCATTTTATCAATTGTTTTAATCTTTCACAAGTTACTATATGTGACTCTTTATCACGTCCACCACTTCAGCAGGAAATTATTTATCGTCTAAAACGACCAGTAGAAGCCATATTTCATGCATAAAATGTAAATATGGAATTTTCTAATACTCTATTCAGAGTGTTTATATTATTCTATTCTTAGCGTTAGCACTTCCCTGAGCAAGCTAAAAACCCATCCCTCTTTCCGGCCTAGGTCAATATTCTAACCGTCTTGCCTCGAATTTTGGACATGCACTGTTTTAATCTCACTTTCCCTCACGGTCTTTTGTATACTCAGTCGTCATCGTGTGATGCGTTAGCGTCAGTGGATGAAAGAGTCTGTTTGAGACGTCCCTGACATTGCTTTATGAGAAAAGACTGGACGCTAATTTTCTATTGAATGTTTGACTGATTGATAGACTGATTGGTTGCTATTGGACATTGGTGAGGTGTGAAATTTCTAAAATTACTCTAAAAGTATTCTATTCCTCTACAGTTCTTGGAATATACATGTACTTTCTATGGTGTGATGTTAAATGACTTTGCTACTTTTACCAACCTTAACATCATCGATGCTAAAATTCACCGATAAGCGCGTAATGCTATATGAATTTTCCCACACAATCACAAGTCACGCAACCCTCCTGAATCCAACTTCATCATCTGGTGGAGTCTTACTAGCAGTCAACGCTCTCGCGTCTCTTTCTCTTTAACGTTTGCTCCTGCAATTCCAAAAAATCACATAGTAATAGAGTGAATAGTATCAAGCCCGTCAAATACGGGCTGTAGTGGTCATGCAGGATAATTTTTGACTTCTGTAGAGATATGGCTCTATTGAGAGACTTACTCAATGTTTTCCTTATTGCATATTCCACATACGCCGAAACAAACTATGGAAGCTGACAATTCAGAAAAAATAAGTTTGTTAAGTTTATTTAACGAGTTCTGTTATTTTCAGTACATCGCAACCGGAAGGCCACTGACATCCACTTCAGTGACGATAATGCTATATAAATAGCATTCTCTAGTAGCAGCAAGGTACGCAAATATTTTTAAAAACTCAATCGATTCCAGTTAATTATCTAAAAGTCCCTGCTTAACGCATCCCACCTCACACCAACCCGTAAAGTATTTCCTGGGGTGTGGTGGGTTGGGTGCCCGAGTTGTGGGATGGGTGGGTCTTTAACTCAAATTGTTAAATTCGATTCCAGTAGGTGGGTGATTGAAAATATGGCATGGTACAGACGGGACAATATCAAACGCCGCACTGAGAACTTTTGAAGGCCCGGACTCAATGAATCACCATATAAAATGGACTGGCCCTCCTTTAAGGTGCTGTACTAATAAAACTGAAATCGATACTTCCTAATAGCTAAGCTTAAATAATGAGAAAGCTTAATATTTAGATTTACGCAGATTTTCTCTGGCTATAGAAAGTATGACAGAAAGCAATAATTTTGATGGAAGATCTGGGACCTGCCATTTATCTATCATGTATTGCCATATAAGTCTAGCTGTCTCGCTCTCTCTCTCTCTCTCTCGCTCTCTCTACTTCTTTATGTCACTCACTCTCTCCATATCTATCTGTCTCTCTTTATCTCCCTTTTCACCTCTCTATCTATCTTTCTATCTCTCTCGCTCTCTCTCTCTCCAACTAACTTTCTCTCTCATTCTCTCTCTATCTTTCTTTTTTTGTTCTCTCTCTCTCCTTCTCTTTCTTTCTCCTCTCTCTCTCAATCTCTCTTTCTCTCTCTCTTTCTCTCTCTCTCTCCTTCTCTTTATCTCTCATTCTCTCTCTTTCTCTCTCTTTCTCTTTATTTCTTTCTCTCTTTCTCTTTATTTCTTTCTCTCTTTCTCTTTATTTTTTCTCTCTCTTTCTCTCTTTCTCTCTCTCTCTCTCTAACTCTCTCTCTCTCACTCTCTCTCTCTCCACCTGCTGAGTCACACAGTTTCACTGCGTCACCTATAACGTCAGAATGAGTATAATTAACGAGTCCCACAGGATCGAGTCCCTGATTTCCAGTCACTCACTGTATAAATCTACTCCAGTGCTTCCCGGACACTCCTTCTGATCATCACTACTCCGGGCATCTATCTTTCTATAGTTCGACATAAATTCCGTTCCAAGGCGTAAAAATATTTCATCAGAGGACGTAACTATACTGCCAACTGAATCCTGCTTTAAGCAGAAACTTCGTAACTATAGTATAAATAAAATTATTTCTCTGTTTTAACTGGAAAATCACTGCCTTTTTTAACTGTGTGACTTGAAGTTTATTTATTTCCAGAACAACTTTTAATTAATTTATTACTTTGATTCACTTTTTATGCACTGTTTAAAATATTTATTAATACTTAATTTTTAATGTACACCAAGAATTGCTGTTGATATTATTTTGTATTTTTTGGTGTAATGTGCTACTTACATTTATTTATTTATTCTCACAGGGCAACATAAGCCAATTGGTGTGTCTTATAATAATCACAGGAGATTCTGCTCTCGTGAAATTCTAAGAGCTCCTGCTCATGCAAGCTCTTGCAAGCATTTGTGAGCTCCTGCAAACTTCCGGCAGCTCCTGCGAGCTATTGCGAGCTTCTGTGAGGTCCTCTGAGATGCTGTAATCTCCTTTAGGCTCCAATGAGATTTTGTTAGATTATGTAAGCTTCTGTGAACTCCTGCAAGCTCCTTTGGGCTCCTGTAAGTTAATGTACGCTCCTATGTGATTATATAAGTTCTGCTAGCTCCTATAAGCTCCTGTGAGATTATGCGAGCTCCTGCTAGCTCCTGTAAGCTCTTGCCAGCTCATGTTAGCTCCTGTGAGTTCTACTGAATATACCTGCAGTTTCAAGCTCTAGTAAACTCTCTATATAGTAGCTCAAACATGTTAAGAGAGAGAGAGAGAGAGAGAGAGAAGAGAGAGAGAGAAGAGAGAGAGAGAGAGAGAGAACCGTGAGCATTCATTTGTAACTGAATCAAAATATACACAAAGTGCATTCAGCGAGACAGAATGCAAACAAAACGGCCTTCAAAAAGTGCACAATTGACCTCTATCTAGCTGACTACCGGATACACGGAAACACATGTTAAAATGTACTAAAGTATACCTGTAAGTCAGATGCAAACACATTCCAACCGTTTGTTATCCGAATCGTTACCGTACATTACTAAAAAGAATTACTGTAGATAAACAGTCAACTATGTAATGTAGACAGATAGAGCCAAAGTTTGCATATACGAAGATATAAGATATCTGAAAAATATAATTATTGTTTTGTGGCAAATTTAATGAGAAGAAGAAGTTGAAGAATAAGCGGAAGATTTTATAGATAAATTTTACTCAATCACTTACTAGTGAGATGTATTACTAATGGAAATATTTGCTACAATCTGAGTCCACTGTAACTATATTTAAATGTCGTTGGAAGTAATAATATACTGATTTCGTCATTAATCCTAAAATATCCATGTACTATTATTGTATAGAATTTAAATATTCTTCATCTTTTTATTTTGATTTAAAACAGTGCAATTATGAGATTACGAAATACATTCATTAACGACCAGCAATTTTTTATATCTAAAATAGCTTTACTAGCTAAAGGATGTTGAAGTTAGATTACGGTAATTAATCATAATAAATCCGTGTTTTGAACATGTTTCTGTACATAAAGGTAGGCCTACATCACCATGTCTTATCTATCCGGTCGAATATCTTACCGACATCGCCATTAGCTGGAGCCACTGGTGATGACGATAAGATATTCGATCGCGAATCAGTATGCGCGGGGTTCAAATCCTGGGCTCGCCGTCACTGACATCGCTTTCGAGTGAGGAGACTGACGTTAACATTAGCTTTACCAGCTTTTACTCTCAGGGATCCCTAGGCAGACAAGAAGCTGGTAAAGCTAATGTTAAAGTCAGTTATAGACGTTAAAATTATCTTTATATAATATAGTTGTAATTTATAATATAATTAATAGTTGTAATATGCTATATTATTAATAGTATAATAGTTGAACTTTACAATATAATTAATAGCTGTAATTTTCTATATTATTAATTGTATAGTTGTAATTTGCAACATAATTAGTAGTTGTAATTTGCTATATTATTAATAGTATCATACATGTAGTTGTGATTTGTACTATAATTAATAGTTGTAATTTGCAATAGTATCAGTCCAAATAACAAGCTAAGTAACGGAGTTCAGTTACATTCCATCGAAGTTTGCAGCCTTCATCTCTGGTAATTTGTTTCTGCTCCTATCACATCGAATTCCATTTATGATTGAAATTGAGATGAGAATAAGATGTTTGACAGTTGATGGTATAGTCAGTGGGAGATATGTATAATTTAGCTAGGAGGGGGAGGGTTGGAGGACACAAATAGAAGGGGGATAGGAGCAGCCAGTGGTCGCAACGTGATAGATTGCCTGGGGCGACCTCTTAGATCTAAGGGGTATGCTCTATGTGGAAGGGTCTCCAAACCAGGAGGGCTTTGAGAAAAAGAAATTGGCATAATGTTATAACGTTGTTGTTGATTTTAATATCATGACAAACCAAACAAAACCCAAAATCTCATTAAAATTTAAAGTTCAACCACAGGCATATTTTATGAAGGTAGCTAAATAATTGTAATTATAAAAAATTAGTATGTAATATTTATATACCCGTGTTGTACTTGGATGTGGCTGGACCACTGCAGAATAGGGCAATCGCAAGCAATCTGCCGCGTGAACGTAAGAGTCGACTAAAGGCAGGAGCTGAGGATGGCAAGAGGGGACCCACCTCACCGTGAAATATTCTCCCCAGGATTAAATGGTAATTAATCCACTTAACTGAGGAAGATAACGGAAAACCACCTCAGAAGCCATATTTTTCCTAAGCTATAGGCTACATAAGGTATGGATAAGGTATAGACTTTGTGAAAAAGGATAAACCTGTTGATCTAAGGAGTGCTCTTATGGAGCGAGAAAACAGACTTTGAGTATGAATATGTACCTTGAACCTGCCACTTGGCAGTGCATTGAAGAAGAAGAATACATATACAATATATAATACATAATTATATAATTGAATAACTAAATAAATATTTATTCTACGATGGCTAGAAAAATAAAGCTATGACGGTAGTCTGTAGTTTTCATGGCCAAACGTTACAGAATTGGAATTAAGAGGACGGACACTAATGGCAGAGTATGCGATATTATGCAATACCATTTGCGGCAATAATTAATAAATTATAGCCATTTCACTGGGCTAATATGGGTAGCCTATATCATAGTAAAAAGAATTCATCTTAGATTTAAGCATCCAAAAAATAATTTAGAATCTTAATAGAGATCAGTCGTATGTATTTGTTTGTTGATAATACATGTGCAAGTGGAGTAGGGTATCAGTTTTTAGACTCAGTAAAGCTTTAAACTACCGAAATTAGTCTATGTTCAGTTGTAAGGGTTTAAAAGGTTGCAAAAATAGGTTGTAAATAAAGTGGGTGACGATATATATATATATATACATGTATATATATGCATATATATACATGTATATATATATATATATATATATAGAGAGAGAGAGAGAGAGAGAGAGAGAGAGGTGAATTGGTGATAGATGGATGGATGGATGAATGGATAGAGCGATAGAGCGCTAAGATAGAGAGATAGACAGATAGACAGATAAAGAGACAGAGAGAAGCAGAAAGACAGAGAGACAGAAAGAAAGCGAGAGAGACAGACTGAGAGAGAGAGTGTATGTGAGAGAGAGAGAGAGAGACAGTGTAATATATCTCTGAAGCTATATCAGAGTTGATTGCGCGTTTCGTTTCTCCTACTTTCTCATCTCCTATATCTGTTCAGCTGATGAGACGTCACTGAGACAAAATATAGCAAGTTGATGTCGAGAAATATTTAGAGACAGAGAGAGAGAGAGAGAGTGAAAGAGAGTGAGAGAAAGAGAGAGAGAGAGAGAGAGAGAGTGAAAGTTAGAGGGAGCGAAACAGAATAATAATAAATTAAAATATTTGCGGAGAATGATATTTATGTTTCGATGAGAAGAATAAAAGCTAGAACTAAGAGAGAAATAAGGTAAATTGAATTTGTAAAGCTAATTAGTATTTTGTATGTTACGTTACATACCTTTGGTTGCATGTTTGTATCTACTTTCGTACAGATTATTATTTATTCTCTTACCATTTTATTTCGCATTGTTTTGGAAATAAACAAATAAACAGTTTGAGCATATTTAACCAACAACCAACTGAATGAATCAACAATGATTTGGATGTGTTTGGTGTTATGAAGCAATAATTTTAGATATTTGATCTCCAGCAACATCAATCTATCTACTGATCAGTAGATCTATTTACTGATCAAGAGATTCATGATTTGATCTAGCGATTAATCAATTTATCTATCGACTGATAAATTGGTCATAAATTGATCTCTTAGTTGATCTATTGATCTATCACTTTATAAATTTATATATCAATTGATCTATCAGATGATCACTATATAGATCACTTGATAAACTGATAGATAAATTGATTTATTAATTGATCTATCATTTCCAAACTTCATATAGCTAAGCAATCTTAACTAAACATTAGAAGCGACGTATTGTTTTATAGTTTACTCAAAAGAGATAATTCAAACATTAACTAATCTACACAACTTGAGCATCCAGGACGATTCCTCAAGATGTCTACTGGGTGACCGAAGGAACCAAAAAGGAAATTGAAAAACAATTAACTTTATAGTAACGTTGTAACATTGCACACCATAAGATCAGAAATTCTATGATTATTTTATTATAGATCTCAAAGGACTCGGCATGGACAGTTCTTCATTTACATGTAGAGCTTCTCTCAGACCCGCTTATCTTGAAAGCCAGAGTTGTAAATTCACTCACAAGTTCTAGCTTCTAGAATTTGAGCAAGCCACAACCGTTTATCATTAATTTGCTCTTGTCGGTACAAAATTCGTACATTTAACAGAAAATACGTATTGCAACATGTGGAAAACAATTACTATGAAAATGGCTATCATAAAACAGCCTCCAGCTGTTCGGCAAGTCAGCTCAAGTTTGAATTATCGCAATTTTTTATCCCTAATGTAGATTAGTTTTGCGGAAGTTAAGGAACTGACCACATTTCATCAATTCTGTAGCAGCTTTGGTAACCTCCTGAATGTCTCAATAGCTAGGGGTAACGTCATGAAGTTTTAAATGACATATCCTGAGATGAATTGAACTCTCGTGGGTTCGAATCCCAGCTGCGCTGATCTGAGAGCAAAATCTCGGACATTCACTGGACTGGTTACACGGAAAATGGACTAAATTGCCTAATTTAAACATGTTGTGTTAAAAAGTGATAGATATCAACATAGTTAATCATTTCACTATAATGCGTGAACTTTACTTTACGATCTCATAATCTCTCTACAGAGACTATGTTCTTGTTTCCCTACACATCAGACCCAGACTGTACTACACTCACTAAGCATCTCACAAGGTCTATCATTTAACTAAACTTTCTCATTTGAATAGTGAAGAATTGAAGGAATTGTAGGAAGAGACTTTGTCAATCAATTTCGAATGAAATCGATTTCTTCGTTTAAGTCAATGAAAGAGCGAATGGGCTTGTTGCTCTTCTGTATGACTTCAGAACAAAAGCGAATGTCATCTCTCTTGCTTTCTCCATTCGCCTTTCTCTTTCTCCCTATCTCTCTCTCTCTCTCTCTCTCTTTCTTCCTTGCCTGTCTGTCTGTCTCTCTCTCTCTATCTCTCTCTCTCTGTCTCTCTCTCTCAATCGGTGTGTGTAAGAGCGACCGGGTATATTCATGTATCCATACATGTATGCATATATGTATAGATAAATAAATAGATGTTTACGTTTACTATATATATATATATATATATATATATATATATATATATATATATATATATATATATATATATATATATATATCTTTTGTGATCACTGCTATACAATTCCATTAGCTGGCCTACTTTAAAGTACTCCAAGTAATATAGATAATTAGAACTACAGAATATACACAATGATCCTTTACTTATAGAGCCCGACAAGAAACCTACAATGGCTCCAAAATTTTGCAAAAGACTGTAAAACAAAATTGGGAAGTGAATGACAAAAAATAAAAATAGATTTCTTGAAATATCACTAGAAAGAAATAAATTAATGTAATACCTAGACTGAATCAACGAAGAGGGAAGATTGTATGAGAAAGATAAAAAAGTATATACAAAAGTATATACAAAAATAGAAGAAAGCGGATGGTAAAATACAAAATTAGAGAAGAAATAACTAAAAGAAAAAGGAAGAAAGTACAATAAAGAATAAGGAGGAAGTATGCTATTAGTAAATCCGTGCCAGAACCACTTAAGATCATAAACAATGATTTGCGGAGCAGCGTAACAGCGTTACCAATTCTGTTTCATTTCAGTTTCACAGCGAGACAAAACCCCCGGGCATGCTCCCGGCACTATGTATCTTCATAGAAACTTCTAATGGCAAGAAACCCTCGGCACGGCATGCTCTTTATGTAATATATATATATATATATATATATATAAATATATATATTATATATATAAGATATATGTGTATATATACACACTTATAATATATATACACATAATATATATATATATATATATATATATATGTATATATATATATGTATATATATATATATGTATATATATATATATAGAGAGAGAGAGAGAGAGAGAGACATGTATCTTAGAGTATACACAGGATTCCAGTGTTGTGTCCGCGTGGCTGAACAATAGACCAACCACGTGTCGCAAAGAGACACGTGACGTAAAAAGGCACGTGACGTAAAAAGGCACGTGACGTAAAAGGCACGTGACGTAAAAGGCGAAAAATAACTAAGATTCAAATCAACGTCTAAATAACAACGCCAGAACTTCTAAATACATTGGTAGTGCAAAAGCACACCTTAAACTTTAGTAGGTCTCATTCACTTTAGTTTTTAACACTCCAGTTTCATGTACTAAACATATATAAATTATAGGTAAATGTAGTGCGACTGTGACAATAGCGTTACAATCTCCATATTTTAGACACATGAGTATACAAATTACAATTTTTAAATTGGAAGATAATCTGACAAAATTCCACATATTGCTTATCATAGCCAATGATAGTTATCAGTAATTTTATTATCGTACATGCTTATGAACTCCGAACCGTCCTTGTTCGCTCGCCTGTGGAGCGAAATCAGACGTTAAATTTAGCTTTATGGCTTTATTGTCAGGATAATTACTTTTTGATAGGTTTTGCGTGCATTCAATAATTAAACATTTCATACGAAGAACCGTGAAAATTAACCAAAGAAAACCTTGGCGAATTTTAAGAGACAATTAAGTACTGTGGTAGATGATGAGGAATACAACAGAATAACTTCTGGGGTTTATATCTCATCTTTAAAATTAATAATTATCAATGCTAAAGACGACGTTTATTAAAGTCTCCAAGATGACATCGACTTGTTGAGTTAAAGATTACTTCATTAGTTACACAAAAAATTGTGAACATGAAACTTTTAACGTTCAATCAAAAGTCAACTCGAGTCTACAGCGATACCAGTCTTCAAATAAAAAACGACAAATAAGTCCCAGTTACTGTGGTTTCATATTGTCTTCATATTGGTAACATGTTATTAGATAATGTATAATAAGTGATCTCAAACCATATTTTATACTATACTGCCTGAGCAAAATAACAAAATAAGTATAAGCCAAGTAGACTATTTAAACTCCAATTTCTATACTAAGTTTTCTATAATATAAAAGAATGGAATTTTAAATAATAATATTTTCGATGCAAGTGTAATTTATGCACACTCGTGAGGATAAAAGCATATTTTCAGCTGATTTAAATGTCAAATATGTACTTACTTCAACTAAATACTAATCCTCGTTGACATCTATTACATTCACATCGCATATTTAAATAGTTAAGGAGAGCCTGAAATTTGTACATTTAACGATTTTATGAAAATGTGAAAAAATTTTCTCTCTGAAAGACTCGTACGGGAATCGAATCAAAGACAAGCTGATCATGATTTGGTTAATATAATCACGAACGAGCTAGTTGAAACTTTCAACTGTGATCTTCACATTTTTCTGGATAAAGAACAAAGCTTGATTCAGCATACTATTGATAAACTAATAAAGGGGGTTTGAAAACATTCAATTTCATTTTTCATTGTGTGATAATTTCAAATAGTAGCAATTAATTTGATTAATTTAATTTGGCTAATTTGAGAGTATTTGACGATTTGAAAATACTCAGCGTCATCTAAATATAACTCAGCACAATGAACCGGCCAATTTGCAGAAAGAGTTGCAGTAATCGCAGTTGCATCGAAAGCAGCATTATTTCAAATACAAGTCTTCTAAGGAGTTATTAAAAAGAAAGTAGCGAATTATCTCTTCGTAGATATCGTAGTGCCAAATACGC
This sequence comes from Enchytraeus crypticus, assembly GCA_905160935.1. Taxonomy (NCBI): domain Eukaryota; kingdom Metazoa; phylum Annelida; class Clitellata; order Enchytraeida; family Enchytraeidae; genus Enchytraeus; species Enchytraeus crypticus. The sequence goes on from CAJHZI010000403.1 coordinate 33,226, forward strand.
CACTTCTACAATATAAGCTGATTTAAATTCAGCGATTTAATATCGATTTATTTAAAAATTGGCTGATTCAAGCTTGATCGATTTTTTATGTAGGGTTCGAATTCGCCGCCACACCCCTGTGTTCCAGCGGCCTTTGCGAATCTTTAAATCCAACTTTGGGATTTACGGAAGAAGTCACGGAATGTAATCAGATGGAAGCAGAAGATTGAATTGAAATGCTCGAATATGACTTGAAGATGTCGTTTATTCGTATGTCTCCAAATGTTTCCAGTGTGACTGGGTGGTTGCATGTTCTCCACTGCGTATATGTTTGCGTATGTTTGTGTGTCTGTATGCTTTTCACTGTGTATGATGTATGTTAGTGTGTTTGTATTATATTTTTCACTGTGTACCGTGTGCATGTGAGTTTATTTGGTTTTCACTGTGTATGGTGGTCTTGTGTATTTATATGCAACAAAAACAAACTTAAAGTTAGCCATTGCACAAAACAAAAGCGCCCTATAACCAGTGCAAATTCAATATCTGAAAAACCAGACAGAAAAGTATAGTCATCTAAAAATATAAAGCGTACGATCATATGAGGCAGCATTTCTTTGATGTATTATTTCTCGGGTACGTAACCAATGTGCCACTGGCAGATATTATTTTTGTTATTTGTGACAGTTACCGCATCTCAGAAATTTTAAAATAAGTATATCTCTCTCTTAGTGTACTACCTATTGGCAGGTCCGTGGTAAATAACTCCACATGTTTTTATATTCTATATTGGACTATATTGGACTATATTGGACTATATTGGACTATATTGGACTATATTGGACTATATTGGACTATATTGGACTATATTGGACTATATTGGACTATATTGGACTATATTGGACTATATTCTCTAGACAAGATTACATTATTAGTAAAGTGGATCAGTAAGGTACTGCAGCAAATAAGAGTTTATAGCAGTAGTTATAGCATTTGCAAAGAAGCCTGATGAAGCAAAAAGCTGAAGATATAAATACTGCAATCGTCTCGTTGAGAGGATCGGAGAGAAAAATGAAACCAATTACCCTAACGATGTATTCAGTCAGAGAAAGAATGGAGAGAAAAGATGGAAAGAGAAAAGCATGAACACATTATAAATAGCTGGAATGCAGTCCAGCATTAACGTCTACATATAGAGTAAAAGTAAAGTGAATGTGATACGAAATGGCCTGATATTAATAATGTATATTAATAATGTATAAGAATTTCTTATATCTTTTACCTTTACTCGAAGTTACAATTAACGAAAAAGAAGCAGGGGCAGGCCGAGATTAGGTATGTTAGATGATTTAAAGACCCACGCATATGTGGAAATGAAGAGGAAGAAGAGTGAAGAAGTGGAAGAAGACAGAGAAGAGTGGAGGCGTAACATACCATGGACCTGCCAGTAGGCAGTGCACTAAGAGAGAGAGACTATTAACGAGGTTATTGAACTGTTAATGCATGTTATGGATGTGGTGAATCTCATGTCAACTTTGTCAAATTAATACATATCAGTACATATTTTGCCTCTTTTTTAAAGGAAATGATTACATTTCAAGATAGCTCTTGCAGAAAATAGGCCTATATGTGACGTAGGCTATTCTCTATTATTAGAGAATATTTTGCGCTGCATGTAATATTCCTGTATTCGTTTGCAGGAAATTTCGTAATTGACAACACTCATATTAGCAAGTCTATAACTTTCCGATTTTTAATGACATTCAAAAGAAATGTAACTAGTTTTGGTATAATTGGCTGCTGGTCAATTCCTGTCAATTTGAAGAACATCGGTCAGCTCGTTACGATTTTATTGTAAAAACAATATGGGGGTATCGGTTATAAAAGACAAAGTAAGTAACGCCTTCACGTGACTGCTGTTAAATTTATTTTTCTATTAGCCAATATGCTTTCAACTTCACACGGCTATCAGTTCCTAGAAATGTTTTTGTAAGTTCACACCCCAACGTTATTTTAAGCATTTGTCTTACATAAACTATTCAATATAATTAATAAGTAATTCTCATGCATTTGATGCAGTAAAATAATAAATTAAATTAAACATTTATTTTAAATTTAATTATTTAAAATAAAAAGTGTTTAAATAAATAATTTACCACCGTTTTGTGGAGGTTGACGAGGATAAATTGAACACTTAAGTGGTTCCTCGCGTTATTTTAATTGTTCAGATTGCATTCTCTGAAGATAGTATTCTTCTCATTAGAGAGATTGCTGTAAAAGCAGGCAAGAGATTATTTAATTCTGTAACTTATAACTCCCATCATGTTTTTATTTTTCTTATGCCACCAATGATGGTAATAATTATTCGTAAACTTAAATATTGAGCCCACCCTTTTATACTCCCTCTTAAAACTGCACAAACTATGAGTACAATGACCTCATATGAGGGTGCTTTACAAAGATTACTACTAAATAAATATTTGATATTTATGTATTTGTCTATTTATCTGCATTTACCTGTGTGTACCTGTATGTGCTTTTCTAGCTATTTAAGATTTCAGGGTTGTGTGGGATAACATTGGAATAAACGAATAATAAGTATTATTGTGGTGCAATAAATAATAATGTTCAAGTCTAAAGAATAATATTTCTTCATGAAAAGTACAGTATAACTATTATTCTATGTCACAGTTGACGTTGCATAATCATATGTTAAAATTTGTTCATTTCAAAATTGCAAGCAAGTTAAAAAATGATTGATTAATTAGCACAAGTATTTCTCTATCATTTAACTAATTAATTATTAAATATTAAATTAGCGGTAACCACAAATGACAGTTTTATTTAACGGTCATAAATACATAAGTACAAGGAAATTTCATTGAAGCGGCAATGAGATTTGAAACTTCAAATTAGAATATTAAAAAGAACTATTACTATAAAAATTGTAAATTACTGGCAAAGCCTGATATTAGAGGATAAGATGTCGGGCTGACTATCAGAGGGTGCAGGATTTAACATATGGTATATATGCTTCCACTGAGATCTTCTCGAAAAGTACAACTACAGTTAACATCAAATTTAATCATTCAACCTAACGTGAGATAATAGCGATTGGGCTGAGCCGGTAGCTTTTTGTTAAGTTGCAGGACAGCCGGTCGGTACGTGCAGGTTCAACTAAGGTGCTTTCCCCGTCACTGACTTGCTATTAAAGCAGGAAACTGACGTTAAACTTCGTTTTAGTTTTCAAATACATCTCCTTTGGTTAATCTTACCTCGATGTTAACTTTAGGTTAATCTGACGACTTTTGTTGCCAGGATACAACTGAGCTTGACATTGCTCTGGACTGCTTGTTGAAATCCCTCTACCACGTACAACTGTGCATAAAATCAGCAGCATAAAATTTAGATTAAATTAAAATGTCATAACAGCATAACAGCAAGCAGCCAGTTTAATACTTTTAATATAAGACCGCAATGACAAATATGACCTAATTTTATATGATTGATGTCGTATTGAATATTAAGCAATTAAGTAAATTAATGCAACTGGAATTTAGTACAGGTTCGAAAAATGCCCGTCTCGATTTGATATTGTCAAATCAACTTTCAGTACAGAAGTTTCTTAAAAATAAGATATCCCGATCCCTACTATAGACTGCGACGTACAAAGGTTTTTGTACGCGTTCATCGATGACGTACATACAGTGTACGTACATACGTACATGTAGAGTTGTAGATCTCTCCGCATTGTGCTCTACTCGTGTCCCTCATTTTACAAATTACATTACCGCTCGACCACACTGATGGCTTCAAGACATCCACAAATATCCCCCTCTCATTCTACAAAATTTCCCCTTCCCTTTTCCAGAATTCCACCCCCTTCCTTCCCTTCCATTAACTTCTTCTGGTTTGAAGTTTTTCCTCTGATTACTCTAGGTCAAATGTAAATTGCTGAGAAGGGATTTCAGGTTGTTTCGCGGAAGAATATGCAAGCGATGAACGAATGGCCAGAGATTTGAGTCGACATCTATCGCATGCTATCCTGCTGCTTTTAACATTAAAGATGAGCTTTCCGTAGCATTCCTAATTAATAACTAATGACATCGATGATAAAAATCAATTTAAGTCGCTTAGTATAGGATTTCTTAATTTTTTTGTTTTTATAAATTATTAATTTCTTTATATATAATTTTTTTATAAATTTCCCTAAAATTCCGTTAAGATTTGCTTACATATTGATATCTTAGCATAAAACCGTATCATCGTTGTATCGCTTTCAAGATTCAAATTTTCATTCTGAAGACAAGCTGAAGATCTTTTTTCGCCAACTATTTAGCTATAATCTCTCTCTATTAGTGTACTGCCTACTGGCAGGTCCATGGCATATAAAGCTTTCACTCTTCTTTGTCTTCAGCTTTTCTCTTCATGTCTACATATGAGTGGATCTTTAAATCATCTAATATACCTGATCTCGGCCTGCCTCTGCAAATTTTCTTTCAATCCGCCTTCTATGACCTCCTTTAATAGACTTCCCCCCTTAGAATGTGTCCTATCCAACTCTTCTTCCTATTTCTTAATACACCTATCAACTGTCTCTGTTTAGCCATAATAAGAATAGCTAAATAACTGTGGATGACTACATCTCAAAGGAGTCAAAGCCAAGTTTAACGTCAGTTTCTTGAATAGCTTGCCAGCGACAACGATAGCACTAGATTTTAACCTTGCAACTATTGATCCGCCATCGAACATTTTGCCAATCGATTCAGTTCAATTATACAGGCTAATAGCCTCGAAATAATGTAGTTGTATAAGGGTCTTCTATCATAAATATTAGAGTAGAAATGCAAGTATTCAAGTAAACTAGTTTTGTTAATTATCACACAAACGTATTACAAGCCATTTGTGCACGTACGCCTTACAAACAGCAGACATGAATAACAATAACAAGTATAAGACGATATAAGGTTAAGATAGTAAAAATGTTAACAATAATTAAAATGACAGAATTATGATAGGCCTACAAGCAATATCTTCATTTCATAACGTAAGAATATACCACTTCCCTTACCCTTAAATTACAACATACCTTTATTTAATATTTTATTTCACAATTTAGCGTCACTCGTTCAACCATCTAAACAATTATTCTTCTTCTAATTACGCCAATTCTAATTAAACTCTTCTAATTGGAAGTCAACTTGACAGTAACTTACTGTTACATTAATCTTTGTGACGGTAGCTCGAGTGTGTCGAGTAGTCTTGAAGAGAAGCCTTCTGCTTCTGAACCTTGGTGTTAAAAACACTACAACCTACCTATCTAAACAATTATTAAATCTGATGGAGGATACATACGACAACAACTAACACCATGATTATTTCGTATAAACCTCTAGGTAGTTTATTCTGTTGTAAAATTTTACCGGTCCTGTGAACGTCCGAGATTATATTCTCCAATCAATTCGGTCAAGAATTGAACCCACAAGAATTTCATTATCATCTCATTAAATTCTCTTCCCCATTCGAGCTTTTTTTACTTAATCATTCAATCCACGTTCATGTATTAAGCTTTCTGAACATTCATATATATATGCAACAGAGAATCATCATGAATTCTTCCGTTATAAATGTTCAAAACTTTGTTTTATCTTGATTCCTGAATCAACCTTAATCCTCTCGAATGAGCTGCGATAGACAGAGAGACAAGAAGAGGGACAGAGTGAGACAATCAATGCGTCGTCTTGTAGCTCTAGTTTCTCTCATGTATTTCCTCATTCTCTTCTCCTTGTCGCAATAGCTAAAATCAATTTCTAGTACCACAACCCCCCTCCCCGTCAGCCTGGCCTTAACCTCCCCCCCACCCACTCATCCCACAAATGGTTTCCTTCCTGAGACACCGTAAGAATCGAAATTCCTGAGAGTAAAAACTTAAAATGGGGGAAAGGGGCGCCAAGAAACAAACAATTATAAGGTACTGAGACTCAGTGCAATATATGGCATTACAGGACCACAGTCACTGACATTTTCGTAGACAAATGCAGAACTGTAATTATCTGCGGTTGCAGTTATTACTGCTACGTGTATTTTTGAGTTTACAATGACATCTTGCACTGAATTTGAGAGAATTTAAACATTCTGGAATTTAAACATGGCTGGAGCCAGTGGCGATGTCAATAAGATATTCGACCGACCGCGGATCAGTATGTGCGGGGTTCAAATCCTGAACTCGCCCGTCGCTGACATCGCTTTCGAGTGAAGAAACTGACGTTAGCATTAGCTTTAGCTTTGCCATTCATCTCTAGGCGTAATGTAATAAAACTGACATGTCTAAAAATTGCTCAAGAAGTTCTATTTATAAACTTCTTATACAAAGTAATTTGTACACAGTAATTAATAGTAAGCAGAAGTTGGAGATTTTACGAAATACAAATACCCTTGTGCTTACATTTTTCGTCAGTTTCTGTATTAAATGCTGACAAAGACAGGATTCATATATGCCGATTTCATTCACATTTTGCCATACGATAGAAATGTCAATAAAAATTCTAATTAAACGGCGATCTAAAATTGCTATAGTGTCTAATATATTAAATATTTTAATATGTAGGCCTACTTATATTCTGAGCGTAAAACATAACTCATGATCAATACTTTTAGAGTCAAGTTGGTGAGAATTTCTCCTAAAATGAAACTAGTTGCAATTTAATAGCTATATTGACATCATGACATTGCGTAATATCTCATTTTAAGAATTTGAAACAATTACAAATAATATTAACAAATAATTCGGATAAAATATGGCAAAATCATAGTATACAAGTAAAACGCGTGACAAAGCGTGATATAATAAACCAATAAAAAGATGAACAATGAAATTAAACATTACTAAGAAAATTCTGACAAAATATGGCGAAATGTGATAGTTGCATTATGTTACAAAATCCTGCATCCCTAAATCAGAATTTAGTGTTGGCCCTGTTGACCGCCATTGATAAGGAATTAGAAAGGATGTGACTCGACTAGCATCGCGCTAGGGGTCCGCCGAGATTTCTGTAAGACCCCCCTCCCTCCTCCCCTATCCCACGTCCCCTACCACGAGCCATCCTATAATCTACAATCCCTAAGATGACGTGTGGAACTCTTGAGTAGGATTGAGTAGCAGATAGAGGAAGAGAGAGAGAGAGAGAGATAGAGAGAGAGAGAAAGAGAGAGAGAGAGAGATAAAAGGTAGAATAAGATGGCGAACTGATACGAGTGCCAATGAGTGGGTCGAGAACTTGAGTGTGCATAAATAAGTAGGATAGAAAGAGGGAGACAAAGAGAGACAGAGAGAGAGAGAGAGAGAGGAGAGGAGAGAGAGATAGGAAGAGAGAGAGAGAGAGAGAGATGAGAGAGAGAGATAAGAGAGAGAGATGAGTGAGAGAAAAGAGTAGAGAGAGAGAGAAAGAGATGAGCGGATTAAACACATGATGGAAGCTGGATAAGAGGACTCAGTATAAAAAGAGATTTGGAGTAAAGCACGAAGGAATTCTCTGAGAGTGGAATTCAATTTACATCAGCTGCAGCAGAAGCGAGTCCAGAAATAGCAGCGTTAGGAAGTCAGGAGAAAGTAGATTTGGACGAATCGATTTTTGCAGTGGTATGCATTGCAGAGACGACCCTGACATCAATCTTAGCAGATGAAACTGACGTAAAACTTGGTTCATAAAATTGTGTTTAATATTTAACGTTAGAGACTAATCGTAAATATTTATTCCATATCCCTTTCATGGTTAATATACAGTATATTTTCATAATCTTAAAGATATATTAGAGACTGACCTATCAATAACAATATTCTCAGAGATATTTAATATGGCAAACTGACATCTACTACTTTGTTAATAATACTGTGTTGTATGCATATAAATATTATTACCATTATTTATTTTACGCCATAGATTTTTTCATCTTGCCTGTTTTTTTTTCTCCGGACCGGCTCCGTTTAGGATTGTTTTCTTCCTCTTCAGCACTTTTTTTCAGATCGTTTGGGTGAATCGATATTTAGTGACATGTGTTGAGGGGACGTGCCTGACATCATCCTTATATGAGGAAAGGTCGTTAAAACCGTATTATTGTTATTGTTATTATTATTGTTATTATTATTACTATTATTATTATTATTATTATTACTATTATCATTATATAGCTATACATATTTGAAGTAAAGCTTTCATGATATTGCTAGTTCATTAAAGAAGTCAACAGTTGTTTAGCTATTTAGATTGCGTCATTAATTCATACTTGAAGAAACTTGACCAGATATTGCTAGAAAATTAGCAGCAGTTGCAAATAATAAAGCATAATAAAAAATTAAAGTAATAAAATTAGCGTACCGCTTCAAGAAATTTAACTTAAGATTGTAACAACATCGTCCATCGTCGCCTAATTGGGCTGAACCAACGACTTGCTTGTTCGTCAGCGGATCAATAGGTGCTAAGTTCAAATCCAGTGCTCTCTCCGTCACTGACCTGCTATTCGAGCAGGAAGTTGACGCTAAACTAGGCTTGACTTTTTTCTAAAAGCTACATTACAATTTGCAACAAAAAACAAAACGGAAGAATTTAATAAAGACATTATAAAAGAAAAATAATAGTAATAATAGATAATAGAAGAGATATAGAGCTGAAATTTCGCTACAAGATCATGGACAATTTCAATGAGTCAATGCTAAGAGTAGTGATGGGCAAAATATTTTTCACAGGTACTATAAAGTTCCTTTGAAAATGCATCTTAAAAGTATTTATAAAACAGTAAATTAAAATGCGTTTTAAAGGTTTTTCAAAACAGAAAATTATATCCTATTTTATTTTGAAAAATGTAAAAAGTATTTTAAAAATGCTAAAATTGTTCTCATCATTGGCTAAGAGAGTTCTGGAAATGATTCTGTACGGGGTCAGGCAAGTTTTTAAAAAAATCAATCGAGATAGTCTCCTTGATTACAACAACAAAAATTCAGCAGTAAAAACTAATGTGGAATAATGAAAGATATGGGATCGGATTGCAAAATTAGCAAATAACCCCATAAAAAGGTATTTTGATGAAATAAGACAATGTGTTAAAAGTTTCATATCTGGTATGTTGATAAAAGTTATGCAGCATTAGTATTCATTGAACATTAGTATTCATTGTTTCTATTTAAATTCCAATCACGTAATTATTTAACTTTTCAACCATGCTATTATGTGAGAGGCTCTTACTGGCAGTTAGACTTAAACTTATAATATTTTTATCTGACATCTAGAACTACAGTAGCTACCTTACTCAGATTATGCAATAAGGGTCCTTTCGTTTAGTTACTTTCTGAAGTTGGTCCATCGAATATTTAGCCATCAATTAGGTACTATGTCCATCCAGTGCAAACTACTGTTAATATATTCTGTCAGAATCGCTAGTTCATCCTTTACGACGTCTTCATTCGGCTCTAAAGTGAAGTATAATAAACGTATAGAGTGATAAATTCGTGGTTTTCCGTCACTGCTAGTGCCTCTGGCTGTTAAAACTTCTCTTAATAACGGCTAAATTGATAGAAGAGAATAAAACTTGCAGGATTGTCAGGAGCTGCAACAAACTGCTGCGCCTTTCTTTGTTGCTAGTGTTTACTCTGTCATCACCCACTGTAAGTGTTTGCCAAAGACTTCTGTTTCCATAACTACCGCACAGTCATTTCCTTGCCATAGCAAAGCTTCGCTGTTGTTATCACTGCCACAGGGTTGCAGCGTACAAGGATTTATCCTAAATCGCGAAGCTTTGCTATGGAAAGGAAATGACTGTGCGGTAGTTATATATATATATATATATATATATATATATATATATATATATATATATATATATAACTACCATTATAGTCATTTCCTTTGCTATGGAAAGGAAATGACTGTGCGGTAGTTATATATATATATATATATATATATATATATATATATATATATATATATACATATCGGCTTGTCTGGTTTTACTATATGAATACGCAATTACTATATTAGGGTGAACAGGCAGGATTGTTTTGTCAAGGAAGACGCACCTGCCCAGTAAATGTTAGTCGAAGCTGAGGAAGGCATATGGTGTCCACCTAGTCATAAGCAAAATTCCCCAAGAATAATGGTATATCAAAAGGAATGCTATAGATGATTTAAAGATCCACTCGTATGTGGACATAAAGAGGATAACGGAAAATAGAGATGCGTGGAGGCGTTATATACCATGGACCAGCCAGTAGGTAGTGCACTAAGAGAAAGAGAGAGAGAGAGAAGAATAATAGAGTGTAGATAAAGCACAGATTTTAGTGAAGGTATTAACAATTTAATCGGTGGAGTGCTCATGTAGGTAGGTAGGTAGGAATATGTAAGTGAGGCATGTGAGTAGGAATGTGTACATGAGTTGAAATATATAACTTGGACCTGCCATTTGGTCGAATACTACAAAAAAAAGAGTTGAAATTATTTCTGTCAACCAATTCATTAGTTAACCAGTTTGGTTAGTCTATTCATTAATAGAATCAATTAATAAATCAATTAAACAAATTCCCATATCGAACATCCAATAAGTACTCATCGATTGGTCAGTACTAATAAATTTCTTCAGCCAAACAGCCAGGGAATTACTAGTCAATCAAAATATTGGACAACAAATCAATCAGGCTGACAAACAGTTATTAATCAATCAGTTATTAGGCAATTAATTAGAAAAATTAAAAAATTTGCAGCTATCTAAGTCTAATTTGGTATATGCTAATGTCTAATATCTAAACTCGCACACCCTCCCCCGCACCACCCGTCTCAAAGTACACTAGTCAGGAAGCACTCAAGTCCAGTCTGTCAAACAACTCAACATAGCCCCGTTACAGTTCAGCTTCAAATCTCTGCGCCTTCTCTCTACAATATCTATATGTTTCTCCAACTTTCTCTAATGGTTCACTTTCTATCTCTCCATATTTCTCGGTTCTCTCTATCTTCTCTCTCTCTCTCTCTATCTCTCTCTCTCTCTCACTCTCTCACTCTTTCTCACTCTCTTACTCTCTCTCTTTCTAACTCTCTCTCACTCTCTCTTTCTCATTCTCTGTCTCTTATGCTCTCTCTCTCTCTCTCTCTCTCTCTCTGCCCATCATAATGGCTCGCACTGACTGACGTCCACTCTTCAATGGCTACAGGTACCACTTAAGTCCCACTTTACCTCCACCTTATCTCAACCGCGCCGCTCTATACTCCAAATCAACAGCTTTCTCCGCTACAGGAGTAGACCATTTCAAACGGCTTCTAGCAGAAGTTTTAGCAGGCGTTTTAGCAGAAGTCTTAGCAAGAGATTTTAGGATTTTTTTCCGATAACTTATGCTAAAATTTCATGGCCCATCTGATCTGATAACGCGTTGACTGATTTGAAAATTTCGGCCTAACCTGTAGCTGGTATTCTCCTACATTAAAATGTCTTGGAATCTGGATATAGCCATTAAAGAAAGAGGCTGGGTTAGAGATTCAAATAAACTACAATGTAGTGCCGATAACCTGCTTGGAGATTGCATGCAAAAACAAATAATTCATGGGTAATAGATATTCAAGAAATCCAAGTTAGAGGCGCCTATTGCTTAAGTGCACTTTAAATAGAGAAGAGGGTTTATCTAGAACACAACTTTCAACTGAAAAAGGTTCAACTTTCTTGCTGTTAGAATCGGGGTATTATCATTCTTAAATTATCTTCTCCGAGATTCGATTGAGAATTGATTTGGAGCTAGGAATTACAAGTTTATAGAAATTACTCTTTGGATAGACGACATAATGTCTATTGGATATGCATTTAATATAAACCATCGTCTAAAATAAAAGATGCTAATCGAATTTTATAATAAAATGTTTGAACATGGTGTAGGTTCCCCGTGTTGCGTTGGGGTTTTTTAGGATTTAATCAACCGGTGACTGTACGTGTCGTAGAAGGCAACAAAAGCACTAAGATCCATAGAAAGGGCATTCGGCTGGTGAGCGCCTAGGCTACAGAAATTGCTACAAAAATGTAAACGAATGGAAAGGTCTCAAACTGGGGAATGGCTGGTGGTGTGGCATAGGACAGAGAGGATTTGAGACAGTCTATTTGTATCCCAAACGTGGTTAAACTCGGATTCAAGGAATGATGATGATGATGATGATGATGACGATGAATTTAACAAGGCGTATTTACATTGAGTGCGAAAGCACACCAGAATCTGGACATCTAATTTAAAATCAGAGATCAGTCAGTAATCATTTATTGTGTGATCTTATTTTTTCGCTAGCCTTGTGGAAAAGACTGAAATTGAGGCGCCATATAACGATTGACTGTTTACACAGCCGTTCACTTCAGCGCCCACTGGCTCAACAATGACTTCCGGTCCATGCTACTTCCTCCATCCTACAGTTCCACTACTTATTCTCTTCCAGCAACTGGCATCTCTCTCTCTCTCTCTCTCTCTCTCTCTGTTTCTTTCACTTTCTTTCTCTCCTGGTTTCTGCTACTGGCTAGAGCCAATGGCGAATTCGGTAAGATGCTCTACCGCAGACCAGTTGATATGGGGTTCAAATCCTGGGCGCACCCGTCACTGACTTTGCTTTAGAGTGAAGAAACTGACGTTAACCTTAGCTTTTATTACTATAACCTGTGTAAAAATTCTCCAAAATTGTGATAGGTTAATTAGGATGGGTTAATTGGGAAGAGTTGATCGGGATAGGTTAATTTGGATGGATTAATTCGGATGGGTTGTGAGCAATTTACATCCAATCCTCTATGAGTTTTACATTTTCCTCAATTTTTCTATAAGATGTCGGATTCCTTAAAGAGACTCAAGTAGCTCAGCAAAACCTTAATAAGAAGTCTTATGAAGACTATATAGGAAGTAACTGTGAAATACAATAAAATACGCTAAATTAAACCACTTAATTGTGGTTATAGCCGTTGATGGTGATGTGGATGTTGTTTGTTATTTGATTTGGATGGGACATATTCTAAGGGGGAAAGTCTACAAAAGCTTTCATAGAAGGCAGAATGGAAGGTAATAGAGGCAGAGGCAGGCCGAGATTAAGAATGTTAGATGATTTAAAGATCCACTCATATGTGGACCTGAAGTGGAAAGCGGACGACTGAAAAGAGTTGAGGCGTTATACACCATGGATTTGCCAGTAGGCTGTGCACTAAGTGTGCACTAAGAGAGAGAGAGAGAGAGAGAGAAAGAGAGAGAATAGTTGATGTGAGACCAAACGTGAGTAAGGGTGGCATTCTTAAGAGTATGTGAAGCTTGCAAGTTACTAATAGCGAAGAAACAGGAAAGCAAATGGGATCAAGAAGTATTCAAATTTTACATGTAGGGCTACCTAACTTTTAGCCGTTAAAAACTTTTTGAATTTAAACTTGCTAATTTACCGGATTCAAGTTTTCTAATAGCAATATGCATGCAGATGACTTGATACCTTTAAGCGTTGATGCTGTTGAATTTGCATAAAAAGGCAAAGCCAAATATATTTAAGGCTTTATTAAATTGGTATCTGGTAACATCTACATGTAGATTTACAGTAAATGATCTGGAAAAAGTAAAATGTATAGGCCTACAGTAGATAGAATTTTAACGTTTAATGAGAATGATATTAGGTTAGGTTAATTAAACGAAACTTATTTTAAAAATTGGATGTCAAGGGCTTTAAGTGTTTGATGGCCAAGAGATGCTATGGTTTAAATGTATTTGCTTGGAAGTTCTTGAAAACTGAAGATAAATGCGTTAAATGTTTATTTCAACAGATTCTCAGCTGAATTTATTTTATATGAAATGGCAACGTTTAAAACACCGTTTGACATAGATATGAGAGGCGTTAGAGGATTCAGACCGATGAAACACTCTAGACCTTTTAAAATCTGATATTTGTTCCAAGAATGAAACCATAGTAGAAATGTATTATGCCTGTTAGACAGAATAGTGGATTTATAGCCATTTGCTCGGTACTATTCTGACAACACAACGACTGAGGTGGTAACAAGCTTCCTCAGTGACTCTGGTGCGGAGGTGATCGGCTGTCGTAAGCTATCAAGCAAAACAAGGGACGGCGGTGAATTTAATTCAGCAGCCTTCATGATCACCTGTGATCTTAAATATGAAGATATTTTGTTTAATGTTAACACTTGGCCAGATGGCAGTATTGTTCGAGAATGGGTATTTAATGCTAATGCTAAAGATAAATCTTAAAATGAAGGAGTCATCTATCTTCTGCTCATTTAATAATATTGTAGATGATCAATTTATAAATAATTCAGGTGTCGGATACTATACCCCTGAAGAAAGCCACAAGTTGATGGAAATTCATCCCAATAATCTTACAGTATTTCACCTGAATATTAGAAGTCTAAATGCTAATTATAATAAACTATTAGATCTTTTTGCGGTATGTAATTCTAAATTTGATGTCATTATCTTATCTGAAATTTGGAGTACTAATATGGATTTCTTTAATAATATTTTTTTTGATTATAACATCGTATATGCAATCCCAAATTGTCAGCGTGCGGGTGGAGTAGCAGTTTTAGTGCTGAAATCCTACTCGTTTACGTTAATAGACTGTTCTTTAATTTCTAATTCTTTCAATGATTTCGCTGAATATGTTATTGTTGCTGTTTCTGTCGGTACTTCAAAAATTCGTTTCTACTGTTTTTATAGGCATCCCAGCCTACCTTCTCGTGAATTTGTCAATTTATTTTGTGATTTTCTCCAACAACATAGGCCTCTAAATAAGAAGTAATAAGTTTAATAAGTTTAATAAGTTTCATTATTTGTCATTTGAATTTGAATTTGATTAATTACGACACAGATAGTATTATTGCTAAGTACGTAAACTACCTTGTGAGCATGTATTTTACCCCGTTCAGTATTATTCCGACCAGGCGCACAGACGTCAAGCCTAATTGATGATGTGTTCAGTACATGGGGCAGTAAAGATAGTAGTTATTACGATATTGAGTCGTTAACAGTAACCACTGATATTACAGACCACTTTGCTAATTTAATAATAATAATAAATAAAACAAAGCAGCAAGTGAAGAACTGTGATCGACCTTCAATAAGAATTTAGAGCCGAAAAAATATAGAAAGTTTTCTCACTGATCTGAAAAATCTAGAATGGTCTAATATTTATGAGAGTGATGATGTTGATAAATCTATAAAATTTTTAATAGTTACTTTGTCACGTATCACTAAGAACAACTTTCCTCTTGTTAAATGCTCGCTTAAAATATTAAAAGATAACCTTGCATCACTAATGAACTAAGAAGATGTATCAAATTAAAAAACAGTCTTTTTCTAAAATATAAGAGTTCTAATAGCGACAAAGATAAACTTGACTTAAAGTGTACCGTAAAATACTTGATAAAAAGTTGCACATACACAGAGTTAATTTCTTTAAAAACTTGATAACAAAATTAATTCAGTAAAAAGCATACGGAAACGTTAAACAATATTTGCTCCTATAAAAACAGCTCAAAGAATTCATCCATTAAAAGTCTCTACACAGATAATGGCGGTACTAATGATAAAAAAGAAATGGCTGAAATTTTTAATGCTTATTTTAGTAAAATTGGCGAAGACCTTGCCGCTAAAATAATTCATACCAATCCAAGCTACACAACATTCTTAAAGAACCATAATCCTGTTTCTTTATTTCTTACTCCAATCTCCAAAAGCGAAACTATCAACGTAATTAATTCATTGAATAATACAACTTCAACTGGTTCTGACAATGTTAGCTCCAAAATTTTGAAACTTTCCTCTGAAATCATATCTTCGCCGTTAAGTCACATTATAAATCTTTCATTTAGCACAGGTCACTTCCCAGTCAATTTTAAAATCGCAAAAGTTATCCCAATACACAAAAATGGAAGTCACGATAAAAAAGAAAATTATAGACCAATTTCCTTTTTGAGCAATTTGAGTAAGGTTTTCGAAAAAATTATGTACAAGAAACTAGTTGATTTTCTAGATAAAAATGAAACTTTGCATGACAATCAATTTGGATTTAGACCGGGTCATTCAACAATCGATGCACTTTATAGTTGTGTCAATATGATAAGTATGGAAAAGGCTAATAAGAACTTGGTTATGGGGTTATTCTTTGATTTTACAAAAGCATTCGACACAGTCGATCACAGTATTTTACTCGATAAACTTTGGCATTATGGGATACGCGGAATTACTCATACTTGGTTTAAATCATATCTTTCAGACCGTTCCCAATACGTTGTCGTTGATAATGTTAAATCTACTGTTTTACCGATGAAAATTGGTGTACCCCAAGGATCAATCTTGGGTCCTATCTTATTTTTACTATATATTAATGATATTCAAAATGCCTCTATTGAAGGATGTCTCAAATTATTTGCAGATGATTCAAATACTTTTGTTAATGCCAATAATCTAACAGACCTCTACAAAAAGGCTAACATTGAATGTATGCGAATTAGCGAATGGAGTAAGGCTAATAAACTAACTATTAACTGTTCCAAATCTGTCCACATGCTCTTCTACCCATCCCAGTGTAATGAGGATTATATATTAGCTAATAACCTTGCTGTTACTGTTAATGGAAATGCTCTGTCAAGAGTTAAACTGGTTAAGTTTCTTGGTGTAAATGTTGATGATAATTTAACTTTTTGTGAACATATCATATGTATAACCTCTAAAATCAATAGCATCTGTAGTGTGTTATACAGACGCAGAGCTATTGCCTCCAATATGTCGTAAAAATTTACATTTTTCTTTGATGTTCAGTAGACTTTCATACGGCCTTATAATTTATGGAAATAATTCGGAAAAAGCACTTCATCCTATGCATGTAGCGAATAGTACAGCCCTTAGGATTCTCCAGGTTCAAGACAGACGATATAAAATCAAGCTCCTTTATGAGAACTACAGTACCTTGCCGATACATCTGTTGTATAAGTCTATGACTGCCAATATGATTTATAAGTGCTTATATCACGAAGGATTCATGTCTAAAGTTATAAAAGATATGTTTATATCTAATCTTTAAATAGCGGCTATCAGACTAGGCTTTCGGTATCCAATTATCTTTCTTTACCTGCAAATCGTTCTAACTTCTCATCTAATGTATTTGAAGGATGCTCAATATGGAATGCTATACCTATTGCAATTCGCAACTTAAACTCTTTTAATTCTTTTAAGGTGTCATACAGACTATTTCTTATGGAACCTTCGTAATTATTGAATTACTATTTAAAATCTGATATATATTAGGTAATCGTATCATATATTATTTTGGGTAATCTATTTACAATCCTAGTGATATAAACATAACATATTACTGTTGTCATGTTTTAGACAAAACTTTAGTGTTTCTTCGATTTCCTTCTTTCTTTGTTTACTGCGGTGGTCTGCTCGATAGGGTACTTCAGTACCCTCTCTGATGGCCGTGGTGAGCAAATTTTAGTTTCTGTTTGATGCTGCATATGTAGATTGTCACTTTTGTCTGCTGATTTATCTGTTTTCACAATTATTTGTCGGTGTTTGATGAATTTCTAAATAAACATATGTACTACTACTATTATTAACCCGGCATGACGTTACAGAAACAGTGCATTTCAGTCATCTTAAAATAGAGTTCTAATCACCTTAACTGCAGTATCTGCATTTTGTGCAGAGTTTAAATCCCGTGTTTGCATTGACACTGAATTACGTTCGAGACAGGACACCGATTTTAACCTTGGCTTTATCTTAAGATTTAAAATAAACGTTTATTTCAAATAAGCTTTTGTTCTAAATTAATTAAAATCAAATTCAAATATTCCAATTCATCTATTTCAATTCAAAGCCGTATATCAGTCTCTTTGCTACAGAACTACAGAGCTTTCCAATGCAGGTATGTGGAAAATGTGAAGCATATTAAACTGAAACCTTCTTGGACCTATTACGTTAGAGAGCATTTCTGATAAAACGATGGAAACGTAAATTAACATAATTTGACATCTTTAGAAAGAGTAGGAGTGTGGCCATCTTGAGGGGTTGAAGACTTGAAGTTACTGTTTGAACAGAGTGGGAGAGAGTTTATATTAGTAGAGACGGTCTGGAGTATTATAGTCCAAACAAAACGTAATGGTCTGAGGGACAATTTGTGTATGCTTATCGAGAAATGTCTTGTGCTGCAGCAGCTGATGAATAGACGGCTGCAGTGCTAGGTCGAAATATAGCTCAGCGGCGTTTAGCGTCTGTTCTTTCATGTCGTGATGATGTTAGTGACTGAATCTTACTTTAAAAATTGTCAATAAGCTTCGAAAATACTTTTACTTAATGAGTTTCAATGAATTAATTATTAATCATTAATCATGGATTAATAGCACTAGGTGGCGATGTAATTGACGTCTGAAGCAGTTAAAATTTTAAATATACTTCATGTCAATCGGCTTATATTGAAGATACAAAAGCCGAGAGCCACTATGTGTATTATATTACCCGTATCAACACATTAACATACTGTATATATATATATATATATATATATATATATATATATATATATATATACTGTATAATTATATATATATATATATGTATATATATATATATATATGTATATATATATATATATGTATATATATATATATATGCATACTCTCAAACTCTCCCTCTGGTTTTATGTCAATTGACGGGGTTCTAGGTACATATTCCTACTCACATTCCGATTTCACGCTCTATAAATTCAATTCTCGATTAACAAGTGCAATCCATCGAGTAACAGGTGCATTCCATCGATTAACATGTTATTCCTTAAGCGCTACTCATTATCAACATCTTAATAGAACTTATGGCTTGCGAATAATATGGCTTGTCAGGTAGTGTCCTGTTGCTTTCCTCAATTCTTGTTCAATCACCTCTTATGTAACGTGAAATTTATGGTTGGTTTAATGTCCCGGACACAACATACATGATAAATTATACCAAAATTTCGGGAAATAATTTCACAGGAGTGATTTTGTTTTTAAATACAAATATGTGTACTTCTTTGATTTTCAAACATCAAAACTCTCTTCAAAATCATTATAAAACAAAATTTTGAACTTTCGCATATTCATCTTTTGTAACCTAAAGGTCAGGTTTGGTTTTAAAGATTTTTTTGCTAAGCCTACTAGCAGATGCAACACTATTCCATCATCTGCATCAGTAGAATATCTCTTAAGTATAGATGTCTGATTGATTGCAATGAAGAATATCCTCAATGCAGTATAATAAAAAGTTAATATTATATTTAAAATTGTCTAATATTTACAATAATTAGCATACAAATAATTAGATTCGACACTTACCATATAATTTCATCATCAATCTTTCTTGGGTAGGATCTTCAAATGACTAGTTATTTAGTTAGCATTTTATTACCTTTTAGTCCTGCAAAGAATTTCTATTTTAAGTCATTAGACACGCCTTTGATTTACAAGAAATAGTCCAGGTCAAGGTGACGACTAGCTACAATGTCGTAACTAGGGTGCGTTTATTTACATAAATCTAATTGAATAATTGTTTTAAATGCCATTATAAGATAAACATAAAAATTATTTTATCATCATACTGACTATTTTCTAAAATATAAAATACTAATTGCTAAAACATTTTATAGTAGAATTAAGCAGCATATTATTTTGGGCAGTTAAAATAGTCTGGTTATAAGATGGGTTTAATTTTTATTTCCCATTTGATAGTTTCAGAGAAATTTAAACATTTCACTTAACTTTTTTTAGAAATGATGCTTTTTTCTTACAAGGATGACTTGAATTCAGGAATGGATGCAATATGATAATGATATATAGAAGACAATATTCACTGCTCAGAAAGACTTTTATACCATTTAGAAATTGTTCACGTAAAGTGATAAAGTTAAATTTTCCTTAAATGTGTGACGAGTTTGCACTAATTTAATTTCTTTAATTTCATATGTCAATATAGGCCTACGTGTATATTCTCTAATATATTCTGAACTCAAAACGAGTTTAACACAAAAATCAGTAGTAATTGTATTCTCATATTCTACTAAGGCATTGAGTAAAGATTAAAATGTTTCCTCCTCTCATATTAATGCATCATGATGGTTTAACAAGTAGAACTATCCAAAATTTATTTGAATTATTAATTATGGTTACTAATTATTATATCTATGCAAGATTATAATTGTTAACACGATAATACTAACAATTGTTGTTAGTAAACATCATAATTATAAAAATCTAATGTATGCCAAATTTAATACACGAAGCTTGTGGCATCGAATTCCGCCATTCTAAATACACACGTTATGGCACAAACACATTTTTAGCGTGCAAAATTGTGTATACATACGAATTGATACATTGTTTATTTAAATTGCATTATTATACTCTTAATTAACAGTTTCAACATGTACATGTAATACAATAATAATTGTACAATAGCTGGAAGGCATCTAATCAGTTGAAGAGTATTTATGCTTAAGACTAAAAATTAAGACTAAATTTCGAATTTCAAATTATGTTCATTAATTCAACTACGATAATTGTAGTTTAGCTGCTAGGCCCAATATCAAACAACATTTTCACGATAATCGAATTTTCCAAGCCTAGGTTGTAGCAAAATTAATGGAAGTTAAGTTTAACGTTAGTTTTATCCAAAGAAGGGAATTCAATGACTTAAGTGCTATGGATTCGAACAGCGTAACTACAGTTCCGCACGCTGGCACTTAACCATTTTGCAACCGGCACATCAGTGGATAAACAATGACTCTAAGGACGTCCTACTGCAGCTTCACAAGGAACTGAAAGAACTGAGATCAAACTGAGTTCCCACCTCTCGTCATAGCTCTACTGCATGGATTGGAGACCGTTCTGTCGTGGGTGTGTGCTTGTGTGCGTGTGTGCGCCTGTTTACATGCCTGTGTGCGCCTATTTACATGCATGTGTGTGCCTCTGTGCATGCCTGTGTGTTCCTATGTGCGTGCTTGTACGCGCCTGTTTACATGCCTGTGTGTGCCTGTATGCATGCCTGTGTGTGCCTGTATTCATGCCTGTGTGTGCCTCTGTGCATGCCTGTGTGTCCCTATGTGCATGCCTGTGCGTGCCTCTGTGCATGCCTGTGTGTGCCTGTTTACATGCCTGTGTGTGCCTGTTTACATGCCTGTGTGTTTCTGTATGTATGCCTGCGTGTGCCTGTGTGCACCTGTGTGAGCGTATTAGTGCAGTGAGTATGAGCGTGTATGAGCCAATGCTTGTGTAAGCATCTTGTGTGTTTATATGTGCTCTTGGGTGTTTATGCTTGTGTAAGCATCTTGTGTGTTTATATGTGCTCTTGGGTGTTTATGCTTGAGTGTTCGCGCTACTGTGTGTGCTGCACACTGTTTCAAAATATTGAATACAAACAGCTGCACACAAGAATGTACACAGGCCCAAACAAACAGGTAAGCAGACGCACACATACATGCACACAGACACACACACACACAAGAATGCACACAGGCGCGTACAACGCAAAGAACGCAACGCATGGCTATTGCGTAAGTTGCTACAGTTGGTAGCAATAACGCTGGTTGCGCTGCAGTAACTGCAGTAACTGCAGCTGCTGCAGCAGCTGCAGTTACTGCAGCAGTTGTAGCTGCTGCAACTGCTGCTGTAATTGCATGAAAATTGCTATTGCGCCTGAAGTCACGCAGCTGCTGCAGCTGCTGAAGCTGCTGTTGTCATTGCCTGAGTGAGCTTAAAAACTGTCACAGCCTTTCTCGACGACTTTATGGCTTGTGACAAATTGCCTCGACTAGCGTTCAGTGCGTGTTAGCTTAATGACAAAGGTGACCGCATGCAGGTGGCTGGGGCTTCAAGACTAGTGAGCATCTAATGGTCATATTTACAAGTGAGTTGTTTAATCAATTGTTTAAAACTCAACAGTTGCGTAAACTACTCGCTTTCGAGTGAGGAAACTGACGATAACCTTAGCTTTTACTGATTAGCCAAAATTTGATATTCTGCAAGCTTGAATCGATGTGTAAAGTAATGCATAGCTGCGCGCCTGTTTTCGGGCGTTTAAATAGTTGATTAGTTACACCACTGATAAGTGTAACCAACAATCTCGGATATTTAACGGGCAATCTAAACTATCTCTTTGTAGAGTGATTAGTAATTCGGGTAGACAGGATAGTTTTCATATGAAATGACATCCCTGCACAGTAAATGTTATCCGAAGCTGAGGAAGGCATAGGGGGCCTACCTTTTCATAAGCAGAATCCACCAAGAAAAGAATGGTATATCACAACACAAATGAAGGCCTCCAGTCCCGTGCACCCCTTAAATGAGGAAGGGTGGTAAAAGAAGAAGACAGAGAAGAGTGGAGGCGTTATATACCATGTACCTGCCAGAAGGCAGTTCACAAAGAGAGAGAGAGAGAGAGAGAGAGAGAGAGAGATTAGTAGCAGGAGTCTACGGAAGTAGTATGTAGCTGCAACAAAACGCTGCGTAGGTAAATTTGGATACAGACGTTTGGTTTTCAGAATAGAAGGCGATATTATAGTTAATGATCTCGCCACTAGATTACCAAGATATAACGATTCAGAAGAATGATCGACAAATCAAATGTTTTCCGAAATCCAAGAATACACTGACTCTTAAAAACAGTTCGAATGGCTTAGAAAAATTCAACAAGTGGATCTCTGGAAAGAAATATGAGCTTTATATCAACTTCACTATTACGATGTTTTAAAAGCTCCGCTCAATGTTTTGGTGCAGTCACCTACTACTTCTGTAGATTCCTCCTTCTAATCACTCAATAAAGTGATAAATAGTCTTATTTGTCCGTTAAATATCTGAGATAGTTGGTTTATTTGTCACACGTTCATTGATGTGATTACTCTGTGAATTTTGGGAAATTTTTGTGAAATAATACATTTATTCTCTCTTTCTCTCTTCCTTACGATAGTCATCAACACCCTAAGAAGCAATGACGAGTGTGACCAAAAGCCACATCTAAAATGACAGCTTGGACAATTCCAATGCGGAATTTGAGCAAAATAACAATTAGAGCGCTACTCTTTATAGCATGATAGGTTCAAATCCTGGTCTCGCCCGTCACTGACATAGCTTTAGAGTGAGGAAACTGACTCAAGGTAACCAATAGGCTGGCAAAGCCTATTGGTTGCCTTGAGTCAGTTTCCTCGAGGCTGAGCTTTCGTTGACTGCCTCTTGCGTAAACGGCAGTTATCCGTATATCGAATTCTCAATTTGAAATTTATGCAAGAGACGTCCCTGACATTACCTTATGACGAGGAACCGGACGTTAAATTCTATTGATTGTTTGATTGATTGATTACTTTGATCCAAAAACGGAGCTTCTGTGTAAATCTAAATCACTATGCAAACAATTAGATAATTAGGAGGCAATTTTTCCCAAGCAATTCTTTCAAAAACCTTTTTAGTTTTCTGGACAAAGCAAACACTACTGACAGAATCTAATGCGCCTTGGACCTGCTAAGTAAATAAAGTTGAACGTGACTAACGTGGTTCAAGATGAAATCGGCTGTCACTTATTTTAAATGTTAATTTACCGAACGAAAATCCTGATAAAATTTGTTTTCATAATTGAGGATGATCGATCAAGTTTACAATTTACGAAAATTGCCTATGAAATAATTACTGATTTCCATGGGATATTATGATTATTTAATGCTATTACCGATTAACTAATTAATTAATTAAATGAACTTGGTTGGTGTTATTTGATACGACCAACAATAGTATAAAGAATTATTCTATACATTTGCGACCACAACACTAGAATGAGAACAATAACAACAAAACGAGTAACACAAACAATCACATTTTCCCGCTGTTTGTATTATTCATATGATCCACCATGTTGATATCTGTTACTTTTAATAACACATATTTAAACCACAAGGCAAATTGGTCCAATTTCTGTGTAACCAGTCCACTGAATATTCGAGATTTTACTCTTAGATCAGCGCGGCCGGGAATCGAACCCACGAGACGTTATTTAGAATTTCATAACTTTACCTGACGCCTCAAACCTTTACGCAATTGAGACTTTCAATGGTAAAAATGGTATACCAATACAATTAATATTACTAATTTAATTATGATACTATAATGAATTATACCATTTAACTATATAAATATAATATATAATAAAAATATTACAATAATTATATACCATAATTGATATAATAATTTTATATTGAGTGATACGTATAATTAGTAATATGGCATTAAAAAGATAATTTAATCAATAACGGTATGACAATTATCTAACAAACTTCAAAACGCCGCTACAGTTTTCACTTAATTAGTTAAAAACTAGAGATGGAAATTTTATGAATTTCCAGAGTTCGGGTTCGGTTCGGTTCGTTGGAAATGAAAGTTCGGTTCGGTTCAGGTGCGGTTAGCAGTTGACAATTGAGAGTTCGGTTCGGTTCGGATCGTTGAAAATGAAAGTTCGGTTCGGTTCAGGTTCGGTTCTAACAAGGTTTCGGTTTCGGTTCGGGTTCGTCTTGCATTCCAACTTGCAAGAGTTCGATTCGAGTTCGAAATGGTTTGGTTTTGGATACTATTGCAATTGTTTAACTTAACTTATAATAATCATGGTTATGACAAACATGTTTAAAATGGGTTATGGTAAATATGCTTAAAAATTCATTAAATCATAATAGCTTCCAGATTTTTTCACCTGGGTAAAAATATGACAACGAAAAAAGAATATAAGTGGTATTTATTCCTGTACATTTCTTAAAATATTGTAAGTTGACCAACAAATGTTCATAATATAGATATTTAGCTTTATTATTGTATCTGAAATATTCTCCTTGATTATAACGAGCAAATAGAATGCATCATCAATTTTTAAATTTTTTTTGTCACTATAGGCCTATATATTAGATAAGTTTATAATTAAGTGGAAATGTCTTGGCTAAAATTTGATCCAATATTTCAGAGACAAAGTGCAATTTAGTAACATAAAAATGTCAAATAGAAATTATTTGGTAAACACGTGTACTTCCATAGAAAAATGATCTTAATATACACCGTTTGCTCTTAACTGACCAGTAGTAAGCTTCATAATTTACCTTAGGGTTTCAAAATTGAAACTCTGAGATCAATTATGAAGTTACGAAAATAGTTATGAAATTATTGCATTGCTATGGTGCACAATTATTTACTCCAGATAGTCTTAACACGTATAGAATATCATATATAAAATTATTTGCAAATCTGGCTGCAACAATATTAAGGTAGCACACTAAAATTAGAAAATACTCATAATTTGAATTTAACAAGAACAAATCCACCTAGATTGAGTCAAGTATTTTCAGAATTTTATGGAATACTCTCATCACTTTTGTCTCTTAGATGTTAATCTTCATTCCATATTTCAATGCCGTATCATTCAGACTATCCATTATCTTCTGTAGGCCCATCTCGCTTCCCGCTACCATTCCTTTGTACCGCTACAATTTTAAAATTTGTGTCGGAACCAGCCTTACCTGGATATATGCTGTTAGATACTGTAAGACATGTAAATGCATATACTTATATGTATTTGTATCGTTCTTACAATCTTTACTTAATGTCAGGCTGATGAAGAAGAAAGGAACTACAAGAGTTTTGTTCAGTTCGGTTTGGACGAAGTCAGGGTTCGGGTTCGGTTCGGGTTCGGCCAGAGTCTGGGTTCGGGTTCGGTTCGGGTTCGGTTCGGGTTCGGTCAGAGTCTGGGTTCGAGTTCGGTTCGGTCAAAATTCTAGATTTTTGGGTTCGGTACGGTTCGGGTTCGGTTCGATTACCATCTCTATTAAAAAATTCAGAACTCCTTGAGTTTAAATACTGCATGACAATATTCTAATGTCTAAATATATTTTAATAGTCTCTTACTGATTACTATACATACCGTTACGTAAATGTTCTCTAAGGAACAATTTGTTTGATCTTTCGAGTCAGGAAAACTTGTTGTTCCTAAATGTAGAACTGCTTCTTATGAACATATATCATTTCCTCCAATAGCGGAAGCACCAAATTTTCTAATTCATTACAATTCACTTCAGGATTTCAAAAGAATCTTAAAGCACGTAATTTCGCACGACGTTTACCTCTATTCTATCGAGTGTTGGTTTTTTTTCATTTCATTATTGAGTGTTACATTAATAACATTAATGCTGCTGTTGTTGTCACAATACAGATGTGATTGTCACACTGCAGCTGTGATTGTCACACTACAGCTGTGATTGTCACACTACAGCTGTGATTGTCATGTTACAGATGTGATTGTCACACTATAGCTGTGACGGTCACACTACTGCTGTGCCTGTCAGAGTTGCAGCTGTGACTGTATCAGAGCTTAACCTTACGTCACAACTTTGATTTCCTGTATAAACGCTCGCAACTCTGGAGGATCATACAGCCTCACACCTGCGTCACGACAAGCCCCAATGACTACTTCCCGTCCAGACAATGTTAAGACTCCTGCGATGTGAAAAATGTGAAAACATGTGAACACACGTCGTGTGAAAACTTGTGAACACACGTCGTGTGAAAACATGTGAACATACGTCGTGTAGTAACGTGAACATACGTCGTGTGGAAACATGTGAACATACGTGGTGTATAAACATGTGACAATACGTGGTGTAGAAACATGTGAACATACGTGGTGTAGAAACATGTGAACATACGTGGTGTAGAAACATGTGAACATACGTCGTGTGGAAACATGTGAACATTCGG
>CAJHZI010000403.1:65000-85000 GCA_905160935.1 Enchytraeus crypticus
ATTTCGAGATTTTAATCAAAATATGTAATAAATTAATGGAATTCTAGCCTTCATTTCCTGGACCAACCAATAGATTGGAGTCAATGGCATGAGCTGTAGTACTACAATCACTAGCCGCTCCCCCTTCCCAGTTTATAATTCTACACTCCATCCCGTCCTTCTTTCCATTCCCAGCACATAGTTTGGAATTACACAAGATGACGGAAATGAACCCGGATGTAATACGGTTTGCTTTCGCCTGAGGCAGAACGACTAACGGCGCCTCGAATTCTAGGAGTAGAGTCTGATGAGAGCGTGGAGGGGGGGGGGGTACGCTGAGCCCCCAACTCTTTTAGGATCCGCCTCTTGATGCATGCACTAATATCAGCAGACAAAGATTAATTCTCAAAAAAACATTAATTTCACGAGTGAGAATAAACGGAACATGTATTTCTGTAGAAGTTAATTTGATGGCTTATACTCGTCAATGACAATATTGAGCACTGTGATGCCAGATATATATATATATATATATATATATATATATATATATTTATATATATTGTATATATATATATATATATATATATATATATATATATATGTGTGTGTGTGTGTTTATTTCAGCATCAACACCAAATCACTGACAAATTCAAACAGAAATAAATATTTAAATGAAATAAAATTTAAAAAATTCCCAGGAACACAGTGTGTCAAACAGTCTATAAACACCAGAACAATGGCCGTCAGGGAAGATGATACTTTTATACATGTACGTTTAAAGGCATTTTTATTAGCGTTGAATTAAAATTTCAATTGATTTTACAAGCCGTTGCTTTGACGCAAAAATAGAACGTTTAATTCGCTCTGAGTCAACGATATAGCCTATGTCACTGTGAACTGGAGAATAGACCAAGACTTGAAAAAGAATTATCGATGGGGTTTGAATCATGCTGTCCATATAGTGCCTATTAGAAAACATGAATTCAATATGCGTGTATGATGAACCGGCTGGATCCAGTGGCGATGTCGGTAAGATACTCGACCGCAGATCAGTATGTACGGGGGTCAAATCCTGGGGTCGCCCGTCACTGACATCGCTTTGGAGTGAGGAAACTGACGTTAACATTTGCTATACCAGCTTTACCTGTACTTTATGCTTGCCATTTGGTGGAGCACAGGAAAGAACGTAAGAGATAAATGAGGGAGCTGTAATTAACCCCTCTCAACTTAAAGACGCCTATGCCTGACGAGTTTCTAACACGACCGTCTCGTCTGCTGCTGAAATTGAAACCAGGAACCGCCGGCTGATTAGACTCTGAGGGCCGACTGGGCCGTACCCGCGCCATGTTTGCACAAAGTCGCCGGCCATAGTCTGTCAACAAATATTCTGCGTAGTTTGGAATTTATAGTCGCTGTGCCATAACGCGGTGATTAGTGTCCTTCTTGGTCGTTGTTCATAACGCTGCTCGTATTCAGGTACTCTTGAAGGAAATGATTGTATTTCCAGGTCCTCTTCTTATCTTGATGTCCAAGACTTAAAATTATAACTAATGTTTGCAATTAGAGTGTCAGAGTTAAAATAATGCTTGGACCAGCTAATGCTTGGACTAGCTACTGCTTGGACTAGCTAATGCTTGGACTAGCTAATGCTTGGACCAGCTACTGCTTGGACTAGCTAATGCTTGGACCAGCTAAGGCTTGGACTAGCTAATGCTTGGACCAGCTAAGTCTTGGACTAGCTAATGCTTGGATCAGCTAATACTTAGACCAGCCAATGCTGGAACCAGCTAATGCTAGCAGTTTGCAAAGTATTCAAACGTTGAATATAGATAGATATTCGGTAAGTCCAAGACTTAAAATTATAAAAAACAGACTATAAAAATCTAATAATGGACTGTCGTTAGCTAAGGATAAACGGTTTATAGTTGAAATAGTTCAGGGGGCAGAAGAGCACCTATTGAACGCAGTGAGAAAATTACAACAATTGGTGTACTACTGTCTCAATGATAACCTCGAGCTCTATTGATTTAAAGGCAAACAGATCAGAAAAAACAAAGTGTCAAGAAAGCGTGCAGACACAAAATTCAGAAAATCAGCATAAGGTTTAGTTTCATTGCCCATTGCTCTTTGATAGACAGCAAACGGTTGCAACTTACTTTAAAGAGACCCTTAGTGTGATAATCTCCAGCCTACTGAACACTCCCTTAATTACAACCTTTACACTGTTCAATTTAGGCACAACTGCGGAACTCATCGCAGGCTACATGTGTGAAAGTAGAGTAAATTATCAATTATATAGATTCAGTACAATCTGTTGTTGACGAGTAATTCGATATACATGTTGATACGCTACATTCTATATTTCTTTTAGAACGCAGAAACGTTCATTTAGAGTACAGTAAGGTTAGAATAAACTGAACCGAGTCTATTTTTACTACTTATGATTGTTAGTCGCTCGAATGGAATTTGGTAATAAGGCCTATCTGTTGGGCGCTTGTAATAAAGGGTATTTTCTGGGTACTGGTAGTAAGGTCTGTTGTGTACTGATGATAAGGTCTCTCTAGCCTATTGGGCACTGGTAATAGGGCCTATCTAATGAGCACTGGTAATAGGGCCTATCTAATGAGCACTGGTAATAGGGCCTATCTAATGGGCACTGGTAATAGGACCCATCTAATGGGCACTGGTAATAGGGCCTATCTAATGGGCACTGGTAATAGGGCCTATCTAATGGGCACTGGTAATAGGGCCTATCTAATGGGTACTGGTAATAGGGCCTATCTAATGAGCACTGGTAATAGGGCCTATCTAATGGGCCCTGGTAATAGGACCTATCTAATGAGCACTGGTAGTAGAGTCTATCTAATGGGCCCTGGTAATAGGACCTATCTAATGGGCACTGGCAATAGGATCTATCTAATGAGCACTGGTAATAGGACCTATCTAATGGGCACTGGTAATAGGACCTATCTAATGGGCACTGGCAATAGGACCTATCTAATGAGCACTGGCAATAGGAACTATCTTATGAGCACTGGTAATAGGGCCTATCTTATGAGCACTGGTAATAGGACCTATCTAATGAGCACTGGTAATAGGGCCTATCTAATGAGCACTGGTAATAGGGCCTACCCGTTGAGCACTAGTTTCTTTCAAAGCCAAAGTGTTTTTGTGGGTCGACCTTCTTCAACAACAGCGGAAACTAGCGCTTGTGTAGACTAAATTTAGAATCCTAGTTGCTTAATTTATACGCATTCTGTGAGAAACTCAACAATCCGGTGCGTAATTGGAATATGCCTCAGCAGACGATGTGTCAAAATGCAAGTCACATTTCATGCATTGTATAGAGCGACAGGCTAAATTCTCTTTAACGTCAGTTTTCTGCCTAGAAACCAGGTCAGTGGTTAATAGAGGATTTGAACCCTTCACCTGCTGAACCACGGTGAGACAACATAACCAACATGTTACAGTCCCGTTCAGTTCTTGGGAAGATATAGTTCTTATTTTTTCATGAAATTTCAAATCAATCCTTCATTTTATCATATATTATGTTATAGTATATTTGAACTTCTAACACATTGGATTTGGCAAAGCATTGAGAGAGATAAAGAAAGTGAGAAATAAACAGAGAGCGAGAGAGAGAGCAAAGGTAGGGACAAATGATAGAAAAAAATTGATAGAAAGATTGACACAGGTGCTGAGAGAGAGAGAGAGAGACAGAGACAGAGAGAGAGAGGGGGAGAGAGAGATAGAGGATGTGAGGTCATACATTAAACTTTTAAACACCAAGGCAGTAGACATATATTTGCGTTTAAAAGCCATTAGGCCTATGTTGAAATGAATCGAATTTCATTCGATGAATATAAAATGAAGATATTTAACACGTTCATATTAAACAGCTACTGCTGTTCATTAAACAACAGTAAAAGTTTCATTTGAAAAAATATTTAACACTTTAGACGTAATTTTAATAAAACAATGCCAACTGTATATGGGATATACACCAATGCTACATACAGTATGTATGCTTTAAAGGTATTGTCGTTCTTAAAATCTATTTTAGGATCAGAAAATATTATGTTAAGGATGCTGAGTATTTATCAAGCAATGAATGATATATGTAGATTAGCAAATATGTTTATTACTGATACGATTGTTTTTAAGATTAACTATAAAAATATAAAAAACGCTCATTTTGAGAAATTGTTAGGTGAATATACATGCACCTGTATAATGACGTAGATAAAGGCTTGATGTGAACAGCATATTTTTCGTTTATTGTTTTGTTAATTGTCTTTCAATGTATTTTCAATGTGTATTTGCATTTGTTTCTTTGATTTCTTATATAAACAACTTTTATTTATGTATCGTCTTATCTGATTTTGTAGGTTTTAAATCAAATAGAGACAAAATGGACATGGTTGAAACGAGATTCTGAGTGTCGTAACATCTTCAGGGAGCCTAAGTCCTTACCCTGCATCCACACTTTCTGCTCGATTTGTCTGGACGGAAATGCCAAGATTTTCGGGCCTAACGAAACGATGAAGTGTCCCATATGTTGTAAGATATTTTCCGCTCCTAAAGGGGGTGCAGGGGCTCTTCCAAACAACCCCTACATTGAGAAAATTGTGGAATGGTACCAGGAAGCAAACATTCATGAATTGAACGAATACAAAGAAGGACTTGGTGTGTGTGTGATAACAATTGATGATCACAGCTCTCCCGATATAAAAACATTCTGTTGTAACTCCGAACAAAACGTAAGCGAAACCCCAGATGACCCTCATCATGACAAAAATTCTCCTGTACCTTATCAACTCTCTCAGCCTTTTGAAGATTTATTTGCATATAACCATGATGAGATTTCTAGATTTTGCAGCAAACATACGAATGATGAATTGGTGAACTATTGCGAAACTTGTAAGTTAGCTGTCTGTGGGGTTTGCGCGTTAACTGAGCATGATGGACACTTATAACGAAATAAAGAACGCATCTGATGCCGGTCGTTATCAGCTTAAAGACCAAGTCTCTAGGCTTAAAGACCGAATATAAGACACCCAGCAAATTCAGGCTGAGATGAAATGCACAGAGTTACTCCTATTGAATGAAGTGAAAATAAATGAGATTAATATCAAAGCAAAATCTCTGGAAATGAAACGCTCAGTGGAGGAAATTGAACGAATTTTTCTGACCGAGACATCTCTGTTGGGAAAGGAGAAGATAATGTTCTTTAAAGCTAAGGTTTCTATCTTGCAGAATCAAATAAATATTTTGATAAATTACGTGAAACATCTTCAAAATCTGTACAAGAACATTTCAGACTTGGAAATGGCTAGAGTTGGAGATGAACTTGTGGAGAGAGTCGATAAGATCTTGGCAGATAATCATCGTAGTTTGAACATAAACTCTAACGTAATTTTTCACACATTCAGAAAGAATCCGTACTTTTCGGTTTGTCGAGATACATTTGGGCAGATCTTGATATTTGGTAAGAAATTAAGCTATCTGCTTTAATTTGTTGCATTTCTGTGTAAGCTTAAGTTATAACATTTTCATTTCTTAAATACAGCACATTAAATATTACATGATTTCGATAATTTTACTTAAAATTGTGGATATTGATTTATTGGTCGAATGCGATGTACACTGTCGTGAATAGCACAAGTAATTCAGTTCGAATCAGTTGGGACGTCCACTGTAGAGCCCGTATTGCATAGAATAAAAGCACGTATTATAGTTAAATGATCAACCACGTTGACATCTCTCACTTTTAATGTCGCATGATTTAACCCTGATCAATTTAATTAATTTGTCGTATAATCGGTCCTGTGAATGTCCGGTATTTTACTTTCAGATCAAACATACATAGACATCAATACCCAAAGATGTAAACTTTACAACTTTTGCCGTAATTAAATCATCACAACATGTAGGATTATCACTTTGATATTCAATTTATCTGTTATTAGCTGTTCATTTACGTCACCTACATGTACATATAGTGACTTCTGCGCAGTGCTTAGCGTTGCATATACATGTATAGTAATATAGTACATTGCAGTATGAAGTATTGATTTATTGAATAGAAAGTCTAACAATTAAACTTTAAAATATTATATATATACATATATATATATATATATATATATAAAGTTAATTTGAGTTTCTAATAAATAAATTACTACTTTCAACTATATAGGCAGCTATATATATTATACTTATCCACGCGTACTTTTCGTACGCGTAATATATATATATATATATATATATATATATATATATATATATATATATATATGTGTGTATATATATATTATATTATATATGTATATATAAATGTACGTATATATAAATAGTATTATAGAGTATTTATACTATACAGATATGGTGATTGTGTATTGTTAGGACAAACACTTATGACTCTTGGTCTAGACAATGAAGTCGACACTCCACCTCCGATGTGCGAAGTCCATCTGGAAACTTTGGATGGGAGAGTGGAAAACCGCCGAGTGAAGATTTTCAGAAAACCTCCACCTACGAAAATAGGATTCGAGTCAGCAGCGTGTGTCGTCAACGGTATTCTCTATGTTATCGGTGCTGGAGAAAATGACAATGAGCTTTGGAGTTGGACTCCTAATAGAAATAAGAACAGATGGGAGAGTTATACTGATATGCCTCAGGGAAGAAGAGGGCACTGTGTAACCTCTATCAATGATAAAATCTACGTGATGGGAGGCAGCATTGAATATGAAGAGGTCCGCAAAATCCAAACATGCGCTTTCTTTTACGACATAATCTCAGACACATGGACTGAGCTAGGACACCTTATGATCGCTACAGCGAATGCAGCTTGCGTTATATATAACAAAAATATCTACATTTTTGGAGGAAAAGGTGCAGGCGCAACTCTTAATTGTGTTCAAATTTATGAACTTGATACTAAAGTGTTCAGAGTGAACTCCGCTCGAATGCCTCATGTATGCAAACTGATGAAAGCTGTGGTCTGGAGGTCAAAGGCTATCCTTCTTGGTTTGGACACCTGCCTTATATACGACTTTGAATTGAACACCTGGAGAAGTAAAGTGAGTTTCAGGCCCACGGTCGATTACTTTGGCATAACTATCGCAAATGAGACCCTCTACATTGCAGGAGGCGGTATTAACTGTGCAGAAAAGGGAAAGCCATCACAATGGGCTTGCAGGAATCACGTTCGTAGTCTGCGGATTAAAAGGCTCATTTATGGTGACGATGAATGCCTTTGGAAACGCTACACCATTCTGACTAATGCTGGCTTAATGTACTCATTCAATTCTGTGCCGGTGATGATGTAGCACACATTTTCTGCCTTCTTATGAGTTAATATACTCATTCACTGCTGTATCTGTGATTATGTAACTTTTTATTAAAACAGTATTGCATTGTTAAACAGCCTTGACGTCCCTGACATCATCCTTGTATGAGGAACCGGACGTTAAACCTTTATTATTATTAATATTTTTTTTACCCCGGTGTAAAGAACCTGGGGTTTGATAAAAACGATTCAAGCAATACGTGCTGAATCGCCGCCCGGCTACTCGAGGTCATCAATCGGCTTAAAAGAATTGTTGAAGCAGACTGCATGAAATCTTTGCAAAGTCATGGAAAGCTTTTGCCAAAGAAAAGATGTCTCTCGCTTATCGCCGGTTTGCTCTGTGATAAGTCTGCCTATGCCATTGATAAAGTCAACTCCTTCGGGATTCATCGGGCCCATGGTTTCATTATTATTGTATTATTATTATTATTATTATTATTATTATTATTATTATGTTTGATTGTCAAAATTTTAGTTGAAAATATATACAGTTGCTCTACAACTATGAACTGAGGAATTGGGACAGTGTCCTTTCAGTTACTGAAACAGGTGTTACTACTACAATTGCTCTGTCTTCTTCAGTTAATCTACTTTAAATACTGCAAGTAAACTTAGTCGACATGAAGATAGTTAGTAGTAAAATATGATACCTTCTGGATGTCTTAAAATTTTTCTGTTGTAAGTAGTAGTTATGCTTTTATTTAACTTCAGGTTTTAGATTGCTATATGAGATACACTTAAGCGTATACGCCCCCTGGACATCTCTCATAATAGTCCTAAACCTGAAGTATATATTGAACAGTATCATCATCATCATCATCATCCTCCTCCCTTGAATCTCAGTTTAACCATGGTCGGGATACAAATAGACTGTCTCAAGTCCTCTCTGTCCTTCACCACACCACCAGCCAATTCCTTATTTGAGACTTTAACATTCATTTAAATTTTGTAGCAATTTCTGGAGTCTAGGCGCTCACCAACCGAAGGCCCTTTCTGACGTTGTTATGGATCTTAGTGCTTTAGTCACCTTCTACGACACGTTCAGTCACCGGTTGGTCAATTCTTCAAACAGCCCGGACACAACACGGTGAATATAAATTGAACCTGACGTGATGCACCAGATGATATATTCTACGTCTGGTGGAATATATGACTACTTAGTGGTAATTATCGTGAAAAGGGTGCATCACACTTGATGACGAAGCACCACCAGAAACATCAATACCTTTCAGAGCTTTTCAATAACCAATTGGAAAGAAAAGAACTTTACGTCAGCTGTCATTAATAAAATTACGGCGTCGATATATTACAAGTAAGAATATAAATTACAAATACGAGTGTACTTCAAAGAATATGCTCAGTATCTTATCCAGCTGATCACCAGACTATATTTACAACATATACACTACAGTGTCAAAAAAACACAGGTAATGAAAGTTGTTAGCTACAAAATAGAATTCATCATTCATTCATTAATCAAGGGTAGTCTGGTGGAATATATGACTACTTAGTGGTATTCAACGTGAAAATTTCTCTAACAGAATTTGACGTAACTTCTTCATAGTATAGGCATTTGTATACTAGTTTACCAACTTTTGCTGCAGGTGAATGGGTAATATATTATAAGTAGCATAAAGAACTTTGATACTGAAGTATCCGCGCAGGTACTGCATATTGCGCAAGAATATGTTAATAGTCATGAAGAGGGTGAATCACACTTGATGACGAAGCACCACCAGAAACATCAATACCATTCAGAGCTTTGCAATAACCAATTGAAAAGAAAATAACCTTATGTCAGCTGTCAGTAATAAAATCACGGCGTCGATATCTCATAAGATTGACTCTGTTAATTTTACGGGTCACCTGATTAGTATGCTCTTTGAAGGTTAGCTTGTAGTCAATCAATACTCCAAAATATTTAGTATTTATTTGCACTGGTGAGTAAACAATTGTTTAACGAAATTGAAAAAAATATTAACTACAGTGAATTCTTCATTCTTCTAACTTTGAAAAAATAAAACATAAACTGTTTTACTTGTAGAGCTGTAAATATTTAACTTTTTACATTGCATCTTTGGCAAATTAGTTTACACACATAATTGGCCGAATCACCTAATTAGATCAAACTTGGTGCATTCACTTAAAGAGCAGGATTTCAGTGCAACATGCAGTAAAATTTTGAAATTGCCTTGCTTAGTGCAAATGTAGTTCCTAATATTTCAAACAAAATAAGAATTAAGTCCTAATGTTTCTAATTGATTGCGCGTAGGTTATTTTTTTAAATTGTCAACTATAGTTAACTTCATGCTCCATTAAGAACACTCCATAGATCAACAAGATAATAGCTTCATAAAAGTCAATTCCTTATCCTCCATAACTTATGTTGCCTACAACTTGGAAAACTATGGTTTCTGGGGTGATTTATCGTTGCATTCCTCAGTAGTGCTTAGGCGCCTCTTACGATAAGTGCCGTTAACGTTTGTCTCTCCTTCAGTGTCCGGATACAATACGTGAACTGCGGCTTATAAAAAGTGTAAAACTGGTGCTAAACCGAATGACTGAAAAACAATGCCCGAAATAGAATAAGTTGTAAAATTGAATCGAGTAAACAAGGCAAGGCGAGATGTGTTTTTTACGCTAATTTTACATTTAAGTTAAAGCACTAATTAGAAGTTTTTTATCTGTATGGAGGCTATTTGATAGAGACTATTTGATGGACGCCATTTTATAGAGAACATTTGATAGAAGCTGCTAGAAAGAGGCTATTGATAGAGAATATTTGAAATAGGCTATTTGATAGAAGCAATTTGACAGACTCTATTTATATAGGCCATTTGATAGTAAGCATTTGTTAGATAATATTTAATAGTCGTTGTTTGATAGAGGACAATTGATAGAGGCTATTTGATAGAAATACAATGTTTGATTGTCGTTATTTGATAGATACATCTTATTTCTCTGAGTCAGAACTAGAAGTCGCTCGGTTCCTACCGTTGTCAATTAATGAATAACCAGATACTAATGTTAAGCTCACCATAATAGTCATACAATTAAAGATATGCATGTATAATTACACTTGAGCTGTGAGTCGGAGAACAGCCTGTATCGTGGTTATTGGAATAGCATGGTTATTAGCAAAGTGACTTACATGTAATTTAAACATTGTTATCATAAAATCAAAATGTAGACCTGATTTGTGTGATTTAGCAGCTATCACAGAAAAGATCAGTTATGATGCAATTTTTAAATTTCTTATAATGTCAACTAATAGTTCTTGAACTTTCAGTAAAATGTTTTAATTAAAAGGTCATTGAACTGATTCGCTGAATGTTATGTCTCTAAAATTTTATATACTTTGCATTATTCATTTTAAACTAATTGTGTTAGTTTTATTTTTTTTTGCCTAAACATAATTCTGTAATTAATTTCTCCAGCATATTATAATAATATAGCGACTCAGTCTCTCAGTCTTGACAGCCTATGAGGCTATAGTCTTCATATTACTGTTAAGAGTAACCTTTAAACTCGAGCACACGTGAATGTTGTCTAACTGTGTGGACGAGGGACAACCAATTCGTTTAGTATTTATTAGATTCTGAGAACTGGTTGAATTATAGTAGTTCGTCTTAGTTACGTGAAATTGTATTTCTCTTTCTGGAGCACAGGTAAGATTCTAGAAAAATTGTTTTATATTACAAAAGTATATTTACAACAGCTGAGATTACTAATTTAGTAAGTTTAATCATTTCGTTTAGTAATTGAATAAGTTTAGTAATTGAATAAGTTTAGTAATTGAATAAGTTTAGTAATTGAATAAGTTTAATAAGTTTAGTAATTGAATAAGTTTGATAATTTAATGTTTAATAATTTAATAAGCTTAGTAATTTAGTAAGTTTAGAAATTGCACAGGTTAATATATTTCTCTGGAAATGATTTAAGTGATAATAAACAAGTTAGCAGTTCACTTTTCAATTTTAACATTGCGTTAGTTTTGTTCATGAACATCAAAAATGATGATATGTTAGCGAATTTATTTTTTTTAAATATCGCTGTGCAATACGTCCTATAACTAATCCAGATTGTGAAAAGAAAACGAAAATAAATACAGCAAAACTAGCATTTATATGTATTCTTTGAGTAAACGTGACATTGTATGTATTATAATGTCATAGTTATTATTATTATTTTATAAGTAAATCTTCAAAGAGCTCACTTAGGCATAATTTGTATGTTTGCTTCAGAAGAAAGAAAAATATGCTTTGGACCTCATAGTTACTCTTGCATTCAAGCATAGATATATAGAGAATGGCTGCATAGCAGAGTGAGAAAGAGAGAGAGAGAGAGAGAGAGAGGTAGAGCGATACAGAGCGATAGACTCAGAGAGATAGTCTCCAGAAAGAGTGACAGAGAGAGAGAGAGAGAGAGAGAGAGAGAGAGAGAATAGGAGAACGAGAGAGAGAAACGGATAGAGAGTGAGAGAAATCGATAGATAAATAAATATTTTTTAATCGTCACTATGTAGATCACAACATCCTCCTATCTAAACTTGCATGTAATTCTATTTTCAAATCTCTGACCATGCCCATAGT
Source organism: Enchytraeus crypticus (assembly GCA_905160935.1). Classification (NCBI taxonomy): domain Eukaryota; kingdom Metazoa; phylum Annelida; class Clitellata; order Enchytraeida; family Enchytraeidae; genus Enchytraeus; species Enchytraeus crypticus. The sequence goes on from CAJHZI010000403.1 coordinate 76,926, forward strand.
CTACTTCCTCATACATCACACGGAAAACTTAATCTGCAACTATTTATCAAACTCTATCGCAATCCTACCTCTACCTTATGGAGTTCCTCAGGGTTCCGTGCTTAGACCCTCCTTTTCACATTATACACCACCCCTTAAGTCACTTGTTAACCGATTCAACATTGAAATTTTACTTTTCTGCTGATGATGCCCAAATTTACATCTCGGTTTCTAGTATCGATTATTTTGATGCTATGTCCAAGCTCACGTCTAAACTTGGTTTAACCCACGCCTGGTTTTGCGCTAATCGCCTTGTAGTCAATTCTTTTAAACTGAATATCGTCTCATTGGCACCCTCAGCAACGTAATATGCACTAATATTTTACCCGCAGTTCTTTAATCCAAATATTAAATTAGCAGGACTATTTGGGATGCACAACAACGACTGCGAAAAGTTTAAATTGTCAAAGTTCTTACAATATACTTTCTCTTATTTTCTTGCAAGTAAAACTATTTCAAAATACGCATACGACAAAAATTATATTGATAGATAAGTTGAATTTATATCATGTGTTGATTCGCAGGTTTCATTGCAAATTCTGGAAAATGGTTGATTCGCTCAATATTGACACTATGGCAGATATCCTGGAATGCTTTCTATGTCATGACGTCTTCAAAGAACCTAAATGTCTACCGTGCATCCACGTATATTGTCTGCAATGTCTGGAGAGGTACGCTGCAAAATACCATCCTAAACAAAGGATGCATTGTCCTATATGTCGTAAGAAATTTTCCGTTCCTGAAGGAGGCATGAGCGGGCTTCCCAACGACGGATATATTGAGAGAATACTGGATTTAAAGGATGAATCGGGACGTCCAGTGTGGAAAAGAGATGAAACAGCAGCAGCATCTGCAGCAAGTGAAGATGAAAACGATGTACCCGCGGTGAAAAAAATCCGTTTGGATTCAAATCATAACTTGAATCCAACTGATCATCAGGATAACGTGGAATCAGCAGATTATCATCAGGATAACGTGGAATCACCAGATTATCATCAGGATAACGTGAAATCACCAGATTATCATCAGGATAACGTGGAATCACTAGATTATCATCAGGATAGCATGGAATCAGCAGATTATCATCAGGATAACGTGGAATCACCAGATTGTCATCAGGATAACGTGAAATCACCAGATTATCATCAGGATAACGTGGAATCAGCAGATTATCATCAGGATAACGTGGAATCACCAGATTATCATCAGGATAACGCAGAACCTCCAGCTGATGATCAGGATGACTTGGACGCTTCTGTCCCTGACCGGCTTGATGAGTTTCTTTCTAAGCAAGATTTAGATGCCAGTTATCGTCGTAAAAAGAAGAGATATTGCGGACTGCACAAAGATAATTTGCTGACCATTTATTGCTCTACTTGTAAGCTGATTATATGCCAGGTCTGCTCCGAATATAAACACAGGGAACACTCTTGTGACGAAATTGGGAACGTATCCAATAGCTTTCGTCGAAAGTTCAAAGAACAATTTTGTATACTTCAGCTACAATTAACTTCCACTGAACAGAAGCAGAAAGAGATAAAATCGACTGAACAACAGCTGATAGAAGAGGCAAAGGATAATGAGGAGAAAATTGAGGAAAGATGCCTTGAGTTGAAGAGCTCCATAGATGACGTCAAAGAAGAACTGGTGACTGATGCGCATAAGTATCTTGATGAGAAAATTAAGTTAATTAAAACTAGTTTTAATCTCATTCAGAATCAAATAGTTCAGTTGAAAGAGGGTTGTACGTACCTACAAAACTTATTAATAAAGATTTCAGACTTCAGGATAGCTAAGCATGGAGAGAGGCTTGTGAAAACATTTGACAACTTATTGAAAAATAATCGTTATATTGTGAATACAAGCTGTAAAGCTGTTGGCCATAAATTCAACTGGAATCCGCGTCTGTGTGTAGGGAGGGATATTTTTGGAGATATTTATACCAGAGGTAAGATCTCAATCTATCGACTCTATGGCAATTCTCTCTAAGTTTACTATCGCATAGTACGTCTTTAAATTATCATATTTTCTCTCTTCAGTGAACAATCACGTGGCAGGTTCAAGGTACATATTCATAATCAAAGTCTGCTTTCTCGCTCCATAGGAGCACTCCTTAGAGCAAAAAAGTTAATCCCTTCACAAAGTATCTGCCTCATCCATACCTTATGTAGCCTATACCTTGAGAAATGTATGGCTTCTGAGATGGTTTCCGGTTGCCTTCCTCAGTTAGATGGATTTACTACCATTTAATCCTGGGGGAAAATATATCATGGTGAGGTGGGCCCCCTCTTGCCATCCTTAGTTCCTGCCTTAGCTGCCTCTTACGTACACGCAGCAGATTGTTTGCGGTTGCACTATTCTGCAGTGGTCCAACCAAAACCGAACACAACACGGGGCTTTAGGTTATTAAATTTTTGATAAATTAGCTCCTGTAATACCAGTTTGTGCCGTTTTGTTGCTATAATTGTATGTCAGCTTTATACAGAATTATTATTGTATTTATTATTATGTTTATTAGCATTTCCATCTCTCATTTCTAGTAAGTATTCATGAGTTGCGACCAGCACGTAAACCTCCTTGTCCTTAATTGAATTAACCCTTTATCTTTGGACTGATTTCTCATTTTCGACTTTTCACCGCTTTGGACTCTATTTTTTTCACCGGCTGGGATTTGCCTCTATAGTGCTCGATAGCGGCAATAGGGGTAATGCGGGTTCTCTGCGAAAGAAGCTTAGAATATGGAAATGACGTTTTGGTATGCTTTGTAGACTTCGAAAAGGCCTTTGACAGGATTGATTGGATAACGATGATGAATATCTTAAAAAGAATAGGAATTGACTGGAGAGATAGAAAACTAATTTTGAACTTGTACATGAATCAAAAAGCAGTAATCAAAATCCAACAAGAATACTCAGAAGAAGGTGAAATTGGACGTGGAGTAAGACAAGTTTGTAGCATTTCGCCGCTGCTGTTTAACATTTACGCTGAGGCAATGATGGAGGAAGCCATGAAAGACTTGGAAGAAGGAATAAAAGTAGGAGGGAATTTGTTACAAGATGTACGTTTTGCAGATGACCAAGGCATGCTAGGAGGCAGCGAGATTGGATTGCAAAAGATAATGGATAGGCTGAATGATACGGCTTTAAGATATGGTATGAAGATCAATATAAAAAAGACCAAGGTCATGAGAGTGTCCAATAATAAAGGTGAAGTTAATACCACAATAAATGGTACGAAATTGGAACAGGTAAAGACTTTCAAATATTTGGGTCATACTATAACCGATGATGGGAAATGTGAGTCGGAAATATGCAGTAGGATTGCATAAGCAAAATCGGTCTTTGGTAGTTGAAAAGAACTATTAACAAAAAGTCTATAGTAAGACACAAAGATAAAGATAGTGAAAACTTTGGTTTGGACCACGCTATTGTATTGATGTGAAACATGGACCTTAAGGAAGGAAGATATTAGGAATCTGGAGGCATTGGAAATATGGATTTGGAGAAGAATGGAAAGGATTAGCTGGACTCAAAAGATTACAAATGAGAAAGTTCTGAAGAGAGTTGGTAAAGATAGACAGTTGATAAATGTATTAAGATATAGGAAGAAGTGTTGGATAGGACTTATTCTAGGAGGGGAAAGTCTATTTAAAAAGGTTATAGAAGGCAGAATGGAAGGAAGAAGAGGCAGAGGCAGACCAAGATGATAAATGTTAGATGATTTTAAGATTCACTCATATGTGGACATCGGAAGACCGAGAAAAGTGGAGGCTTTATATACCATGGACCTGTAATAGGCAGTGCACTAAGAGAGAGAGAGAGAGAGAGAGAGAGAGCATTTCAAAAATCACTGGTATTTCAGACACTTATAGTTTATTACTGGTTCAGTTGCTATTATGATCATTTTTCTGTGGAAGTACATATGTTTACCCAATCGTCCTTATTTCACATTTTATGTTAATAAATTGCACTTTGTCTCTGAAATATGGCATCAAATTTTAGTCAAGACATTTCCATTTAATTATAAACGTTTCTAATAAACAGGCCTAGTAACAAAATTTATTTTTAAATCGATGAAGCATTCTATTTTCTGGTTATAATCAAGGAGAATATTAATGATTCCGTAAAAAAGCTATGTATCTATTTTATGAACATTTGTTTGTCAATTTGCAGTATTTTAAAAAATGTACAGGAATAAATACCACTTTTCTCATTTTTTTCATTGTCATATTTTTACTCAGGTGAAAAATGTGTCAGTTACTATGACTTCATGTATTTCTTTAAGCATATTTACCATAAACCATTTTAAACATGTTTATCATAACCATGATTATTATAAGTAATGTTAAACAATTGCAACATTATCCAAACCGAACCATTTAGAACTCGAATCGAACTCTTGCGAGTTGGAAAGCAAGCCGAACCCGAACCCTTGTTCTAACCGAACCCGAACCGAACCGAACTTTCATTTTCAACGAACCGAACCGAACCCGAACTCTGAAAATTCATAAAATTCCCATCTCTAATATATAGGTGTATGCGGGGTTGAACAAATCCATCGCAGTATAGTTGATACCAGATAGTTACCGGAAGACAGGATAGTTATACTCGGTATAACTATCCTGTTGCGTAGAATAGGAATAGACATAGTTTAATCGCGTACTTTTACGCGCAGTTTTATAAATCTTCTGAAGGGGCCATGGATCACTGGACCTAACGTAAAATGCTTGTGTAGTGCGAAGACTGAATATAAACAGAAACCAAAAAGCTTTATACTTTCCAAAAAGAGCACCTCAAAAACTATCTTTTTCTAAAGCTGCAAGCTACATGATGTAGGCTGCATGTATGCATAAGCCATAGCCTTTCTCAATGGACTATCTCTTTAATCGATGGATTGCTCATTATTGAGTGTGACAGCTGGTTGTGAGTAGGAATATGCACTCTCGACTTGCCATTTAACCACGAACCCGTGAGCTAAACTCAAAAAGTGCTACATTAGAATTTTGCTAAGGTAATATGTATCTACTTCACAAAATATTCGTACTTTGAGTAAACAGAAAGAGTATTTAAATTTCCAAAATAAAGCTAATTGAATGATATAAGTTGATTCTAAAATGGTAAATATTCTTAATTTCAAAATTATCTCGTTCTAATTGTAAACAGGCTTAGGTATATAAACATATAAAATATAAAATATGAAGATTCTGAACTAGAACAGTGTCATAATTAATCTATAAGGTTTCAGAAGTATATTTAAAATTTGTTCCTCCAAGCAACTCGTACGATACAATAAGCTTAGGACCTCGGTTAGAACCACACATCTGAGGACTCTGATTCGATACTGGTGGATTAGGAACGTCGGAAGTCATGGTAACTGATTCGCACAATTTTGATGCTTAAGTTTACTCTAAATAAGACCATTCTAAAGGGAAATCTATTAACAAGGTCATAGAAAGAAGAATGGAAGAAAAAAGAGGCAGTAGCAGGCAGAGATTATGAATATTAGATGATTTAAAAATCCACTCATATGTGGACATGAAGAGAAAAACAGAAAACAGAGAAGAGTGGAGGCGCTATATACCATGGACCTGCAATTAGGCAGTACACTAAGAGAGCACTAATTCGCATAAATTGACAATCTTTATTTCTCCAGTAAAATATATAAAACTAAGTTTAATACTGCATCCATGACCAATTGTTCTGAGTATTACCTACAGTTGTATTGATTGCAAAGAGATAGATACTGATATAGATTTGTTTCGTTTTGTTCTTACAAACTCTTATGAAGAAGTTATTGTGGTATTATGTTAGGTAAGGTCTTGGTAATGCTGGGTTTGAACAATAACGTCGATACACAGCCACCCATGTGTCAGGTTTATCATGATGAAAACGACAACAACGCAGTGGACATCATCAGTGAAACTATACCAACACAGATAGGATTCGAATCAGCAGCCTGCGTAGCCAATGGTATTCTATATGTTGCGGGTGCTGGGCCCACGGCGAAGGAACTTTGGAGTTGGACTGCTAATAAAAGCGAGAACAGATGGATGAGACATGCTGACATGCCTCATGGACGACGAGAGCACTGCGTGACCTCTATCGATGATAAAATCTACGTGATTGGAGGAAGCGTTGGAAGTGGATTCCACATCAAAACTAAAGCTTTCTGTTATGCTATCAGCGAAGACAAGTGGAGCGAGCAAGGAAAACTTAGAATCGTTGTAAAGAGTGCAGCTTGCGTTGCCTATGAGAACAAAATATATATTTTCGGTGGCGAAGACGAGAAGTCAGTTCGCAAATCCATTCAGGTTTACGATCCAGAAACTGAAGAGTTCCGACTGAGTACTTCTCGAATACCTTATATTTGCACGAAACCGAAAGCCGCAGTCTGGAGATCAAAGGCGATCATAATCGGCTTGGAAACCTGTCTCATATTCGACTTTGAGTCAACCTGCTGGCAAACTATATCGAAATACGGATCTTCGGTTCTTTACTTCGGTTTAGCCATAGCAGATGACACAGTTTTCATTGCAGGAGGCGGTACTAACTATCTGGACAAACACGGCAAAACTGCATGGATTTACAGTAAACACGTGCGTAGAGTGATGATTTCTAGTCTCCTCTCTTGCAATGATGATAGCCAATGGGAACCCTATGCCACTCTGCCCTCTGTAGGTTTAATGTATTCATTTATATCTGTGCCAGTGACGATGTGAAATATTTTTAATTTGAACTGCCTATTCGAATTTGCGAAAATTAATTGTCGTGCCTACGGAACTAAGAAAATGAATCTCTGACGATGAACTTTTAAGGCAATCAACTTGTCGCTGTCATTGCTTCTTATGTACTAAATGCATGATGGTGAACTATATATATAATTGATACTTTTATGATACGTTTTTATTGTGTGTTATTGTCTTAATTTTATTAAACATTGTAACTGACGAAAATACGAAAGTAGCACATTATTCGTTGCTTTTGTTGTTGTTAGCTGTCATTGATATACCTTACATGAGCAGATATTAGAGTACTAAATACCTCGTGTATATACAATATATATATATATATATATATATATATATATATATATATATATATATATATATATATATATATATACAGTATGTATGTATATTAAGAGAGAAACTATAGATGGTGGACAGGGCCTGGTTATATAAGTTAATTAGAATTTGTGCCAAAAAATGGATCTTAATTTTTTTAAACGTTCAAACCAATCCTATTTTCATTATTTTTAACTTAATTTTATATTGTATTCTGTAGTAGTAATTTAGTTTAACATCTGTTATCATTATACACTGAACTCGTTCTACATGTATATTAAGATAATAACAACAATTAGAGTACTACAGTCATCAATGACAACATCGAGTACTATTGATGCCTATCACCTCTGTGTCAGACTTTCACCACTAAGAGTTGTTGCGAGGCACGTTCAACATAATCCATAGTTCCTCCTTAGTAACTTAGCAAATTAATGCTGATTTTTATAGTTTAAAAGTTGCTAAGTAGCTCAATATATATAGTTTTAAATTAATGCTTAAAATCATTTGCTTCTGTTAGCATATTACCTTGTGTAGCGGTATTTTATCTAATGTCCAAAATGTAGCTAGCATTCTTTAGAACTCTTCATCGATTCAGTCAATTTTTAAATAGATTTTATGGTTTGATAATAACTAATCTCAATTGTTCTGCATTACAACTGTAAGACATTTACATGTACATGTAAATTGTCTTGTTATTCATGTCTTGCACGTAATAAATTTGTTGACTTACCTTATTGTAGTTGGAAGAGGATTTACTGGTCCTTAGAGTCAAATACTTATATAAAATCCTTGAACATTCACTAAACCAGAGTGTTATGCTTGTATGAATAATAAACTACGACATACACGCAATATACATGTAAATATACGCGCATATTGTATTGAAGTGACAGATATCATCATGGATAAGTATTTTACTACCCGGGAACCTTAGATGTAATGCATTTTCAAGAATAGCTACCTAGCACGC